>BMAU01005597.1:0-452500 GCA_019973935.1 Trichonephila clavipes
AAAGAAAACATGAAAACACGAATCAGATTAAGGAAATTTGTTAACTATTCTAGAGAGCAAGAAATTTGTCCCAGTTTTTTTTGCCGCACCCTATATATATGTACATATGTTTGTTAGAGGATATAGCCTGGGTGGGGGAGAGATTGAAAATCACGATCTCGCGTTTTAGATCAAGTCGTGGTGGAGAAAAGTTTAAGGTTGCTAACGAAAAGGGAATAATGTTTTTCACTGATTTAACTAATAAGAAGGTTACTTCCATATGCAAGAATTTTTCTTTTCTGAACCCTATCACGACTAAAGAAAACATTTTCTCCTTATTTTAAAATTTTTGAATGTCGTATTAGATGACAACCTTATCTACAAGAAAGAACACATGTCTAACTGAACGTATGGTACTATTACAAAAATGTAAAGAAATGTGAAATCAGTTAGGAGCCAACAGATAAAAAACGAGAGATGGCAGTTTAGTCTTATTCCTTATTTCCGTTTTTATTATGTCGTGTAATAAAATATTATAGTGCTTTTTCATAAATTTATTTTGTAGGTATGTTTTTGTGCAACAATAAAATATATTTGTACAAATGGAAGCGAGTGTCTGAAGAACTACTCATTGATCCAAATTGGATTGATATATTGATCTAAAAATATTTTATATATTTCGCTTATATAATGTTTTATTAATTTTTCTTCCAAGCGAATTAAAACAAAGGGTTACATACTAATATTTATTCTTAGCAAACTTATAGTCCTACGAAGGGCCAATAGTAATTTAAAAGAAAGTTTATTTCCGTTTTGACTGTTTAAGACTGTACAGCAAACTGTTTAAGAGGAAATATATTATTGTTATAAATATTGTTGTCATACCACAAGTCTACTTATTAACCCCTTAACTTCCGATCAAAAGTGACTCGATTATCTCCCCAATGCCACCATTTTTCTTGTAGGCTCTCGTATGCAGTTAATTGGAAAGGGAGGGGAAGAAAAGGCAAAATCCTTCCTAACAATTTCAAGGTCATTTTATTGCATTCCAAAGCATCCAGAATTATTTTACTGTCAGCAACGAAAATAGTCGTATTCCGGAATGACGTATATATACGTCAGAGTATTTAACGCGCTCGTTGAGCGAGATGGATATAAACGCTGGTTACAGTTAAGGGGCTAATACCTAGCAAAATAAATACTTTTTTAAATGTTTTCATCCGATAAAGTTATTAAATTACATTTTTATAATAAATACTTCCCATATTTTAATGAAAAATAAACAAATGAAGAAGAAATAATATCTCAGAAAATAATATGCTTCAAGTTTTGATGAATAATGAGGTTTCTAATAAACAAGTATAATTAAATTTTCTACAATGGATGATCGGAACATTATTCAGATAATCTTAATTACTGTGATGTTGAAAATATTTTTTAAGTTATATTATCTTTAAAAATGCTTTATTCTTTGTTTTTATTTGTAAAGGAATTTTATATATACATGTAAGACAATAATTAATCATTTATAAGTGAGATATCTTAATTAGTCTACCGCATAATAAAATATCTCTTTAAAAAATGCTTCAACGTACGTCAGCAGTTGAATTAAATTTTGCATTTCGGCTTAATTCTAGGCATATATTTTATGTCAATTTGGGCTTAATGCTTTTGAAATGTATACAATTATTCAGGAACCATTTCCTTTGAAATACAATCAACCATTTGATTCTAAAAATAATATTATACGTCTACGGTCTATAATGATCCTGCGACAATGCTATTTGACCCACAATATAAGTAATTTTCCATTCGAACATTAATCAACCTTTGTAGTACATAAGACATGCCATTAAAAATTTTGAAGTTTTGTAGTTTCCATGGCAATATACGTTAGTACAGGAATCATCCTTGTATTCTCGTCAGGAAATGGTTAGTCACAGGAAAGGACATTATACATTTGTGATCAAACAGGATTTGTTTCTCTTTTTTGATGTTAGGACGAAATTTATAGCTCTCAAATGGATTTCCTTATAATTATACGTTCGAAACTCTCCGTTGAGAAAAATTTAAATACTAGACAATATATCCGGTCAAAATCAGTGCTACTAACGACATAATATTTGCTTTATGTAAAGCACAATATACTTCGCCTTAAAATTTAATGCAGATTTATGGGACATCATCTATATTTAACTCCTTCACAATTATTTTGTAAATGATTGTCAATAGGTTTCAAATATTCTATTGCTGAACTTCAAATTTTATTTTGAATATAGATTATGATTATGACTTTTATTTGTAAATGTTATATTGTGTATTATAGATTATGATTATATTTTCTGTTACATAATTTATTATTAATATTAGATATTTAAAACATACCCTTGTATTTTCGGGTCCTTATGTTAGAGGGTGAAAATAAATGTCATTAAAACAATTGATAGAATCTGATATACAGTTTTTAACAGTGTAACAACTTTTCAAAAATCTGCAAATTTCATATCGTTATTCTTAATATTTTATCTTTTGCGAGTATCATAAAATAGCAAAATGTTGACGATAATGTGAGTGATAAAGAAAAAGAGCAGGCAATTTATCGTTTATTTCCTAAGACAGTCAATATTTGAAAACAAATTCAAATGTAAGAAAAAAACAATCTAGTATTATACACTGGAATACACTTAATACCAGAATAATAATGTATGGAAAAGACATATATATATATTTTAAATAATTTCAAAGAAGTTCTAACAAAACAAAAATATTAGTTTTTCTCCCCCAAAGTTTCTTCTGTCTTCTTTGTGTTGAATTAATTCATTCCATTTAATTTTGAAATATTTTAATACAAATTTTTTTTTCATAACATTCTAAAAATTTTACTGTTCATTTTTTTCTACATATTCATTTATTAGGTTAAATTATAATCCAACATTCTTTTGTAGCTTTATGATTAAAATGTAAACGAAACTTTTCAAACTCAAGTTTTGAAGATACCAAATAGATTATTTCTTTTTTCTGCAGAAAACTGAAGATAAATTTTCAATGAAATGACTAGTTGATCTTTAACGTTGCAGTTTAGAGTTGCACTGGGTCTATTGAAGCTAAATATGTAATTTTAAGCCATGGTCAAATGACAAGCATGACAAGTGTCACTCTTACCGAGGGACGTCTTAATACTCTTTGACACCCTGATGCCAGAGAGGAATCAAGACATTTAAGGCTCTGGACCCAATGCAAAAGTAGGTCCTCCCAGAGATCATTAAAATTAGACAGTATCAGGATGCAATGTCAAATACATGTACAAACCGTAATTTAAAACAAATAAATCTGTACGATTCACAACCTCACCAACCGGCTTGACCGATGGTCGCATTTCGACTAAATGAGTTGAATAACTGTTTATGATATTAGGCCTAGGTCTAGAAATGGACAATGGTCTTCACATTTATGCAGTCTCGCCACTTTTGACAGTTGGCATGCAGTCCTTGTTTTAAAAGTCCTTGTTTTTTGGGGAATATGTATGGGAATAATATTTGACTATTAAAAATATCCGAGTCACACACACACACATAATCTTAAGATTGAGTTGAGAACGAATCAAGGCTCAATCGAGGGAGAGGCCCAGGACCACAGCTGGCCCATGCTTAAAGACGTCCCAGATCTTACGAGAGGATTTTGTGTCTTGGGTGATTTTAAAGTACATCAGCACATCTATACGTCTGACCTTAGTGGCAATTCAACATGATAAGCGCTGACAACAAGTTTGCAATTATGAGTACTTGGCTTTCATGGCTATGCATCCCTTAAGGAAGAATCTTCCTAACAAGTCTGTGTAGCATTAAAATTTTCTTTTATATTTACACTGAAGTGCCACTAAATTAGGGATACCTACCTAATAACTAGTTGGGCCTCATCTGGTCTTGATAATTGGTGCCACATGATGAGACATAGATTCAATAAGTTTCTGAAAACGTTCTAAGGGAATGATTTGCCACATATTGGCAAACGCTGTCCGTAATTCAGTAAAGTTCGTTGGTGCTATGTGATGGCCTTAAAAGTTTTATTGCAAAACTATCCAAAGATGCTAATCAGAAGTTATGTCTGGGCATCTAGGTGGCCCATTTATGACATAAAAGTCAGAGGAATACTTCCCCAACTAGCCAGTAGCCAACTTTGACTTGTGAGAGGTAAAGTTTTCTTGCTGGAAAACTCCATTTCCGAGACGATAACAGAGCAGCATATTCGAATAGAGGTGATCCCTCAGCAACTCTACGTACCGAATTGCATGGCGGGAGGCGGGTACACGCACCAAAGGTCCCAAACAGTGCCATGAAAACACACCCCAGACCATGATTGAACCACTATGTTCTTTGTGCAGTTCCAACCTGCATGCAGGACCAATGACCTCATGAGCCTGACCCCATATACTCAGCCTCCCGCCGGCGTTAAGTAATCGGAATCGAGACTCATCACTCCAAGCTACTCGTTTCCGGTCCTCTATGTCCAGTCCAGACGTGTAGATTGATGGCGAGCATTGATCAATATTACTCTCGTAGGTGGATGACTCCCGAAACCCATACGGTAAAGCGAGTGTTGTACAGTCCGTTTACTGACTGTACGACTGACACCGTCACTCAACTTGGTCGTAATATGAGCTAATGTTTGGCTTCGCTGGCTACGTATAATACGCCTGAGCCGTCTCTCACCACGCAATGTCAAGGCTAATTGTCCTTTGCAGTTTTCCCAATAGCTAAGTTTTTGTCGACCATCCATGTATCCTTGGTATGCTCTTGACACTGTAGACCTTGAAAATCTTAGGTGCCTGACGATTTTGGAAATTAAATGGCCCCTACGACTTCTCCACGATCGAAGGCGTCTAAATCAAAGCATTTTACTCATACTGGCACTTCCAACAACTAATTCAGAACAACCACAGTAAGAGCTATATATGCCGTTACTACAACGCCCTCGCGCGTAAATGATGCATCGCGCTACACAATGTGCAAAGCACTTGCTATCCCTAATTCAGTGGCACTTTAGTGTTTTTGGCATATGTTGGTAAATATTTTCGCTGAACTCAATGCAGTTTTTAGTTAAGTAATCTTAATTATTAGAAATGCAAATTTTAAGTGCGTCTTAGTAAGAGATGAATAAAACTTGAAAGAAAATATGAAAAAATTGAAAGAAAATATAATTATAAGCAAATACGAAAATGATTATAAAGCTTTATCTAAACATTTTACGGCTTTTTTTGTTATAACGTTTTTTTTTTTAAATTTGAAGTAATGATTAATAAACAGTTTTGCTTATTTTCACACTAAAAATAAAGTAGAATTTTATTTGTGTGACTACGCATGATTCAAATAAACTTCTTTTTTTTAAAAAAAATATTGATTCATTTATCTCTTTCGGTAAAAAGAAAGATACATCACATTATATCGATGTGTTCTATCTTTTACGAAATAAATATTTCAAACTTGATATATGTAACGTACTTATAAGTGGTAATATTCTTACAAAAAAGGAATGCTAATTCCTCCTTAAAAATTTTACTAACATTCATGGCAATTGAATTATAAAAATGGTGAATTAATGACATTGAACAGGACCCAAGCCGAATGACTAGGACGACAACTGTGAAGGTATCTTGCTTGCTAATGATTCCCATTAAATTATTGGAAGCAAGTATATAAATCAGAATTATATTACTGTTATGCTATAATCTCATTTGATTTTGTAAATCATTACGGAAAAAAATTCCAGTTTGTAAGATGGAATTAATGTTAATTAATGTGGATTTTATGTGTAAATTTCTTCATATATTAACCCTTTTAATTGCTTCCAACGTAAATAACCGTTTTGCTCAACCGGTGCGTTTAGTACCTCGGACGTACAAATCCGTCTTTCCATAGTACGATTTTTTTCTTTGAGCAGCTATTAGTAAAGATTTTCTAAAGGCTTTGGAATGCAATATAATGACTTTGACAGTATTTGCGAAAGATGTACTTACTTCAGAAAGAAATTTGCTTATTTATGCATTTCCTTTCCCCTCCAATACACTGCATATGTGTGCCTGTGTGAAAAATGGTGACACTGGGGAGCTTATAGCGTAAATATTAATCGACAGTTAAGGGTTTAAATGCAAATGCTCTGGCCGTTTTTGTAATGATGAAAACCTACAAAGAACAATAACTGCATATATTGTTGACTTTGGCAGTACAATCTTGCCCTTTCTGTTGAACGAAATAAACCCCCACAAACCAGAATGACATTTTTGAACTGGGAAAAGCAAAAAGGAACAGATATTTTTGTCCTCGTTGAAAAGGTCCGTAAGTTGATGCAAGAGTTCCACATGAAAAGAAAATTAATAAAAAACGAAAGGATTCAATTTAAAGAAGTCATTGCCGTAATCTGAAAATTGCCCAGTGAAAGCCGAAAAGTACAGCTAATTCTTATATAATTAGATCCGACTGATTTTTATGGCTTTTTTAGAAACACTTTCCTTAATGAGTGGAATATAACCCCGTATTGTTGTATGTTTCGTTTTCTCTGCATTTCCGAAACCATTGACGATGCGAGCTGTCGTCAGTTGTATTATCTCTATAATTTTTATGTATATTACGGCATACTGTAAGGATCTCGCCTCCACGCCTAAATATGAGGAAGAAAGGGAAGGAAGGCTAGCCATATTCACAATCACTTAATTTGCTTGTGGCACAATCCATGACGCAATCAAAACTAAGAGATGCAACTAATTTAAGCAAAATTAAGTCAATTAACGAGGTACGCGAGATATGAGAAGACTTTAATTATCAGTAACACACTTCAATTCAAGTACTCTGCCTTCCTAGCTCTCTAATCTATATTCAATCTCAAGTGACAAATGGTCACCTTAATTATTACAATTATCAATTACTAAATATTTGAGTTACACTTTAAATTTGATTATTGATGCTCCACTAGCAGCCTACCCTATCTCTCCTTTTAACTCGAAAGCCTAGACTTTATATAGTAGTCTTAATTTGAATGTTCACGTTATCTTCTTCAGAGGAAGCGTTCTAATAAAATAGTTTTTAAGGACCAAAAATTCCCCAAGAGGATTTTTAATGAGAAGATCGCGCGGATAGAGCCGTCACAATTCAACGACTTCTAAACTGTTTTCATAAATTTGTGCAGCAAACATTGTCTTGCGCTCATTTTATTTCTTATACTCTCTTATATCTTTTTAAATACCTTATTTTATTGGGAAAAAACTGTTATATATGTTTTATTGATACACAGATCTAGTCAGCACAATATTACATTAGATGTCACTTTAAATTAAATTTTACATCTTCTAAAGCGTGAAAAACTTTTGCATATAAGTAACATTTCTTTTCAAAATTAATTTGTAAGGATTTATAAACAACTGTGTTGTATTTATCTAGGAAATATCTCAAAATTTCTTGGAATATAATTTTTTTTATTTCATAGAAAATGATTTTTTAATACAATTTCCTGAAAACAGTAATGGCTGCTGAATAATGGAATTAAATTTAAACAAATCGAAAAGAATTCATCCATTACAAATTTTTACTTTCGTAAATCTTCGGTCTCCACAAAAACCTCAGAACATTAGTATTGAAAAGAGGATTTCAAATTATCCAGTCTAGAAAATCAGATTTAGATTCGTCAAATTTCGCAGAAGAAAGTTATAATAGGATAGAAAACCTCTTTAAGAATTTTTTCAACATCTGTCTTGCGTTTGATTAATTTCTTTTTTTTTAATGTTTCTAATAATATGCTTGAGAAATTTTCAAATTTAGGTTTTCCAATCTGTTTTCTATTTGAATTTTTAAGACGAACCAGAAGAGTTAAGACCAACTTCTATTAAATTTGCATCCGAATTATATGGAAAACTCATTCTCAGTAAAAAAGAAAGTTTGTAAGATAATAATTATAAAGCAACCAAAGCGTTTCCTTTTATACTTTATCTCATAACGCTATCGTTATAATCCGGCATTCCTCACGGAAAAAAACAAACAAAATTTCACGCGCAGGGTATCTCATACTCATAGGTGTTTGCATTCTATATTTAATGTAAAATTCTTATCAAAAGGTGAAAAAGGAAGAAAAGTAGGAAATACAATATGTTTATTGCATTTTTCATACGTAAATTTAGTTCTCTGTTCTTTTTATTAGGGTATTCAATATATTGTTTATACACTCATTTAGTCTTCATCGCAAGTGAGTGTGGTGTTTTCACCGGATCTTAATTTTTTTCTTTTAACTTCGTAGAAGTATTGATTGCTGGTTTCTATATTCCTTACATACTTATGTAAATCAAAATCAAAAACAATTCAGAACTTAGCGTCTGGTTTCTGAGTACTTAACAATATAATTTGCGCATTTAACATCGTAACGATCAACAACACACAAAAAAATATTGTCATTGGCTAACAATTACATTTTCTAGGCATTGAATATGATGTGGTCGTCTTATAAACGACGATAATTGCGTCCTTAGTTAAATTTGAATATATTATTATGTTGAGTAAAAAGGCATTCCACCAATAAAAAAAAAAATCTTGTAAACCAGCGTTTCTCAAACTGTGGGGCGCGCCCCCTAGAGGCGTGTGATAACTCTACAAGGGGGCGCGAGCATATTAAAAACTTGAAAACAAAAGATTTTTTTTTAAAAAAAATTATTAATTTATACTGAAAGTAATCAAGCAAAATGCATTCACACATAATAAAAAATAAAACACACATTTACACTGATAAAATACACTTATAAATGTATCAGTACTATACCATGTATTTTATAATCAATTTAACAATACTTAGCTAAGAATAAGTTTGATAATTGCTCGTGACCCCATGGGCTTGTATTAATACTTATATTGATAATTTGTATGGTTTATAATAAATCCCTAACTGCCAATTAAAAGTTACTAGATTCGCTTCTAATTGCCACCTTTTTCCACGTAGACGCGAATATAAGACGTTTTTTGGGGAGAGGAGGGCAGGAATAAATAAGCAAATACTCTGAAATAAGTAAATATTGTTAAGGTCCTTTTATTGCATTCCAAAGCCTTCGGAATAAGTTTAAGAATATCAGTGCACAGAAAAGATCATACTTCGAAAAGGCATATATATCTGTCCGTAAAACTAATGCTTTGGATGTGTGAGACGCTTATATACGCCGGTGGCACTTAAGAGGTTAAAGTCGTATTTAAGGTTTAGCCTCACTGTATAGTATTGTAGAATTAAATACATTGTGATTGAATAGAGGTGGGTGCGATGAAAATTATGATTGAATATTGGGTCACGAATACTAAAAGTTTGAGAAGCACTGTTGTAAACTGATAAATACATATAAAATCAGCAAACCTAATGAGAATAGTAATCTCCATTCAAATCTACAATGGTCAGACAAGGTTTTGGCATCTTTTTAATCCCTTTTGCGAAAAACTGCGGCGTGCTCGAGTCTAGAAATCGATCAACCTCATTTATGGCTTCGACATTTGAATGGTAGATTGTCCCATCAAAATTCAGCTAGAGATGTGAAAACAGATAATAATCCGAAAGTGCCTTGTCTGGGCTATATAGTGGATATTTCATCAAGCCTCACTCCAGAGCGTAGAGTGTCCATCCGATCATCGCACTAACATGTGGCTGGGCATTAACTTGATGAACCACATTCCTTTTGAACTTTTTTCTCGTTTTTCATGAATAGCGTCACTAACTGTTTAATATTACTATATATTGTACTGTTAAAAGTCTGCTCGTTTTTCAGGTACTCCTTATAGATAATTCCACGACTATCTGACCAGATACAGAGAAGCAATTTCTTCTTCGTTAGTGTTCGTCTTGAAACCGAACCTGCTAATTCCTCTGGTGCTAACCATTCTTCTTTATGGCTTGCATTGTTGTAGTACACATATTTTTCATCACAGATCACAATTCTGTCCAGAATATTCCCGTTCCTTTGATCTCTGAGCACAGCCAAACAGGCCACTTTTCTTTTGCTCTTGTCTTCAGCAGTCAATTCGTGAGGCTCCTAGCGGATAAACTTAAACGTTAGATTTACGCGTTTGAGAGCATCAACTTTTTTTTTTTTGACAAACGTCAAAATCTAACGCAGTAGTTTGTGTTTAAATTTTTTCTGTTTTGCTCAAAGATTTGCTTTAACTGGTCACATTCAACCTCAATAGGACGGCAAGATAATGGTTCATCTTCAATTCTGAAGTTCCCAGCTTTAAACTTTTGGTACCAAACTTTTACTGTACTAAAAGAAAGAGTATTGAAACCTAAACTTTCACACGTTTTTTGTGGCATTCAGTTGCGTCAAGTTTATTTCAAAACTCATAGTACATAATCATTCTGATCTTTTGATGTGATAGCTCCGTTTTAAACACTTTTTTGGGGGCACAAGATAATAAAATTCTAACAAACAAATTACACAGTCGTGTAACTCGAACTTTCAGATTTAGAATACAAAAACCCGTTTGGAAAAGATTAACTGTCACGGAAATGACTGCTGTTGGTGCGGAGATATCTCTCCTTGGCGGAAAACTTTTTATTCAACCCAATATTTCAGATTTCAACCAAACCCGATGTGGACGGTACTGTAGATGAGTCCATTGTATCATCACTATGTATTGTTGAAAGTAGAAGACGCAATTATCCAATTTTTCTTGTTAATATGTGAAGTAATTGTGTGTTGTATATTTTAAAACTAAACATATAAGAGTAAACATTTTTATTATTTAAATTCAAAAATATATATTGGACAGAGAATCTATTTTTTTTTATTTTTCTCTTATTCTTTAAGCAAATGCATTTCAGTGGAGGAATCATACTCGCTGGTATACTCTTCAAAATTTGATTTTTTTTCATCATCACCTCAAAAAGACTTTCTTCATCTAAAAATACTGTTGTACTATACCTATTAAACACTGTATCTTTTAAATTACTTAAATGTCACACTTATTTACCATGACTACAATAATGCGTCATAGCAAAATAAGATTGCAAAACGTGCTCATGCATTCAGAACTTTAACGGGGATTCTCACGCAGGGTATGACCTACCCGAAGAGGGGTATCCAAAAATATATATTTAGAATTCGCCTACAAGCAGCGGCATCTCAAAGGATATGACCTTAAAGTCAGCTACACGAAAAACATTCCATTTTTCCATAAAAAAGGCTTAGAAGGATCGTTGAAAAAAGTTAGACGGGGGGTTATTTATTTATCCAACGCCCGTACATGGCTTCTTGTTCATTTGGCATCGAGCCTCCCCAATACTGGCTGACGATGTCGTCAATTTGGCATTTATCGAGTCCAGGAACAGGTGGTCGCTATCCATTCTGGTTCGACCGCAGAGCGGGAAGGCCTTGTCAGCAGTCAGATATAGCCACTGGAGGTATACTTCCAAAAAGCCATATGTAGTGATTAGACAAAAGTTGGGCAACAGCTTCTGCCCTCTTCAAGGGCCTCGGGATAGGACCCACAGTGTCCAGATCTTTCCAAGGTTCTTTGGTTTTAAGGTCAAGGCAGAACATATGCCAATGTATGTTGATATAATGCATTTGGCTTTTCTGAGGGCTAGGGGACTTCCGATTGAGACGACTCGGCTACCTGCTTGGCTTTTCGGTTTCGGTCCTCTCATTGACGGGGATCCCAATATGACTTGGGACTCACTGTAAGGCCACAGTCCAGCAACATGAAATTAGCTCCACAATTCTGTTTCGGCACTGAATGTTCCCACTGTTAAATGTCCCCACTAAAATAATACTGCCAAAAAGAAAGATGCTGATGAATCAAAATCAAAGTTTATTAAGATGATTTGTGTGTGTGTGCTTGCAAATATACAAACCCGTCAGAAGTGAGAGGGGTTCCTGACAGAAACACCCCAAAGAGTTTATTCACATTCAGTATTTACGGTAACATTAGTTATTACTGCCATTCAATTTTTACATCTCTCATGGATTCACTCTACTTTTGAAATTATTGCATTTTATATCATTCCTTAACCCATTTGTAAGGAATGGGAAAGAAAACTGTGTAGACATTTTAAAACTAGAACAAGATTTAGACTTTGATTCATTGAATGCTGTCGATGTTATAGTCAAAGTGTTTCACAGCTTCTTGATGACAAATACTCAACGCATAAAAAAACGAGGTTATGAAAAAGAAAGGTAATTTGGAGAAAGTACGCGAAAAAAGGGAAAAAGCAATTTTACAATGAATAATTGTAAAGAATTATCAAATGTCACTAGAATAGTCTGTCAACTGATTGTAGAAAAGGATTCAAAGGAGAAATGAACCTTTGAAAAAGGTGAAAATTGGAAAAATGATATTCCGAGTGATCACACGGTGTACGAAGGGAAAAAAGACTAGTGCAGCAATACTCAATCTACGGCCCACCAGGCGAATCAGGGCCCATTGCTCTAAGAAATTCACTTCTTTCGGAACAGTATATTAAATATTTGGTGGAAAAATTTTTGTCAAGTAATCAAGTATATCAACTTTGCTTTTTGCAGTCGGTGTCGTACGGCTGCGAATTTATATTCGTTTTCTATTTGTAATGGGTATGGTTAGTGATAACAGACAACAGTGGAGTAGTGACAATTTTATTGGTGGAACTAATTTTGAACATTCTTTCATACCTTGAAAGCGAAAAATATTCCAATGATTTGGAGGTTGACTAATTTGTAGTGAAAAACACACAAGCATGTATCAGTTCTTGTTTGATTTGTCACGAGAGAAAGTGCAGTATTTTAAAATTCCAATAAACAAGAATTATCGAATGACATTTTCCTTCTTTCAAGAGGTGATAAATATACTTTATTACTTATACTTTGTAACAGAAGTAAAGTGTTTCATGAGTGGTAATGTCTTAGTAGTAACAAATACATCCTAAGAAGTTTGTTATATTACTAGTAATGATATGAGACTGTTTACTGATGCAAATATTGCGAAGGAGTGTTTCTCAATTTTTTTAAAAAAATTTAGTGTTAGTGACTAAATTAAAAATTATAAAAAAATAATAGTTAAAAAAGCAAAACAGGAGTTATAATTTTTTGAACAATTTTTCATATTTTTAATTTCCAATGTTATCTTGGCCTTAAGCATTTCAACCCCCTCACCCCGCTTAATCTCATTTTGCAGCCTGCGTGAAATAACTGACATATGTATGTGGCCCAGCAGAAAAAAAAAGGTTCAGTACCCCTAGACTAGTGTGTAAAATTTTTGCCAGTTTTTATTTAAAATATATATTTTTTGTTTTATAAATATTAATCAATAAAAATGTTCTACTAGCTTTCATTATACCTGTATTCATAATTTTTAAATAATTTCGGACAAATATAAAAATATTTCGGTTTCAAAAAAACTGTTATTGGAACGAACTATTAATAAAGAATTAAAAATAAATATAAAATACATTTATTGTCAATATATATATAATGTTTATTTCAAAAATAATTGGTAAAAAATAAAGGTAGGTAGAGGGAATCAAAATAAGCAGATTTAATATAGAAATGCAGGGCTGTAAATGTCTTGTTGAAGTTCTAAAGCGTGTTGCAAAGATTGATAGATGAAATTCATTCTACTGATTTCCACATTATTTTCTATATAGATTTTGAGCAAAATACATTGTCCAATGTACGTGTATATGAAAGTATAGAACCTTCTATCGCTTGTAATTCTTCAAGGTATCATTAGACTTCAGCGAGGGAGGAGTCGAGTCGAGTAATAAACAAATACAGTGCACTTAAAAGAGCGTGACAATTCAGGAATGCATATTATTGTGAAAACCACAAAGTTACCGAACATCATTGAAACAATTTGATGCTCACCATTCGATTCGGAACCTAGTTATCCGCACACTTTGCTTGTAAATTTCTTTATACCAAACATGATAATGGTTAAGTGTTCAAATTGAAGAATTATTTACCTTGATGATGACGTACGTTTCTATTCGACATCTAGCATTGCATAAAACAAGTAACAATCGTCGATGGTTTATCTTGTCTTGTCGGAGTTACAGTTCCTTCGAGACACAATCAATAGCAATGTTTCGACGTTGCTGAAGACTGTATTCATAACTGAGCGAATTCAAATGTTTTTGCATAGCTGGGATGCGTAAAATAGCTAATTTAACTAAGCACACACACACAGTCATTTCCTTCAATGTAAGGACACAACTACGCAAATATGGTGGCTAATAGGAGTGCTCAAGGAACTCTTCGGTGAAATAAGAGCTCAGCAAGGACAGATTACGTAAGAGGATGGCTAGATCGCATGATTGTGTGATAGATCGGAACTGTGTAATGTTATCATTGTCTATTATCGGAGGTGTGTTACAGCCTCTTCTGTATCACCCGTGATATATTTCACTGTCAAAAGGTGCGACTGCTCACAGCAATTTTTGGGATAAATACATTTAGTCTCGATTTTTGTATAATCTGTTGTTTTGAGTGGTGTCATATACAACTCTAATGACAGGCATTGAAGTGATCATTGATAAATTTAGATTCAGCTTCATAGATGATAGACAATTGGATCCATGTATGCATGAATGGGGTCTGTGTGTATCTCAAATAGACTGACATTTCGAGACATAGATAAATTACTTATGCTATTATAGTGGGGAATGTTTTGTCTTACGACAGCTGATAACTCTATTGATTGATTGATTATTAACAAAAGCATGAGAGTTACTGGTGACGAAAATGATAATTTCGAATAATGTTCAAGTGATATCAAGTAGTTTTAGTTATTTGTCTGGTTGTATAACTTTAACAAATGAATCATATGTTTATGAACAGGTCCGTTGCCCTTCTTGGCACGTCTTTCTGGGGCCAGTTTCTAACAGAATAATTCAAAGCCTAATGCGGCTAGCATGTCTCTTGCCTGCCTTCATTCTGATTATACTGTTCTTTGGTCTGCAACATCTTGAGTCATTCGGACATATATAGCATGCGGTGAGCTGTCAGATATTGGATGCTCTGGATATTATCTGAATCAGACATTGTTGAAAGCCTAGTAGATAGTATTGTAATATGAGATTAAGAATTTTTAGTATTCCGTAGATCGGCGTGTACATACATCTTTGCTAGATGAGAGTTATCAATTCCTGATTTTAGCATTCAATGTGGAATTCATAATCATTGAAGGGTTCCATGGCCTTTTAATTTTGAATCAGTTCATTGCCTGGCTAGCAACTTTACATGTACTTAATTTCTATTCAAACAGTCATTTTCTCAAGGTGATTCGATGCACCTTCTCTTTTTCAATTCCTGCTATTAGCTTACACTCTCTATATATTTATTTATCTTGTTCAAACTTTCAATCCTTAATAAAATACTTCCTATTCATTCAATCAAATTCAAATAATTTTTTTAAAACTTGTAGTGGATGACACTTGATGTTAATACAATTTTTTTCAGATATTAATTAACTTAATTTAATTTAATTAATTACTTGATATGAAGTCAACTTAGATTCGTTTCTATTGTTGTAACTTTGTAACTGTTAAAACAAAGATAAAAGTTGCCGTCGAAAACCTGTTTTTCAGCCAAACCGTGTGTGCATTGTTACAACAATGTAGACAAATCATTCTCTTTTTTCAATTCCTACTTTTAGTTCATTTTCTCCCTATATATATTTATATATATATAAGTATCCTATTCAAATTTTCAACGCAATAAAATACTTTCTATTCATGCATTCAAAGTAGGAATTTGACTAAAAACGTTTATGTTACTTCTTTTGTATAAAAACGTGTAATGTCAAAATACTTGATTATGAACAATGGGTTTAGTAACGAAGCAAATAACTAACATTATTCGAAAGACGTAAAAGTCTGCTCTAATTGTTTTGGATAGCTAAAATATTCCCTTCTTTTAAAGAAATTTATAAAATGATTACATTTAAAAATCTAAATAAGTATAAATTTTTATTATTGTGTAATAGCTCTACACATTAATAAAATGTAACATTGGTTGTACACTATTCTGAAGTCTAAGGTATATAAGGGACATTTATGTGATTAACTTTATGTGATTAAATATTCTTACTAGTAAGAGAAAAGCATTCACCAGGATAAAACATCCTCTCCATAGACGTCTTGTCTGAGTGGGATTAGACATGACAAGAAGATAAGTACACCTCAACGGATTACAAGAGGGACTAAAGAAAATTACTTCTCGGATGAAGACTTTTAAACAACTGATGCTCAATGAAGCAAAGAAAATAAGAAAATTATTCTATGTAAATTTTAATTTGACTTTACACATAAAGTTATTCAAATAACGCGGAGAGAGATACAAAATTTGTTTAATTTAAAACCATTTATAGAGATAGAAGATGAACTTGTACATCATAGGCAAAATATGGTGGAAATCAAAATTTAATAACATAAAAACTGTGCTATAACACAATTCCACAACGAATGCATTAATTTTTTTGTCATGCATCAGTTACAATGTGAATTTTCGAGTTACATTAAGTGCAGTTGGAAACCTCTCTCTATATACATATACTAACAAAGTAAAATTGGCTGTTTTCGATGTACCTTTTCTCAAAATATGTTACATGTACATGCTTAAAATTTTTCATACAATTAAAGTACATCTTTCTCATTATACTAAAATGAGTTTTTAGCTAATTTTGAATTTTTTAATAATTTATGAAATATTTTATCAAACATTGCGAAATTTGACGCATTTTTCACATAGAAAATCTGTAAAAAATAAATTTTTGAGTTTTTTACAAAACTTCTCATTTCAGTATATATTAGACGCCATTATACATAAATCATAAACAATATTACATACCTGTGAACAACAGTTTCTCAGAAAAGGTACAACGAACATCAAAATTTACATTTTGAGATAAATTGATTTTAATGTATACGGTGAGACCTTTAATCGGATAGGAAATAAATAAAAATAAGAGGTTCAATTTACAATAAAAGATACATGTTTTGATTTATATCAGACGTTCAATTTTACGCAAAATGAAGTACTTTGCTTACATTT
This sequence comes from Trichonephila clavipes, assembly GCA_019973935.1. Classification (NCBI taxonomy): domain Eukaryota; kingdom Metazoa; phylum Arthropoda; class Arachnida; order Araneae; family Nephilidae; genus Trichonephila; species Trichonephila clavipes. The sequence continues at coordinate 17,015 of BMAU01005597.1, forward strand.
TTCGCCATTCAAATTTCACCGATTATTTAAAAATAGGTTTTAATGACTTTTAATTACTCTAGAGGTTCAAATAATGTACTTATAGAAAGGTTAAATTAAGGTTAAGGTATACAAATTGAAAGTGTAAAAATCTCAAATTGTCAAAAAAAATATGATTTTAACTTTCCAACACCTCATAATTTGTTTTCTAAGTAAGAGAAAAAGTATAAAACTAGGCTCCTTCGACTGACAGACATCTTTTCTGAATAGATTAAGTAAGCACAATGTATAGATACCGATAGTAATTGCATTGCTTATTCAAATGAAGTAAATTATATCTATTTACATACAGGGTTAGCGAAATTAAACTTCCGTTAATCAGAAAGACCTGTGGAGCTCGTTCTACTTGTCCGAAAAGAAAAATATTTAAGACACAGACATTTTCGATGATGCGCTCGAGGTCTCTGAAGTAAAATAAAATAGTAGAAAAATAGCCACTAGATACAGTGCTTATGGCGGCGAATACTGTTCTTCAAATCTAACGCAGTTGTTAAACGCTCCTGGTAAACGTTATCTTTCAAAAGGTCCCATAACCAAAAGTCGCAAGGCGTGAGATCGGGTGGTAGAGGAGGCCAAGGTGTTCAGAAATATCGGCTGTTCACACGTCAATGCCTGTCTTAACAACTGTTGGACTGAGCTCGCGTTGTGAGGTGGGGCTCCATCCTGCTTGGATATGGCTTCTTGTAGGCAGACTCGTTGTTAGAGAGTAGGAATAACTTATAAGTTGATGGATTACAGGAGTACCTGCTTCCCGCAGGGAAGCTCAAACTCCTTCATGATTAACTGGGTGATTACATGGGTTCAGCTTTTCTCTTAGCGCTTTGCTGCATAATTGTATAATAATTAAGTGAGAAAAATAGGATGAGTTAAAATCATTATGAATTTAAAAGTTACTATGAGTTAGTTACTATGAGTAGTTAAATGAAAATTTAGGAATGATTGTGTATGTAGAATGCAAAATTGTGTGTGCGTTTGTGTTGGTGAGACCTAATTGTGTGTGTAATTTAAAAATAAGAAACTTGTCCGCTTTTAGCGGACTCAAAATCAATGTGAGTGAGAAAACCAGCCAGCACGCAACGCCGAGAATCTCGTCTCGTCTGAATTTTGCACAAAACGGACGACTATAAGGATGGATTAGATTGATTCTGAGAGGTCCAATCAGGGGGCAGCCTATAGAAACCCGTTGGAGTGGGTGTGTCCAAGACGAAGCGTTACCAGATCTCGCTTCGCTATTGGTCGGGCTGCTCTGTTCCCATAGGTCGAGAGCGAGTCGGATTAATTTTGAGAGTGAAAGAAGTTTTAGATTGACAAAATGATGAGATAACGAGAATTAAATTAAAATATTACGAGGTCTATTAAATAAAGGATTAATATTATATTTTTCGATACGAGCAAATGCTCGGTTAGTATGAGAATCTATATTATTGAAAAATTTGGTAGCTATCTTTTTGAAAAAATCTTTGCGAGTTTTAAGTTTTAGTGCGGATCTGAGATCTTCATTTCTCATATACCGTGAAGAGTTGGTTATTATTTTAATTATTTTATTTTGGGCTGATTCCAGCATCTTGATATTAGAATAGGATGCATGGCCCCAGATTGGACTAGCGTATTGGAGAATTGGTCTGTGAGAACGAGTTTATAAATAAGCATTTATTTCTTAAGGTTAAACAGGATTTCCGTGCAATTAAGGGGAAAACTTTAGCAACGGAAATGTTAAAATTTCTGCGAATGCGGATAATGTGTTGTTTAAAATGAGTCTTTTGTCTAGGATTACACCTAGGTATATGGTGTTTTTAGACCAGGGTAGGAATAACTTAGGTCAGTAACATCTCACGATACCATTTCCCTTGAACAGAACAGGTTGTAAATCATTGTGGGGTCACTCGTTTAAAAAAATAAAGCCCGAGAATGAATGAAGCAGTGAACCTGCATCATAGGTTCACTTTCATATCATGCAAAGCTTTAACATGCACAGCGTGGGGGGATTTTGTCCCACAGAAGAGACAATTATGGTTATTTATTTGCATATTGATATGAAACGGGCCTAGTCCGTCCACAGTATGTTCCATGACAATGAATCATCCACCATCCTTCTTGAAAGAAATTCTAGCGCGAAAGTTTTGCGAGTGTCTGGCTCGTGCGGTTTCAATTGTTGAACCACTTGAATCTTATACGGGTAGAAATTCAAAATTTTAACCATCATATGTCGAACAGTAGAGTAGGTATCAAGGGTACGTGAAATTGCCGGTACACTGACAGTTCCGTGAAGTGAGATTATTCACTGTTTGCTTCCCCGACAACTGTAGCAATACCCATTACGACAATGGTGTTGATTCTTTTTCGTCCTTTTCCAAGTAAAACGCTTAGCTGTCATGTTTTCTCGAATTTTACCGTCACGTCTTTAAGAGCACACTCCAAAATCGGTCCACGTCATTGTTTCCTGAGGCAGCGGAACTCTGTGACAGCTTCCACTGCATTCACTCCATTGCGGTTGTATAGCTTCACCAGAAGTGCATTCTTAGGCAACTTTGGCATTCTGCAATGCTTATCTTATTGTGGTAAGAACAACATCTTCCTTTTATTGTGCGTGATACTAACATATTTTTCTGGAATGTGCTGAATTACAGCGCTCTCTATTGGCAGTTTTTTAACTATTTTTTATTTGCGAAACCTCGAGCGCCTCATCTGAATTGTCTGTTGCCCAAATATTTTTTTCTTCGAACCAGTAGAAAAGCCTCCAGGGCCCTAAGAGTAGGGGACGTTTAATTTCACCAACCCTGTGTATCAAGTATGATGCATAATAAAACTACTTATCATCTACAACTAAAATATTTATTTTTTTCCGTTATGGCAGTGCTTGTCAAAGTTTCAATATTTGCGACCCAATATTTAACCACAATTTTGATCGTGCCCCTCTCCATGCAATAACAATGGATTTTTTTCAATAATACACTTTGACACTAAAGCTACAATACGACTTTAAGCGTATAAAAACGTCTCGCCCAGCCAAAGTGTTATTTGTCCTGGACGTATATATAAATCTTTTCGAAGTACGATGTTTTTTGTGCACTGCTATCCATAAAATTATCCCGAAGATATTGGAATGCAATAAACTGACCTTTACAGTGTTTACGAAAGATTAACTTAAATCAGAGAATTTTCTTATTTATTCCTTTTCTGCCCCCCTCTCATTGCATCACATACGCTCGCCTACAAGGAAATTGGGGGCGTTGGGGAACGAATCACGTAACTTTAATTCAGCAGATAAGAGAATAATTAAGAACCATACAAATTATCAAGATAGGTGTTAATTTTTGTAAATAATTTCATATACTACAAGCCCATGAGGTCAATGGTAATAATAAAAAACTTGTTCTTAATTCAGTATTGTTAAATTAAGTATAAAATACATTGTGCCGTACTGATACATTTATAAGTGTATTATATCAGTCTAAATGAGTTTTTATTCTTTATTATGCCAGAATGAATTTGTTTGTTTACTTTTAGTAAATTAATAATATTTTTTTTTAAAAAATAAGGTTTTGTTTTCCACTTTTTAATATGCTTGTGCGCTCCTGGTAGAGTTATCACGCCCCTCTTGGAGGGGGGGGGGTGCTCCACAGTTTAAGAAACGCGCCGCGTTATGCAAAAGACTTTGGAAATGAAATAAAGGATTTTGTTTAATTCGAAAAATCTCGTGGAGACTAGATATAAAAACTTCATGAATTTTTAGATTTGCCCATTTATGAAGATAAAAGTTTTTGCTTTAAAAATACCAAAGACGGAATTAATTCCTCATTTGTTGCTACTTAAAGATTTGTTTGCTGCAAGATGAATCAAAATTACAGTCCTTTTTTAAATTATGCTTCCTTCGTTAAGAAAAATCTAATGTAGATTGTTTCCGCTGAAGACCCGTTGAAAAAATAAATTGCTTTCCAAAATGTTTTGACATGTAGATTATTTTTTTAAATAATTAATTTTTTATTCCTATTTTTTTTCTAATTCTTTTTTATAATTCTAGACGTTTATTGCATGGATTTTTTTCAGAGTGCATCCAGCAATTGATTCTCAATTAAAAGCAATCTTGCAATCAAACTTTAACAAGACAAAATTCTAAAAAATAAATTAACAGTTAATTGATTATTTTCAATCACTCCTTTTTGGGTAAGAGAATCAACTATCCAAAATTTTAAAAATAAATCAGCCGTGAAATAAGGTTTCTTTTCCCCAAAAAACCGATTAAAAAAAGAGGGTTGGGTATGCAAAAATCTACTATTCAGTAACAGTGGAGTCATTGAAAAATACATATTTATGCTTTTCTCAAATTACTGTAAGTCTTGTTAATTTGTTGAAGAGTATATATATATATATATATATATATTCAATATATATATATATTCAAAATATATATATATATATATATATATATATATATATATATATATATATATATATATATATATATATATATAATATTTGCTTTATATTTTTCATACTATTTTTAATCGTGACATATTTTGGGTACATCTTTTGACTTCGAAAAACTTCTATATGACACACATTCTTTTTTATAAATAACTAGGGTTCTAACTATTCAGAACTTATTTTTTTATTTTTATCAATTTTGAATGCATTATTTTGCTAAACAAATCAAATTTACAAAATATAATGCATGCATTTATTAAATAATAATATACTCAATATTCACCCTTATTCGTTTAATCGAAACACTCAATTTGAATTTTTAATTTCTAGTTAATAATTCAATGAAAATAATGACGTTTGTTTCATTGTATGATTTTAATGACATGTCATTTTTTTTTAATTATCATATTTTTTGAAGATTTTCCTTATCGACTTTTCTCGCAAAATAATTTTTTAATTCCGTTAGATGCTAGAAACCAAAACCATCGAGCTTTTAAATATCTTTAACAGCGAATGCCATTTTTCAATTACTATTATTAGTTTACTTTAAATATATATATATAATTTTCAATCGTTAATAAAATACTTTCTATACATCCATTCTAGTTCAGATTCATTTTTTAAACTTGTAGTGGATGGCACTTGAGGTTAATACCTTTTTTCAAATATTAACTCATTGATTAAATTGAAAAATAAATAAATAGCAACAAAGAAAATAATAGTCCAACAGCATACATAAAAAGAAAAATCGCTCGTTGTGTCCCTGTAGCGCAATGGATAGTGCCTTGGACTTCTCATCCAAAGTTCGTGGGTTCGAATCACACGGAATGGTCTATTTTTTTGAGAATGTTGATTTTTTTTACTATACTATTTATCGGAGTAATTAAATTTAATTAATGAAGAAATAGGAACAAACAAAAATAGCATTCCAGCACCAAATATAGAAAGGAAAATCACTTTCTATTTTGACTCTTAATGATGTTATTTTATCATATGTATATACATACTTATACTAATCGTAAATATTTAATAAAAATTAACTAAAATAAAATTTTTCTTTGTTGATCTAAGTAGGAATTGACTTAATTTATTTATATCAATTGTTATATATACTCCGTTAGATACTGGAAAACCAAACCATCAAACATTTTCTATAGCTTTGGCAGCGAATGTCATTTATATATTTTATTCCAAATTTAAAATTAGAAACCGGACTATAACACTCGTTTAATTTAAAAAAGGCCACATAAGAATTTTAAAATATTTTCATTAGATTTCCTCTAAAAGAGATTTCTTCTTATTATTTTTCTTGTATACGCGATTATTAAGTAACGTCTTATGTTACATTAATTGTATGCTAAACGAACGTGCCCTTCTGACTTGCGCTCATTACTCTCGGAACCCAATCTCCTCTGAGGGTTAAAGTCTCGAGAAAGCTTTCTTGATCAACGAATGTTTCTCGCATTTATTTGAATAATAATGTCGGATTGGCGAAACAGACTGATTCTTTCTGATTGACACTAATGCGAAATTCAGATCAAACTTCCACGAATTTTGACAGAAGATTTAACATTCATACCCTATCAAGCAAAGGGAAATTTTACCAACCCAGGAGAATTGAGAATATTACATTCCTGGACATTTCGAGAAATGCTTCTGGTTATCAGAAATTTTTCACAAATAAGAATACTTTTCTGGAGTGAGGGCATGCAATAAGTAATACTTTTTTCAATTCCTGCTCTACATATTTTTTGGTACAATATTCCCTTGCACCATTTATTTTCTTGATGTGTTTCTTAGAATCCAATTTCTTTCTTTTTTGGCATTGTAGGAAATACAATTTTGTCACTTATTGTTTTATTTTACTTTATTATACTATGTGACGGATCTATACGCGTTCCTTCAATTAATCATCTTGGGAAATCTTTGGGCTATCAATTCGCGTTATTCACAGCCAACCCTTCGGAAGAAGAAAAACTCGTGATATTTAAATTAACTTACTATATATATATATATATATAGTCGAAGTTTTCTAGCTTGAATAGAGAGTAGGGAAGAAATTATACTCGCATCAGGTGAGATTGCTACTGAAGGTATCATATTTGAATTATTGTGATTAATAACTTATTAGTAAGAAGTTTTGGTGACGATTGATCTCTGTGATTGAATTGATATTAGATTAAATCGGATGATAGGTTAGATACTTTGTAAAATTAGGATCAATTTTGATAGTCTCTTAATCATTCACGTTTTACAGTCGTTGTTCCACTTTCACAGTTAACATGGAGACATTCTTTTACTATTATTAGTTGAAATTGTGTTCGTTCTTTGTGTGATAAATAAATAGATTAACTGGATCATGTCGAGTTTTTCTTCCCTACCTCCCACACATCTAGGTGCCCGAGAGAGAGGTGCAAGCCTCTTGCAACTATATATATGTATATCTTGTTCAAATTTTCAATAGTTAATAATACACTTTTTATTCAGCCACTGAAGCTCAAAGTTCAAATGCATTTTTAAAACTTGATGTTAAAGTGCATGACATTTGATGTTAATACACTTTTTTTTTCAAATTTTAATTCCTTAATTAAACTTTATTTTTTTAATTTTAAATTTACTCTTCGTTATATCTGACGAAGTTACAACTAACTAGCTGAAGCAGATGACGCCAGTAAGTTGTTCTAACGATTTTTCTTCTTGGCTTCAAATATATTTTTTTAAACTTGTAGTGGATGGCACTTGATATTAATACAGTTTTTTACAAATATTAGTTAATTAATTATATTTAATTTACTAAAATAAAATTTTTCTTTGTTGACATATATAAGTTGGACTTGACTTTAGTTTTTTTATATTGCTTTTTTATTTTATTTGTAAGACATTTGAAGTTCATTATTTTGTTTTATTTTTTCAACAGGAATTATATCTTGCATTTTCAGAAAAGTATGTTTAAAGCGATAATATATTTAAATTTTTGTGTTCATACAAATCCCGTGAAAATAGTGCGTGACTGAAAAATTGATGATTTAATTCTTTTGTATCGATACTCTTTGGTATTATACTTTGATTTATTTAAAGAAAATATACACAGCACACACAGACAAAAAGACACATATTATAGAGTGCGTGGTATAAAACGAAAAGAAAGATTCGTAAAATTTACTACAATCAGACGCTACATCTATCCAGAGGAGATGTAAAAAATTAGTTTTAAAAATACATACATATTAAAGGGAAAGTATTAAAAACATAATTTGAAAACCGAAAAATCACTAATAAACGTTGCAAATAAAAAGTAATATATGTTTAGAGTTCGAAAACCATAAAACTTTATATTTCAAAACCTTTGAGTACATGAAAAATATCAGATTCTTCACACAGCTGGGTCTTAAACTTATATATATGTAGATTAAAAAATTACCTGTATAATTACTTCTGATAAATTTATCCTGAAATAAGTAATTGTTCTTTAAACTTCTCTCTGGTACAGAAAAAATAACATCGCTTAAAATATTAACGCACTCAAATGTATTATTGATGATTTTATTAGAAAAATTACATGAAATAGCTCGTCGTGATTTCAAACTCGGAATATTAGTAACTAGAACCGACGAAACTTTTTTTTGCCTTTTCAAGAATTTCAATTTTATTTTTATAGCAAGGATCCCATTTTCCTGCAATATGCTGCATAGAATCTTCAAGTCAAGTTCATTAATAGCTCACAGGACTCTTAAATTGCAAATTTTTCAAAATTTTGAAAAGAATACATGATACAGCCTCAATATTTCTGAGTAATTTGGTACCAAAATTGTGTTGATTCCTTCAAAACATCCGAAGTTATTTAGAAATAAGCAGTGAAACTTAAACGAAAACCCTTTTTTAATCTTTGACTTCATTTTTCGCAAAAAAAAAAAAAAGATTTTACGCAAGATTTTTCAGAAACTCATTATGGTAACAATTTGACATTTTATACACGTATTCAAAATAAGGCTCTTCATCACTTATACATCAATTTTCAAAAAAAAAAAAGTAATAACATTTTTTTATTTGAATTTTAATTAATTTTTTTCTTAAATTTTTAAAATTTTCGTGTATGTGTGTTATAATTGTATTTAAACTTATTTTATTTCTCTAAATTTTTTAAAAGTCAGTATAAATTCAAAAGTAAACATTTTCATGCCAAGTAAAATAAATTTTGTAAATTTCGATCTATTTTGTACTTCAGAATCCTGCGCGGTGTAAAATACTAATTTTCATATTTTTGAAAAATTGTCCAATTTTTATTTCTTGATAACTTTTTAAATTTTTTTTCAAATTATCTGAAAATATCAGAAATAATACATATATATGATTATCATGTAGTAAAAATTTCAAATTATTGTTTCGTTTTATTGCTAAGTTATATTGGTTTGAAGAAGGATGCATTTTTCGACTGCACGGATATCTGTTAAGGGTCCTGAGAGGTCTTAATAATACCTTTATTTTTTCGTTTGAGAAACCCACTACTTTGATTCTCTTTAGAGTCCATGTTATGTTTAGCGTTGATTATAGCATCAAGATCAGTAACTTAGTTTGAATGCAATAAAGGATGTATTATTGATTAGATTGGAATAAAATGTAAGATGTTAGATTTTCGAGTATAATGCTACATTTTCAACATTTAAAAATAACCTGTTATGTGTGCAATATTGAGATAAAGAAAAATAAAATGCATATGCCGTTTTCTGATAAGTTTCATTTTGGATTTTAATTTACGATTTTTTATATATGTATATATTTTTTGCCTTTTAAATCAAGTGAAAATTGAAAATCATTGCTTGTTATCATCTCCAATAACAGTATAAAAACAGGCTAACGCATTTCACTGTTCATTCCGTTTAACAATCATGGAAGGTACTCCCGTTTTTAGGAAAGCTAAAACCCTCTTGAGGAAAATGGGAGATATTGTAATCGCTGAATGGGGATCAATTAAAGTTCTCCTTTTAAAAAGTAAACATTTTCATAGCAGTATTTTTTTTTTTTTGTTCAAAACAATTAGTTATTTGTTAAAATAAAGTGTATTTTTGAAAGTTATGTTCTTAAAAATTTTGTGCTGTCTTTCTGAGACAAAATTTTGTTAATCTATTCATTGAGAATTAAACAAGAAAAAATAATATTCGATGTAATCTTGTAAAATATTAACGTGCCATATTTAGATCTCATGTTAAAATGTGTCTTATTATCCAAAAACTTAAAAAATTCAAAAGCTCCCAAAAGTTTAGATACAACAAGCTTCTGTAACGAACTTAATAATCTAAATGATTAGACGAACATAAGAATGTAAAATTTGGAAAAAAATTGAATATTAAACTTATTTTTTCGGATTCTTTCATAATTGTAACATCACTCGTAATTTTATAATAAAAACTACATATTAAAAGAATGCCCTATTATTCTCGTAATAAAATCGTGTTGTAACTCAACAATTCTGCGTGGAAAAGAAACATTATAAATACGCTTTTTCTGGTAGACAATGTTATATTGTCAGTTTCTTGGAAAATCAAGCTAAGCTTTACTCTCCTAGAAGATCGTGTCTAATACCGGCGAATGCAATTCATCTTTCCTATGTTATTATTTATATCTACTATAGCTATTTATGTTAAAAGACACATTCAGGCCTTTTTCACACACACACATATAGTTTCATCTTATTTACAATCTATTTCAATGAAAGCGCACTTCAAGTTTTCTTTAAATTTTTAAAACCTTTTTCCTAAAAGAAATATTACGAAACCTGTCGTTCCACTTGGTCAGTCTCGAATATCCCTTTAATCTCAATATATAAGGGACATAATGTTGAAAGCCACTTTCGAGACGATTTCATAAAAAAAGAGAATTGAATTTGAGTAATGATAACATTTGCAGAGACTATTGCAGAGAGAAAAGAAAAGGACACATTCGCAGATGTTTTTCTAAAAGCAAAAAAAAAAAAAAAAAAAAAAAAAAACGCATAAAAGAATTTTTTTTAGGTTTTTTTACATTGGATTGAAGTTCGTGCAAGTGAAACATAGTTTATTAGTTATTTGGTTTCATTTTGAAAAGAATTTCAGTATAATGTAAAATGTAATGTTCTGTGAATAAATATGGGGAAAGGTCAGATATATAGTTTACTATTTTTTTCTAAAAGAGTATTTAAAAACTTTTTTTTCAAGAAACTTATCACACAATATTTAAACGAGAGTGTATTATATATATATATATGTATAGAAATGTATACATATATACATATTTCGAAACACATAAGTTATCAGAACACTAAGCATTGCAAAAACACCGGTTAGTATTTCTAACGAATGGCGTAGTCTCGTAATGAACGGGCTTGGTTCAAAAATCTACCAAGGAATTTCTTCCCCTTTTAACTGCTTTCTGAATACGATGGGGTGTATCAAAACATATAAGCATCAATCAAAAAATCCCCGCATCGAGCTATACAAATATTTTACATGTGTATAACCCGTTTTTACTTGTTTTAATGGTGTGTCCTACGTTATCGTGGTTGACACAGGTGAATTGTTATTAAATTTGTTATTTATAGACTATTTTCCTTGAATTTGTTTATTTTGTAATTTGTCAATCTTTCAACATTTTCCCCATATTATATATATACATTTGTCATTTACCTGTTATACATACTTTGGATTAAATTCATTTGTATTCTTGAACTGCTTTTAAAAGACAGTTGAAACCTACACTGAACACTGTTGTTTTATCTATGTCATATTTCTAAAAATTACTTTTGTCTCTCCATAACTAGTGCCTATTCTATTCTGTTTCATTGCAGAGGTTTTGATTTTTCCTTTTCTCACCCTTTTTATTGGGACGTCACTTTTGTAGCTACAAATGCTTATTGATGGGCACGACATCCTTGGATGAGTCCTCCAGTTAATCATTTAGCCACAAGAGCCTGTCATAAAAGCTCCAAGGATTATTCACAGTTACCTAAGGTAATAAATGCATAAACCACTTAAACAAACTTGTTTTCAGAGGAAGATGATGTAAAAGTTTCTCCTTCCTTGACTTTCTGTGTGAACACCAGAGATCCTCATTTCACAGTAAGAACACAACATGTTATTTTCAACCATTGTTATATGACACATAGTTGTGTCAATCATCAATAAGGAAAATAATTAAGACAATATACCTTGAATATGTAAGCAAATGTTTATTAACCCCTTAAGTGCCACCGGCATATATATCCGTCTTGCTCAGGCAATGCATTCACTGCCTCGGTAGTATATATTGTGACGGATCTTTACGGAATCTTATTACTAATCTACTTGGGGAATTTTGGGGCTAGAATTCGCGTTTAATTCACATCCATCCCTCTCAAGAAAAAGCCCTGGTGTGTGGATTAATTCGACTATATAAAGTCATAGTTTTTGTAACTGTAAAGGAGAAAGAGATGAGAAACTGTTACGGGTGTTACGAAGGTGAGATATAATTGATTTTCACAGCTTAAGAACGGAGTTCGCCACTATGCTAAATTAGTGGATTTGGAGTTTATAGTCAAAGATTGATTAGGTTAAATTAAATTGATTACTTGCGCTTGTTCACTAAGGGTTTATTGCTTTCTCTATATCACTCCTGGGGAATTCACTTGTGGTTTAACCCTTTATCTACCGATGGTACTTATAAGTACCACTCACTTTAAACTTACATAGAATAACCATTTTTACGAACACTCTGACAATACTTAACAGGAATATTTTTTTGAATCCACTCTTCCAAGGTATATGGCAGATGAGTATTTTAGAGGGGTTGGCTACTAGTTTTATAGCAGAAATTGCTTTTGCAGCTGACTGCGAAGATGGTCATTTTTGTTTCGAAAAAATAGTTAATGTCAAATGGTAAGTGTCTTATTTTTTTGTATGTTAAGGAAGACCGTAGAAAACGATCCGACTATTTGTTTTAAGTGAACAGTGTATGTAATTAATTTTACAGCTGAATATCTTTAATTAATTAATGAGCTCTAACGGATTAAATTTCGCAAATTTGAGTATTTCGTTTATGTTAATTTTCAATGTAATGATTCAAAAAAAAATTGCATTAAAAAAACTAAAAGTAAATCATAATGCGGTACATAAATGGTTATCTTGTTGTTGATTCGTGTGCTGGAATACTAATAAACAATAATTATTATGGAAATTTCTTGTCCTACTGTTTCCTCCTACACACTTAGGTAGGCAGGACGGTGAGGGAACGACTTCAGGGAGAAGAAAATCATTCCGAAGGTTTTAGAATGCATATGCTCGTCTGCGTGCCAATGCATTGCATATGCTCACCTACGTGTATAGGGAAGCGAATCGCGTAACTTTTAATTCGCAGTTAAGAGTCGCCAAGCTTAAGACACCTTAAGGACTGTTGGCAACATACCTCGTAATTTTGAACCATGTCAAGCAACGAGGATGATAGCTGATCGGGATTGCATTCTCCCAACTTCCTTACCACGCAGTGTGAGGACTTTGAGGCCCGACCGATTTAACGTGCATCAGCCTCTCTGAAAGACGGGTCTTCGGTGACATCAAGACTGAAACACGAGATGTGAAAACGTCTGTACCGATGTCAACGATACGGCCACTATTTTATAGCGTCTACATAGTCACAATTAAAAGCAAATTTCTCTTGAGAACTTCAAATTATTATTTGATTTAAATTTAATTCAAAGCTTTGTTTTCTTATTTTAAAGTCAGATTTAATTAAGGTATCCGACTACGTTCGGAACAGTGATTTTAAAAAAGCGCATTAATGGACAGTTTTCATGATATTTAGTGTCACTTATAATACATGTATAAAATGGTTTTAAGGACATTATGACCAAAAGAAATTATTTAAATACAATATTTTGGCAAAAAGTTAATTTAGAATGACATTTTTTCAAAACATTCTCCTTTTATAAAAAATGTTTCTGTAATAATAATATTTTGCTTATATAAAGTAAAGACTTCTCTAAAGAGTCTGAACTAGAATTTTTGAAAAATTCACATTATTTTCAGAGTTAACACCAATTGAAATAATTATCCACGTTTTTTTTTTTTTTTAAATTTCTGCCTTCACTTGTAGTACAATGTAGATAAATCCACTTCTAAGATATATATTTCAAAAATTCCAGTTCAGCCTCTATACAGAGGTCCTTTATACAGCCTCTATATAAAGGCAACATATTATTATAATAGAAGTATTTTTCATCAAGGAGAATGTTTTGAAAGTAGGTCATTCTATGTTAATTTTTTGTCAAAATATTGTACGTAAATAATTTTTTTATTGTGATAATATTTTTAAAACAATTTAAATTCGTTTTCTAATCTAAGTGACTCTAAATATAAATATTATCCATTTATACGCTTTTGCAACAGCATGGTTTCGAACGCAGTCGTATAACTTAAATCATTTAAAGAGACTTTTTAATGGACATCCCGTGCTATGCGTTAGTGTGGGAGGATCAAAAGGCAGATTAGCCATACTCAATGCGTATGTGGTGTATTGGGGGCGGGGGAAGAAAAAGAAAAATAAATAAGAAAATCCATCTCTGTATAAAGTAAGTTATTTGCAAACACTGTCAATATATTTTATTTTGAATTCCAAACTAATTTTTTCTCTCAGCAAAGCTATGAAAAATTCATACTTCGGAAAGACGTATATATACGTCCAGGGCAGCTGAAGCGCCGGCTGTGTGAAACGTATATACACGTCGATGACACTCAAAAGGTTAAGAAATCAATTTAGAATAATATTTCATGTATTACTCATTGATATTCATAGGAAAAATGGTTCTTATATTCTTGTATAATTTTGATCGAAAAAAAGAAGAAAAATATACTTTTAATTGAGATGTCTCATATTACGCACGCTGGAATCTGTTTCTTTCATAAATAGCTAAAATATTAAGTCGAAGTAGCAACTAAATTCCTTCTCAGAAATATTAAATATCCGTTAGTCAATATTTTGAATAGTTTTAATGTCTGGAACTGAAGCGATTTCTCATGGAAATTTAAGACAAACACACGAACTACAGATGATTTATAAATGGGAAAAAACAACGATTATGGAAACATATTTACATATAAGAAACCCATTCCGCCTATTCATGATAAAAATATAAGATGTATATCTTGTACCTCAAAGAATTTCCATATTTTAGTTTAAATATTATACACTTCCGTTCGACAAACACAGGTGCCGCCTTTTTGTGATCACGTGCTTTAGAAAACTATTTTCCTTGTAAGATATTTTTGAATCTTTGAAAATATTATAAAGTTTGTTTGTATAGGAAATGTATCGGGAACTTGTATTACCAGAAAAACAGGATTTATTTCCTTTTACATCGCAATTTATAATATTCAAGTTGCTTACACAATTTTTACAAACAATATCTTTCTTTTAGGTTCTTTATAGCATACGCATAAGAAACATAAAATGTTTCCAGATTTTCTAAGATAATTGTATTTATATACAAATTATATTTGTTTGAAGAAGGAATTTCATTTACTTTTTTTAAAATGATATTTTTATCAGTTAAAATAAATCTTGGCATTATTTTACTTTTCAAATTAAACAATGTATATAGGAGTACAAAAGTTATACTTATATGAACAATTAATTGTTGAATATATAGGTAATGATCATATTTCTAAATAAAATATTAAATAAGTACATGTTTATTGAAATTATGAAAAGAATTAAGTTATAAAATTATAATTTATAAAAAAAATCCTAAAAAACACGCTTTTATGATTAATCGAACTAAAATGTAAAAAAAAAAATAATAATTCTTAATATAAGAATAAAATGATTTACGAGAAAATTAATGTCATTGGGCTACAAGCGTGGGGTGCTCTATATCAATTGTTATACTTTCTTACTAGTTCTATTCTGAAATGCTGTGTTAGTGTAAACGTTTAGTACAAAGCACCCCACGCTTTTATTACCACAATGACATTAATTTTCTCGTAAATCATTTTATTCTTATATTAAGAATTATTATTTTTTTTATTTTTAGTTCGATTAACCACATAAAAGGGTGTTTTTCCGTTTTCTTTAAACTATATATATATATATATATATATATATATATATATATATGTATATATATATATATATAAGTATATATATATATATATATATGTATATATATATATATATATATGTATATATATATATATATATAAGTATATATATATATATATATATATATATATTATTTTTCAGTTCGATCTACAGTAAAAGCATGTATTTTTAGTTTTTTAAACTATCATTTATTCATACACTTATTATTTAATTTTTTGCCCGCGATCGAAGAAGTTTGCCCATCTCTGAGTAAGAACAAATTATTTTTTTCCCACATGCACGAGTTCTTTTTTTTTCATTTCCATTTTCAGAATGACTGGAGAACTGTTTATATTGTGATAAGAAATTGCTGATACAAAAAAAAAAAAAAGGTTTTCACTTTAAGGGTTACTCTTAATCTATTAAACGCCAAATCTGGCAATGGTATATGGAATTAGTCACCAAATCATATGTCCATGACATGTGTGCAAAATATCGAATTAATCTGACTTCTTAAAGTGGGTAAAAATCGAGTTCAAAGATTCCGTTACATACAAGTGAAACTTATAAAAGCTTGTCAAAGATGCATAGGTATGGACCAGTAAGTTATAAAATGTGTTTATTTCTCAGAAATTCATAAAATGTTTTCAAATGAGCACCTAAATAATAGTCACACTTCTAATATAAAAGAAATTAAATCATTTCTGCTTAGAATTTTAGTTATTCATTCCTTATATAATCATCCAGAAATAAAGATCTTAAGTTTTTTATTCATTTATTTTAAATACTACGCGAATAGCTTTAAATATAGATATATTAGACATACTTCTACTATGTTGAGTTGAAAAACGTGGATGAAAATTTGTCGACGTTATATTTGCATCGGGAAATGTTTTGTTTCGTATTTTGTACTTTTACGTAAACCAAAATTTAACATTCAAATCACGAACGCTATTTCTCGAGGTTTCTGCATGCCTGTGTTTCTGTTTGACAAGAAAATGAGTTTTCGTTGCTCTCTCGAATTTCTTACTCGTTTCTTATTTCATACATTTTTTGTACCCTTTTGAACTTTCAAGACCTCTAGAGAAATCTTATTGTGGTCTTCTGCAACGTTGATCTTTCTTGTATATTGAGGAGAAAACAAAGAACAAATAGTCAATTGAATTTTTGCTAAATATGAATAGGAAAGGCTTGAAATGGGTTATTGGAATTACTATATTGCTATGTCTTTGATTGAAAAGGTGATTTCTATTTAAATGAATATAATCAATTATTAATTTTTTCTGTTAACGCACAACATAATTTACAAATGCACACAACATAGAATTTTATGAATCTCGTGACGAGCTCACGCGTTTTTTCATTAACATATCCTTTTGGGTTGTTTGGGGCCAGAATAAATGGCAATTATTTTTCAACCAACCCCGAGAAGTAAAACATGAATGAAAGATGCAAATTAGGAAGCTTTTAAATAACAGAAATTTAGAGTACGCGAGGTGGCATTTGAGGAGTGTTATGATAGACCGTGTTGCAAGTGTGAAGAGTATTTTGAGACGTTAAGTGACAGTCAAGAGACAAATAGCTTTTAGTCAAGGTGCATACCATTGCACGCCAGTGAACCGCAACTTCAGTTAGGATCCAGTAGATTGCTGCTTCGTTGGACACTCTCTCTCTAAGGTAGGAGTTACCATTCTAATATTCGGATCTGATTTTTCATTGAAATTGAGCTTAGGCGAGTTAGTTATTGATAGTGGTCCGGGTTACTTTATTTCGGTATTTTATATTGTGTGTTTCGCCACCGTAGATTCTCTCACACATATATTATTACCTAATATGTTATTGGTTTAAGTTAAGATCTTAATAAAGTAATATTAAGATTATGGCAGCGTCTGGTTCTTCATTTAATCCTACACCTCTAGCTCACGCTGATAATCTAGGAGAAAGGCACCCAAGGGGTACGCCCTTACAATTTTTTTTGACTGTCTCTTTATTCTTTCATAATTCCTTAATTTCCCGCTCAAAGTTAACTCCATAACTCAGCAGCACCCTCTGTATCAATCAGAACATATCTACATGCAAATTCTTTTCATCATTCACATATTGATGAAGTCTTAAGCTATAATTTAAATTAAATATGTGAATCGGATTATAGGTTCTTGGTAAACAAGAAAAAAGTGCTAATTTCAGAAGGAATCTAACTATAATTTTTTTCTGTTGTTTACACTATTCTATATAACTTTGAATTGTGTATTAATGTTAATTTTAATCAAATATAACACATTTGATACACAAGTTTACATAAGACTCTGGTTCTGCACCCGTTATTTTTTCATTATTCTTTAAGAATGGTTATTTAAGTTGTTACTGTAGAAATTTTTGAGAAATCTTTAATTGTGGATGTATTTTAGAGCTTGATTTTTTAGTTGACTGACATTTTTGCGCCGAGTCCCCTCAGGTCAGTACTGTGTCAAATACACAAGATTAAAAAAATATTCCATATTTTAACTAAAATAATTTTAATATTTAATTATGAACAATATAGAAAGAAATCAGTTTAATAGAAAATTAAATAAATTTATATATAAACCAAAATCGTATAGAAAATAAAACTTTTGTATTTAATATTTTTCCCCGCACAAATAAGTAAGTGTTAAAAAGTAACATGCTTGATAAATTTCTAGTCTGTAACTTCGATAGTTAAAAACAAGTATTGGTATCTACTCGTATAACGCTCCTGTAACCCCTCTTAAGATGTGATTTCCATAAAACTAGTTCTTAGTGCATCTCTACCCAACAAAATAAACTATCTTACCAAATTTTAAATCTACAGTTCCAATAGATTATGAGAACTCGTGATAAGTAAGATAGTGACTGAAAGCGTTCGCTTATATATTGGGAGATTGGCACTTATAACATCGCATGTGTAACTGTTCTAACGATTCCCACCACCCAGCTGTGAATCGGCTTCTTTGTGGGAACAATTATCCCACGTGCAATTTGCATCTGAATTTTGAGTTATTGCCTGGTCCCTCCTGGGACCTCCCCCCAACCTTTGACCCACGAGGGACCATTTTTCCGCCACTAGAAGGATGTAACTGGATGCTAAGAGGCCGAACGCTCATCCCCAGGACAGATAGATGGGACATGATTTAAAATCTTTGAACTGAGCAGACCCCGAAAGAAACTCCTCTCTTACAAACCACATCATTTGAACTCTAATAATCTTTTAATAAGTTTAATAACTTCAATCTATAATATGTAAATAATAGCTGTGAAACTGTATGTTTAAACTGATGAATATAGTGCTACCGTTATTTATCTCAAACGTCACAGTGTCATTTCATGGGGAATTTTCAGATCACTCGCTGATAAATTGAAAATAATTCTTTTGAAAGAAACAATAGCAGCTTAGATGTGCCACATTTTTCTTCACTGCACTTATTTATTGTACCTTACTTACATATTGTTTATTTTCTTATACGGGTTTCTTATTCTACACTTATACGGGTGACTTAACTTCTAATAAATAGCTGCTTGTAAGCCATGGGAACAACTGACCTTTAAGTTATACAAATTATATAGAACAGGGATGTCAAACTCAAATGACCTTACGGGCCACTTCTGAAAAACATAATCTTTGGGGCCGCACGTAAGAATATGTACATTTATATCAGATTTGGAAACAAAAAAAAAACATTTATTGGAGTGAAAATTTAAAACAAAATGAATTATTATTATTGTTTTCATAATTTTCATGTATACAGACATAGATAATATAATAATGTTTGTATCATATAATAATAAAATGATCAAATAATATTTAAAATGTTACAGTTGCCATTTTCTTAAAAATTACGTACTTCATTTTGAATTGATCTTTCGTTACTCATTGTTGAAATTTGATTGAGCTGTCATTCTCAAACGATTAATTATATATTCCCTTTTATCTTAACCGTCCTGAATCATTTTTTTAAACTTTAAAAAACTTCTCTGACTGCCTCTTGCGTTTTGGGCACTCCAAACAGAAAAGGAGGAGGAGAAATGAAAGTCGCACACACAGATAATCATGTACCATCCATAATAAAGGATTTGCATAAAGCAATTCGGAATTTATTAAAAAAGTAATTTATTATGTAGTAAAATCAAACGTAACTGTTTGATAAAATATAAA
Organism: Trichonephila clavipes; assembly: GCA_019973935.1. NCBI lineage: Eukaryota > Metazoa > Arthropoda > Arachnida > Araneae > Nephilidae > Trichonephila > Trichonephila clavipes. The sequence goes on from BMAU01005597.1 coordinate 36,732, forward strand.
TCTATTTTAATCTAAAGGATGTTTCTATTATCAAAAATGATTTATTTTGAAACAAGAACAGTTAACAGGCAAATACTTTGCAGATTTATATATATATATATATATATATATATATATATATATATATATATATATATATATATATATAAATTTCCCCTTAAATAAATTTCAAAGAACTTTAAAACCTGAAATTTAAAAAAAATTTAAAAAGAGTCGGTGGGTCGCAACTTACGTATTGGCGGTCCGCGTGTTGGACACCCCTGATATAGAACACCATCACCTTAGAGAGAAAAGTATCTCACGAAAGTTTTCTTGAGCACCCACGACATCTCGCTTTCATTTGAATAATAATGTCGGATTGGCGCACCCAGTCTAACTGACACTAATGCAAAATACTGATCAAACTGACACTGATCCTTTCCAAACATTTGCCATTTATTCCCCAGCACGATCTGGGTGTCAAGAAAAGGCAGTTTTGGCATCCTTTTAGAGGGAAGACAATATAATATTCTTAGATACTTTAAGTTATCCGACTACGTTCAAAACCATGATTTTAAAAAAGCGCATAAATGGATAATTTTCATGATATTTAGTGTCACGTAAATTAGAATACATGTATAAAATCGTTTTAAGGACATTTTCACAAAAAAAAGTTATTTAAATACAATATTTCGGCAAAAATTAAATTAAAATAACCTTTTTTCAAAATGTACTTTGTCAAAAATGCTATTGAAAAAAAGGACGAATTTCAAGGAAACGATTATGGACATTAATTTGTAAGTATCGAAGATAATATTAGTTCAAAGAATTATAATTAAAATAAAACGATCTCATTTTATACAGTAAAAATGTTAGTAACAAACGACAGCAAGTTTCGTTTTTTTCATTCATAAAATAAATCATGAAACTTTACACTTCAATAAATCTGAATAGTTTTTTTTTTGTTGCTTTGACATTTGGGACTTAAGAGTTATTTTTGTCACTAAAGAATTTAAAACTTTAGTTGACTTTGTCTGGAGATTTAATAACTAATAAAATCTATGAAGTTATAAAAACAGGTTTAATTATAAAACAAGTCTGTCTCAACTAAACTTTCATTTCTGCCCAGCAAGTTAAATTTTTTTATGTTAACAATATGGAAATTTTTATGATGCCTTTTAAAATTTTGAATTGATTAATAATAGCTTATTTATTTAGTAAATAAAATCAGTTCTTAGTTTTCGTAAAACATTTAAATAGCTCATTTCTACAAACTCATGTGATGGATGCTTAAGATTTGCGAGATACCTTTTCACAATTGTGTCAATACCAACTACAAATATTTTTACATTAAATGGTAGGGGCAATAAGAATATTTTTGAAATTTTAAGAATTTGGGGATATTATTAAACTTACAATACATGACAGTGGTACTCAACTTTTTTTTCTGTTGGGCCGCATGCATATGCCAGCTATTTTACGCGGGCCGCAACATATAGATAATGGGCGGGGGTCAAGGTAACACTGGAAGACCAAGATAACAGGAAATTTAAAATGTGGAAAATTGATCAAAATATCACAAATATTTTGCTTTTTTCAATTATTATTTTAATTTTTTTATTTTTGTCACTAACACTAAATTAGACGCACACACATTTAAGAAACACTCCTTCACAATTTCTGCAACAGTAAAGGATTTTGTATGATTACCAATAATATAACAACTTTTATTTGATGTCTTTGTTATCCCACTGTGACATAACCACTGACAAAACATTTCGTTGCTGTTGCAAAGATTATTCAAGAAAAACTATTTATCACGTCTTAGAAGAGATCTTCGAGGGAAAGTGTCATTGAATAAAATTCATGTTTATTGGTATTTTTTCAGCACAGTACTATCGTGACAAATCAAATAATTATTGATCCATGTTTGTCTTTTACTACAAAATAGTCAGCCTCCCAATAGTCTTGAAACGATATATTTTCTTTGAACATTTTTCTCTTGCAAGATATGAAAGATATTTAAAAATTAATTCCCACTATATATATATATATATATATATATATATATATATATATATATATATATATATATATATATATGTCAGAGGCCCCAGGCCTGCTGGTAAAATGAGGAGGGTATCATCTTAATAAGAACGTCTTTATTTTGATTCAATCACATAAAATCCAACATGGCGGCCCTTTGCCGCGCAACCGGGTGGTAAAAAAGACAACATCTCGGCGAGGAGTCACCAGCTAAGCCTTTTCGAGTATGCGTTCTTCTTCGTCAGTGCCTTCGGTGCAATTACTGGGCATATGGCTCGCGAAGCGAGCCTCCATCCCATATCTGGTAAGTAGATGTTGAACGGACTGTTAAATTGTCATGCTAGCGTGTAGCAAGGAGCTGATTGGTCGAGCCAATCGTTGAGGATTTTTCCTGGGTCTTGCGGAAATCTGTTTTCTCCGCCTTTAAATAGGCTTATTTACCCACAAATCCTTACGTGATAGTAAAGAGTTCGCTCTATTTTCATTTATTATTTATTTAATTTTGAAGCTAAACTTTTCAAACCTGATATATATATATATATATATATATATATATATATATATATATATATATATATATATATATATATATATCAGCGAATTAATGTTCTTTTTCTATTTATAATGTTTACGGTTAGTGAAAACAGACAACAGTAAAGTACCGACAATTACATATATACTGTTGTCTGTTTTCACTAACCGTAAACATTATAAATAGAAAAAGAACATTAATTCGCACCCATACGACATCGACAGAAGAAAGCAAAATCCGTATATTTCATTTCTTCACAAAGAATTTATGACCAAATTTTTATTACTTATTTAAAAACAAAGTGAATTTCCGAGAGCAATAGGCCATGGCAGGGCCACTTAAAAAGGCTCGGTGGGCTGCATGTGGCCCGCGGGCAACGGTTTAATTATCGCTGATATATAGTCACAAATCATCTCCAAATATCCAGTGAAATGGGTGTCATAAATATCTCATTCACACGCATGTGTATATGTGTATTACTGCGCTGTATCGTATTGATTGATTAATGGTGCCAACGTGGAGATATAAATCCACGTCCTACTCTAATACACTACTTTAATTAGATATGATGTCACGTGAAATTTATTTACAGTGATTAATTTTTTTTCAATTAAAAAAAACACTAAATGCACTGGAAATCTAAGAAACTTCAATTTTTTTTAAAGTTCTATTCGAATGTGGTCATATTTAATCTGGGATAACAACTTATTCAGTTTTTATTTTCTTCTTTTTCAAATATTTTAAATTCTATACTCCTAAAAAAGCAAAATATATTTCTATTTCAAAAGCAAAAAGGCTTACTCGCAACCCGAGTTATTTCCTCTGCTTGAAATAGAGTAGAAATAGTAAGAACCTTTCCTTCACGCTTGATTTATCCTACTTTTTTCTAAACAAAAAAGTACGAGAAGGGTTTTTTTTATGTCAAAATCTGTTTTCGTCTTCAATTTATGAGCTTTTTATGTCGTGACCTTACACTCCCTTTTTGTGCGCTCCAAACATTCCCTCTTCGATCCTCATCTCGAAACAAAGGAGAGTCTGACAGATTTCACTACCAATTCCGACTTGACGATCAGGGTATTTGTCATGCCCAAGGATCTTTGAGGGGGAAGGTAGGAGATGGAAAATGGGCTCATATTTTGTATGTGAGATGAAACATAGCATTACTACTCTAAATTCAAGTAAAGTTTCTTTCTTCGAGATAACCCTCACATCTCGTGCTACAAAATTAGTTCCGGAAACTTATTTTAAGAGGCATTTCTCTTTCGGATTGTTTCAATTAATACTGATCGAAGAAACAAAATGATAGCACTAATTTATTTCCTCTATAAGAATTTTTTTCCAATAAATTGTAATTTATTAGAATTTATTTTATAAAACAAAATATAATACTTTAAACTTTCAATATTTCAGACACAATTTTCAAACTTTTACTATTAGAAATTTAAAATATTCATGTTTAAAATGAATATTTATTTTGTATTATTTTATTTGAAAGTCAGTCATATCAGTTTTTTTTCCCAACAGAAAACAAAAAAAAAATCTGGAGTTTGAGTAAATAAATTTATATTGGATGCGCAAAAGATAGTTTTGCTTCTCTCATCTTCAATTAAGCTTACTCCAGACATTTTAGATTGATCAAATGCTTATTAATGTTGGACTCAAAAGCGATGTGAGGGATATATTGCTCATGTAACTCGTCATTTTAAATCACAGTTAAGTAAGGAAGAATATATCTGAACCTTCAACCAAACTTCTATATCTCACCAAAATAAATACATTGAGCCTCGTCAGACTTAACCTCTTAACTGCCGATTAAAAGTCACGTGATTCCCTCATCAGTACCACCATTTTTCACGTAGGCGTGGGTATGCGGTGTATTGGAAGGAAAAGAAAAGGCACAAATGAACAAACTTTCTCCGAAATAAGTAAATCCTATGCAAACACTGTCAAGGTCATTTTTTTATAATCCAAAGTCTCTTGGAATTGTTTTACTGATAGCCACACAAATAAAAGAATTGTATTTCGAAAAGATGTATACGAGGTATGTAAATTAAGAAATGAGACTGGTAGCGTAGTGTTTGATCTGGCAACACTGGGGAAGTGGAACATGGATGGGAGGTAGGTAAACGTGTGATGCGTCATCAGTATGAGTTTGAGATCGCTGAGTCAAGTTAATTGTCTGTAGTGATTTGTTTAGTGAAACAGGTTTTTCTTGTGTGTTCTGAACGAGCAACGATGTGCTATCAAGTTTTGCTTCAGACTTGGACACAACGCAACAGAAAACATTTGCAAAACTTCAGCAAGCCTACAGAGACAGTGTTTTGTCAAGGGCCCAGGCCTTTAGGTGGTTTGAGGCATTTTCAGAAGGAAGAGAGTCAATTGAAGATGAACCTAGCAGCGGAAGGCCCCCAGTTTCAAAAATCGCTAAAAATGTCGTTAGAGTCCGGGATCTTGTGCGTTCGCTTGACAGTCGGAATGATTGAGGAAGAGTTGAATTTGAATCATACCACCGTTCATCAGATTTTGACCAGTGAATTGAAGATGAGAAAGATCTGCGCCAAAATTGTTCCAAAAAAACCTTTCTCAGTGAGCCATTTCTTGGCCAGTAAGAACATTCCTGTTGTTCCTCAGCCCCCTTATTCGCCCGACTTGAGTCCTTGTGACCTTTTCCTCTTTCCGAAATTGAAGAATCACCTCAAAGGACATCATTTTGGGACACTGGAAAACATTCAAGCGGCTGTAACCGACCAGCTGAAGGCTATTCCAATATCCGAGTTCCACCAGTGCTATGAGGAGTGGAAGAAACGTCTCCAGCGCTGTGTGGCTTCAGAAGGAAGTTACTTTGAAGGAGACAATGTTGAATTGTAAGTTTATTGGAATAAACAAGTGAAAAAAAATCAGTCTCATTAATTAATTTACACACCTCGTATATAAGTCCCGGGCACATAACTCACCAGTTGAGCGAGACGAATATATATATACCAGTAGCCCTTTTGTTAATACATAATTCCTTCTAAAAGTCGAAACACAGTGACATAGATATACGAATCAGGAACCGGCAGATTTAATGTCAATTATGAGTTCATGACTACAAATATCATGTTATTGAATGGCTTTGAGAGAAGGAAAGCGACATGCAACTGCCTTCTCAAGCACATTTCAAATTTGCTGTATATAGGGACAACCCATCCGGCGATTGTCAGCAATTTACATACATTCGAATACTGTATGAGACTAAGCAGATGATCGTTTGTATTCATAAAATAAAATCAAAGAAGAAACAAGTAATATAAAAAAAAATATTTATTAAGTCAATTCCTACTTAGATCGACAAAGAAAAAATTTATTTTAGCTACTTTTTTATTAAATAGTTACAATTAATATATATATATATATATATACATATAACAGAATCACACCATAATGTGGTAATTAATTTTTATTAATTATCATTAAAGTATCGTATTGCCATCCAAAGCAATCGTGTCTCTAAAATTTCAGTTCAACTAAATGCTTTAAAGCGTGAGAAAAAAAATATTTTTTAAGTTTTGACCAGAGTCACTTAATGAAACCAATGTGGCTGTATCTGTAATTCCTTAATTAATTAGTTTCAGTCAATTAATTATAATTAAATTATCGTGTTTTTACCCAAAACAATAGTGTATAGAAAATTGCAGCTCAAACGAGCGCTTTAAAATGAGAGAAAAAAACCCTTTCATGTTTTGACACAAGTCTCCAAAAGGGTCGCTAAGTCGCCAAAAATGATGCCAACGTGGCTGTATTTGTAATTATTTCAATAACTAGTTTTAATCGATTAATTTTTATTAATTATTACTAAATTACTGTATTGTAATCCCAAATAATCATGTATATAAAGTTTCAGCTCAATTGAGCGCTTTAAAATGTATTTTATTAACGATTGAAAATTCCACGAAGATAAACAAATAAATATATATAGAGAGAGAGAGTGTGAGCTAATAGTAGAAATTGAAAAAATATATACTATTTTGTCGGAAGAAAGACATTGATATAATCCCTGTTATAATTCACTTTAATCGATTAATTGAATGTTGATTGATGTCGCACTTTTTGAAGTTACTCGAATGGCATTGACGACGGGTCTCGAAAATTTAATACGTGTTTAAAGGATGAGGAGAAAATCTCTATTCTTCATATCTAAATCCACGCCATTATGAAAACTTTGACTCTCGGTCAAATATAATGTACAACATCAAGCTTAATTATGGGACTAAAATAATATGAGGACTCTATTGATTGATTGAATATTAACGTCGCACTGTTCAGCTAAGTAAAGTTTGATTCTAATCAATGGGCACGGAAACAAATTAAAAAAAAACCTGGCATTTAAATTTTAAAAATTAAGGTTTATTAAAAAAAACATTTAAAGAAAACAGTTATTATACAGTTAGCAACACTCGGACATGACTTCACTCCGTCGTACCCAAAGACCGAATCCCTGCCACTTGCCATTCCACATTCCAAGGGGAGGGAAACTACCCATTCCCCTTAGCTGGTGTCAATGGGCCTTCCCACTCCTACACCTCCCCTTAAAAAGCTCATCCGTCATTCCAGGACGATGAAGCTGAAAAAGAAACTATGAAAAAAAAAAAACACATGCACACATACATGGCAAGAAACAAGATAACGAGAGAAATTTTTTTTCAGGTATCATGTAAAAAGAGCTTTTGCTAATACAACTCCCAAGAAATAGATTTACAAATCACATTAATATGCTAGAAAATTAATATCCGTACAAGTTTTAACACAAAAAATACTCAAAAAAAAATATTAAAATATAAAAAAGAAGTTACCAAAAATATATCATAAAATCTAAAATAATTATACGACATGTACTAGCAAAGCATATTTAGAAGCCAAAGTTTTAATCTTTAGAAATTTCCAGAAATTATGGTACTGAAAAACGTTAAGTACATATATAATCATTGGCATAAATCTTATCTATTTAACAGGAGCAGGCAACCTGAATAATTCATTACTTTTACATGCTTAAACCTTCAGCCAAACGTTAATTCTTTTATTGTACCAGGTTTAAACATTTTAAAAAATTCTCTTTCTCTTTTTCTTCCAATTTCTATGTAAAATGAAAGCAAGAAAAATCCTTTTCAGTCCCAAGAGTGACAAAAAACAATCAACGCATGTTATTGTCCATAAAATATCCTCGCGAACCTTAAGTATTTTCAATCCTGCCTTCAACTCCAAATTAACAATTCCTGTTATTGGATCACGACAACATTGCACCTGGGTTGAGTCAATAAAATTAGGAATACATTCCTTACGGGGGCAACCACGCCTAGTACTATACAAGATTCCTTTTTTAAATTCACAAGTTAAGACAACCTCACCCTTGCTTTCTTTTATACCTTGTCCATTTGTTTGGACATTCGATCCATTAATTTTTACTGCAACCAAATCTCCGTTTGGAACATTCAATAAAGACTGTGTCTCAGGAAGTAGATCGGTGACCACTTCTTGGCTGCAAACTGATTTTGAATCTGTTGAACTAATAATTCCTTCTTTCTTTGAAGGTTCTCGAAGTTTCGCAGGATTGCGAATCATTTGCGAGTTTTCTATTAATACTTCATAATCAGAGGAACAGATTAACATGTCGTTAACCAAATTTTTAGAGACAGGCACAACACCGTGCCTAAAGTCATTCAATTCCATGTTGGAATCTTTTACTTCACCCATTTCATGCTCCCCAAATGCAGACGTTATTTGAATTGACCCTCTATTATTAATGATTTGTCCTTCGACAACATCTGGTCTTACCACGGGCATCTGGGCACCTGTGTCTATGACAGCATTCACCATTTCTTGCTCACCCTTGACCTTGACGTAAACAACCCTTAGATCGTCCATTCCCTTTTCTTCCTTGATAGGAGTAGTTACTGGTATCGTAGCTTCAGCCATCAACACAGCAGGAGACGTTTCCCTCACATGTTCCTCGGCCCTCCCGATACTAATTCGGTAATTTGAAGATGTCTTCTTACGATCTTCTGCACAACTCGTCCGCTTGACATTCGACCGAATACTTTCGATCTCTAACCGCAGTTCATTCAATTCTGATTCCCAGCGCAGCTGCTGGATTGCGTGCTGCCTGGCGATTTTTTCCTCCTCGATTGCGAGCTGCCTGGCGATTTTTTCCTCACTTTCCCTTTCAAAGCGTTCCTCTAAAATAACAGATAACTGATCTCTAACGAACTCTTCTTCGTAATCTTTGCTACCGATTATGATATTCCTTAGCTCTATATTCGTCATTTTATCTGATACCTTTTGACCTAACTCCTCAGCCAACAAAACTAAATCTTGCTTTTTAGCTTTCTCCAAAAATGCCATTTGAAAATTTTCTTTTTCCAATATACCGCAACTAAACAAATAATCAAATGAAATAACACCCAGAAGGGATTGCTAAAAATTAAACACCACAAATATATCTTTGTTTAAAACACACAACAATAAGCATCCGCTACACTAACACAACACTCAATGAATTAGGAGGAATTCAGAATAATGTATTATATATTTCGCAATATACCAAGTGTACTTAAATAACTAATAAATAAAACTTAATATATTACTGATACACAATAATCACTTAAAATATTACTGATACACAAGAATCACTTAAAATATTACCGATATACAATAATCACCTAAAATATTACTGACACACAATAATCACTTAAAATATTATTGACACACAATAATCTCTAACCTATTTCTGATATACACAATATAATCACTTAAAATATAACCGACATGCACCACTTAATCTATTCCTGGCTGGAATAATAGAACACTACAAAATATATATTCGGTAGTTTTTCTCCAATTTAAACTGATAATATTTTTTTTTCACATTAATCGAAAATACTATGCGTACATAAGCACAAAATAATTTCATTGACATGAGATAAGTATTATTCTTTAGCATTAATTTTTCAATAAACTCAATTGCTATTCACTGACGTGAACTTATTATTGTGCATTACAAAAATAAATAAATACAATAAAGAAAAAAAAAAACATACAATCTTTCCTTAATTTATAGAACTGATGTTCTAAAACACTTTCCATTTATATGGAACAATAATAAAAAAATATATATATACTGATGTATATAATAATTCCCAATTGAACTGGCGTTCAAAAATTTTATAACTGCATGTGGATATGCAATAAAATAATATACTGAGAGAATTAATGATTTTGAAGTTTTCCTTAATTCATAGAACTGATGTTCTAAAACTTACTTTCCATTGATATGGAACAAGAAATAATAAAAAAATATACTGATATATAATAACTGAAATTTGAACTGGCGTTCAAAATTTTATAAATAACTGCATGGATATGCAATAAAATAATATACTGAGAGAATTAATGATTTTGAAGCTTCTTAATTTTTAGAACGGATGTTCTAAAACTTACTTTCCATTGATATGGAACAAGAATAATAAAATATATATACTGATGTATATAATTAATTCAAAATTGAACTGGCGTTCAACAAGTTACAACTGCATGGATATGCAGAGCAATAAAAACGTACACTGACGTATACAAAAAATAAAATCAAAATTCTCTCTTAATAAATGGATATTAAACAGTATAATTTTATAAATTTCTCTCGTCTTACATTACAGGGAGTTGCAAGCAAAAACTCTTACCTGATTCATTTCCACGCGGGAATCCAGAAAACTCGAAATTTCTGGAACGTTCTTCCTGTGGGGTTTTCCACTAAGACTCGATCATTAACGGCTGCGCCAGTAAAGTTTGATTCTAATCAATGGGCACGGAAACAAATTAAAAAAAAACCTGGCATTTAAATTTTAAAAATTAAGGTTTATTAAAAAAACATTTAAAGAAAACAGTTATTATACAGTTAGCAACACTCGGACATGACTTCACTCCGTCGTACCCAAAGACCGAATCCCTGCCACTTGCCATTCCACATTCCAAGGGGGAGGGGAAACTACCCATTCCCCTTAGCTGGTGTCAATGGGCCTTCCCACTCCTACAAGCTACACGAGGGCTTTTGGTGATGGACCACGTAATTTTGAATCATGGTCAAGTGATGTGGACAACACCTGAGCAGGAACCCCTTCTTCTAACTACCACACCACACCAACGGGAGGACTTTTCAGCTCTCGACAGATTTAACGTGCATCGCTGCCCTACACGGCGGGTCTTTAGTGGTACTGGGCTCGAACTCTTGACAAGGCAAGCCACGATCCAATACCTATACCACTCGGCTACCGCGGCCACATATGAGGACTCGAAACGACAAAATGATTGCAACAGTCCAACACGGCAAAGAGTTCGTGTCCATGAACACTTAGCTACGATGATTCACAAGATTTTAAAAAAAGAAGAAAATCATAAGTATGAAAAAGTATTATATAGTCAGTTATCCAAATAATTTTTTTCACCCTTATAAGAGTATACCATTGTTCCAATGTAATCATTTAATCACTTAAAAAAATGTGTAAATTTTTTTAAATATCTTATAATAAAAATAATGCACAAAAGTTCAAAAGAAAAGTACATTATCGCTCAAACAATTTGTTTCGACTATTTTATAAAGCCAATGGAGAATTTAAATATTTTATTATACACCATAACATGATGTAAATGATCTAAAACGATTGTCCGCAACCCCCTGGCTGTGGACCAGTGCCGAGTTCAAATAGTACCGGGCAGCACAAGAAACATTAAAATATTTCCGTGTTATTTTTTGTGGTGTATTTCTGTCAGGTTAGGGAGACTTTCCATTTAAACGGATTTGTGTACTCCCTGTTAAATCAATTTATATTCCTTTCTTTTACAAAACTGTATTTTATTCTCTGAAGGTATTAAATAAGAATTTTCAAAATAAAAGCAATTTAAAATATAAACATTCAGCAACATCTCCCTCCCTCTCCAGCAGTCCACAGTTAAAATATTAAACGTTGACCGGCCCGCAGCTATAAAATATATGGGAAACACATTGATCTAAAATCATCAGTTCTACTTATAGCCTGGTTTTGAGTCAACATCGCGAGATAACAGAAACTGTAAAGTATATATTAAATACGGGCAACTACCAAATGACAGATATGACACTTGTTTTGGTAGATGACTAACATATTTAACGTGCAGCCCCTGAAATACATCACAAAACAACTTTTACTGACATTTACTACTGGACTAAAGCTCTCAAAACACCAGGCACGTTCAACTAACTATTCTATAGCAGTCACCATAATTTTAAACAGGAGCGAGAATAAGAAAACAAATAGTTAGCATAATGAAATAGTAGATTCCAGTCATATATTTAAACTTTCTATGACTTAATTTAATCCTACTCTAACAAAAATAGCTCTATATTTTGTTATGTTCATTTTATCGGATGCTTGTATCTCTTAAACTTGAAGGAGTCCTTTTTTTATAAAAACTAATCACAATGTGTTAGCCCAAGAAAGTAAGAATTTCCAGAATTTGGTCGAAAATCAAATTATATTGAATTTAGTTAACTATGCAGTAAAATTCCGAAATGAAATGACAAACTCATCCTTTCCTATGCTTTCATGAAATTAATTTAGATTGATGTGGTGTGTTTAATACAGATGGATTAATTAGGCCCATTTCCTACCATGAAATAATTATTTCATACATAAATACAATGTATATACTGATTAATCTCAAACAGTTACAAGTATATAAATAACATGCTTAAAAGGGAGTAAAAATAATGTTAAATTTTGAACGTAAATACTGATACATAAAAACGCGATATTAATATCTCTATATATAAATATGGATTTTTATATATATGAAATCGTATCACACACTCCCACACCTTTCAACCAATCACTATGAAAATGGCATGTGTATGTATATTTATGTGGAGAAAGTTTTTCTACTATCCTCTTTGTTGCATATCCCCACCAGGTGGCTCTACATCATATCAACTGCACCGTTCAATCAGTCGTCAAGTTGCCAATAAGGTCGCCTAAAAATGGTGCCAGTAAAGCTCTATCGCCAACAATTCGCTATCTTCTATTGAATCGCCATTATAATGTATAAGACGGCATTGCTTGTGAATATAACAATTTACGCATAAAATAATTACAACAGAAAGTAATATTAACGTATTACACATCCAAATATAAAATATTTATACATTTACGCGTCCATTACGCAACCAATGTGTTACTTTGCATGAGTACAGATCAGCTTAGGAAGGTGTTTTCAAAATTCGACCCACAAGTGAGTTACATGGTGCTATAAATAAAAAAAAATCTTTTTAATCCGCTATTAGATCTACAGTCTTAAAATTTAACAAATGTAGTTTTTTTTTCAACTGACATATGCAAAAAGCTGTTTCTTTGTTTAATTTGCAATTCACGTAAAACTAACTCATTAATAACTTATTTGCCCTCCAATTTGCATTGTCTATTTTTTAATTCACTCGTGCAAAAAACAGGTATACCAGCTAGTTATACAGGGTGTCCCCGAATGCCGTGTACAAACTTGGAGGGGTGGTAGAGAACATCGTGAGGAGCCAAAATTACATAGAAAAGCATAGGCGGAAACGTAACCCTAACGAGATAAAGAGACACAAAGACAGTAACGCCACAATACAAAATGTACTGCAAAACGCTTTATTAAATAAAAAACCAATAATAAGTAAAAAGTATGATGTGAAAGCATCAGAGGAAGTGTTCGAAATTGCGACCATTGGCATGTATGCACGCACGGCACCGACGCGACATGGATTGCCAAACATCTTCGAAAACACCGGGCATTTCACGGATCCTAGCAGCAGCGATGGATATCCGTGCGACCAGGTCCATTTCGGAAACGACAGGCGTGTCGTACACGAGGCCCTTCATAGCACCCCAGAGAAAAAAAATCTGGGGATCTAGTAGGCCAAGCGACGGGACCACCACGTCCAATCCATCTGCTTGGAAATGTCCGGTCTAAATGCTCACGTACATATCTTGCATAATGAGAGGGCGCTCCGTCCTGTTGAAACCACATGCGGCGCCGAATAGGTGCGGGGACATCGGTAAGCAGTTCTGGAAGACGAGATACTTGTGAGAGTCCAGTCGAGGTGGTAAGATGTATGGGCCGAGTAAACTGTCACCCACGATACCCTCCCACACATTAACAGTGAAGCGTTGTTGCATGGCTCGTAGTCGGGTGCTATGTGGGTTATTTAAGGCCCACATGTGCGCATTGTGCGTATTGAACACACCTTCACGTGAAAAGGTTGTTTCATCACAGAACAACACGGAACTGGCAAAGTGCATGTCTGCCGCAATTTGGTTAAGAAACCACTGTGCAAACGTGACACGTCATGGGGGATCATCTGGCTATAATGACTGCACTCTCTGTACATGAAAAGGATGCAAGGCTGCACCCTGCAGTACATGATGGATAGTTGTTGGAGATCTTCCGGTTGAAGCAGCAAGTGCCCGTACACTAGTGCTGGGAGTTTGGTCCACAGCATACAACACACCTTCTTCGAATATGGGTGTTCGCGCTATTCGCCGCCGTCCAGTACCCTCAATCGTAGCTCTGAAGGATCTACGTTCTACCAGGTTTTGATGCCCGAGCAAACATTCGATGATTCGGTTGCCGCCTCGTTGGATACCTTTCCCTGTACAACCGAACAGCAGCACATCCATTTCCGTCAGCTAGACTGTAGATAAAATGGATATCCGCCAAATCTGAGTTCGTAAGACGATACATGTTCATTGCACGCTGTCCGTGTCTGAAATGAAGAAACCACATTTCCTACCTTGCGAGCTCGCGTACAGCGCCACCTATCGCTTTCCGCCCATGCTTTCCTATGTAATTTTGACTCCTCACGATGTTCTCTACCACCCCTCCAAGTTTGTACACGGCATTCGGGGACACCCTGTATATATATATATATATATATATATATATATATATATATATATATATATATATATATATATATATATATATATATATATATATATATATATATAAATGTTGTGTTGGTTTGTGTATGCGCGCATAACTCAAAAAGTTCTGCATGGATTAATCTGAAATATTGACACAACGTTGCATTTGTCTCTGGTCAGGATCTTATGTACTTTTTATTTCAAAATTCTCTCTAAATTTTTTTAAATTTAATTTTTAAGTGATTTTTTCGTGTTATGACGTCATACGACGTCACGATTCGCTCTGAATCCGAAAATTTAAACTTTACGCTTAGATTTTTCCAAATTATTGTATAACTCTGCTATGGTTATGTTTATGCGTTGTCATATTTATCTATTTATTGTCCTTTGATATGTAATTGGGATTATTTTTCGAATAAATCATTTTTTAAAAATTATTCTTTCAAGAACTCAAATTTTGTTTGGTAGGTTTGGCAACAGTCAGATAGAATTATCGCGGGATGTTTACAACTTTGATTAAATTCTACATCGTGTTTTTTCTGTAATTTTAAGCTAAATTTATTTCTCTTTTTTAAGCGAAAATGAAACTAACATAATTCACTTCTGTATGCTACTTATTTTTCTACCAATAGTTTCCGTCAACCATTTACCTGAAATAAACAGACGTAGCCAAATGCCGCGATATAACATTCAATGTCTGGAAACAATATTTTTTTCCCACTTGGAGATATTTTAATTTGACGAAATTAATCGACGGAGTTTTTAATAAGAAGGTTTTTTTTCTTTTTTAGACAACTTTTTAAACTTCCTTTGATTCTTACGCATTATCGCAACAATCGCCAACTTTAATGATAACTCGCAAAGTTGGCCATTCCATTTTCGCAGATGTTGTACGCGCGGAATTGGCAATCATGCTTCGTTTTATGCAATATCGCTAATAGGTTGCGATAATACGTAAGTACCTTTCATTTGATGTTAGTATTGAAATACAAATGTTAAAACTAAGATTTTCTGATTTTGAGTCATCAAAATATTGCACCTTATTTTTTTCATTGCTTTCTAAGATTATAACCTTCTTAAACAGGTTCCATTAGTAATTTGTTAAAAAATACTTGAAGTTATGGTTTGCTTTTGTCTGGGACGTAGAGCGCTACCGCTGTATCAATGATGCAGGAGCCCCAAAGAAAGTTATTACAATTCCACTTACATGGTGCTCATATCTGAAAAAAGGCCACAAAGGAATTCGGATACAAAGCCCACTCAGAGCTGTTTTTAATATTTCATATGTTTTCTTTAAACCTTCACTTTAAATGCAGTCAATCGGCTTGAGTACATAAAATTGTATTGCAGAAACTCGAACTTAGGTCATCATACTGGCCAAGCAAACACAGTGCGAGGGATAGATGCTGATCAAATTAGAGTAGGCATCAGTGAATGAGCAAAACAGACAGAGGGTTCAAATACATGTTGAGGAAGCAGTTGGTCATAAGATTGTAATTATTTTTCAAATTATACTTTTGCGTTGATAAAGATATTTCAGCTCTTTTATGTCAATTACTGTTAGTATTGTATATCATTTTTCAATTTATTTTTAAACGCAGGATATTTACTTTGATAATTTTTATATATACAATACTAAATTTAATTCTGTACACTATGTGTTTAGCGAGTAGCATACCGATTAAAATCTTCCACCTACCATAAAATCCGGCATATAACACGCACTTTGAACACAAAAAAAATAAGATCGAAATTTATGGGTGTGAGTTATACGCTGGGTATAAAAACGAGGACTTTAAAAAAAATTAAAAAAAATGAGCTTAAAAAAGGTAAACTTCTAAATATTTCGAAATACTATTTATTTAAAAGATAGGGCATTCTCTCTTATTGAACTTAAAAAGTGGTAGTTCTAAAAGTATACTATTTTTGCAATTGCTTAGATAAACACCTTGAATAAATCGCTACTAAACATAACAGCATTGCATTTCTACATTTCAGGTTTCTTCGTAAAAAAGGGGTGCACGTTATATAGCGAATATACCTAAAATTTAAAAATTGCTGCTTGAAAGTATGGGTGTGCGTTATATGCTGGACTTTATGGTATTTTATCTTTCTCCAATGAATCTAAATTAAATTAATATATAATTTTTATGGTACTTATATTTTTTCATTAGTCGGCCATTTACATAAAATCAAAAGACATCGCCAAATACTGCAATATGCATTATATAAGGGAAGAACATTCTATGCCTATTTGTGCATAATAATAATACTTTTTTGCACTCGGTAGTGAATTTTTCCACGAAATAGTTATTGTAGTTTTTAATAGTTGGGACAATAACATTAGACTCACGAAATATCTATTTTGGGTAATTTCAAAATTTTATTTGGTGTTACTGTGAAAAATATAAATGGAAAAATTAAGATTTTCTGATGTATATTGTGTGTTTGTTTTGATATTTATGTATTATCGCAACCATATTGGCAACATTAGCACTTAATTGCCAATTCACCGTGTATGATGCGAACAAATTCGGGGTTGATATAGTTGCAACAGTACTCAAGTACCTTTGTTTGCAACTTTTTTTGGTGATTTTATCAAAATGATAATTTGTTAATAATAATTGGTTTTTGATAGCTTTTTATCATTTAAGTTTGTTATAGCTAGCTGTACCCAATCACGTTTTCCTGTGGCTCAGTCTGGTTAAAAGAAAGAAAAAAGAGAAAGCACACACTTCTAATATCTTTAACCACTTACACTTGAGGTATGATTTTTTTAATAAAAAAATGTGGAAATATGCATTAACAAAACATTTCTAAACAGATTTCATTTGTAATTTGTTAACAGAATACTCCCAAGTTATTATGGTTTTTGTCATGTTATGAATCTAAAACTATTTGCATTGTCTCCATAGAAGAAGTGCCAAGTTTGAAAAGAAATTTAAAATGACTCTTCTTGAGGTGAAAGGGTTAATTTTACAATGCTTATGAGTAGACATTTTGTGTTTGCTTCATTGTCTGTATGAATACAGAAATTGTCTGCTGTGCCTACTTTAGAGGAGTAGTTGCTGTTTTTAAACACTTCATGAATCACTTAATGTATAACTTTATAAGTAGCGTTTCACTAATAGGATTGACCTCTATGTGGTAGAGTACTATAGCTATATTTACATCTTTATTTAATCTTCTATGCCCTGAAAATAAGCTTCATGAAAAGCAACAATCAACAGACTGAAGTGCTTTGCCTACAATTTTCCAAAAATTGGTTGAGGTTACCAAAAATCGCAAACCTCAGGAATTTTTTTTTTTGTTTAGTTATTTCGGTAACTAAAAGCTTTTAGTAAAGAATAATTTGTGTTCCGTAATATGTTATTTTGTTGTTCATCTTTTTTTTTAAACTGAATCTTCATAAAAGTTTAAATAATTTCCCAATTTTCTGCATACCATCCAAAATTTTTCACGCATCACCAATTGGTGACTGCTGCTCTGTAACACACATCAGTAATTATTTATTAGCATCACTGTAACAAAATTGGTGCCATGTGTATCGTACCTTAATATTTAAACAATAAAGAGATTCTAACATTTTTTTTTTATGAGAAAAGAAATGGAGGGAAAATGTTGCAATTTTCATGGCGGTAATTTGGCTGCGGTGATGCTAATATTTAAGTACACAGATAACAAATAATTGTCCATGTGAAAAGCTGTCTGTGTCTAGATATAAGCCACTCTTTTTTAAAGATAGGCCCTTAACTTTGTTGATAACAATTGCTAATGCTAATCGAATTGTGAATTGCAAAGATACTCCATCATTATCAACACTTTGTCGTAGTTGTCTGCTGCAAAATCCATGTTTATATTGGAATTTTCCTGGTGTATTCAATTAAAAATACCTTCAGCCACTCATTGCGATGGATTTGAGCTGTGTCAATTGATGCACGTTTAAAGTTAAATATTTCATTAGCATTTTTCTTTTTGTTTCTGATTTTTCTTTTTTTTAATGTTTTGAAATTTTATATGTTTTTGTTTTAATTTTCTTTTCTTTTTAAGTGTAGTTTTAAGTTTTTAAGAAATTTTATATGCTTTGTTTGAATTTTTTTCTTTTAAAGCAGTCAATTGGCTTCAATAGATAAAAATAATGCCTTACAGGAAATCAAACTTAGGTTGTCATACTTTCAAGGCAAAAGTACTACAATGAGTGTAATTACACATCAAACTGAGAACGAATGGATATCAGTAAACAAGAAAAAGCAGACAAAGAATGTCACAAACACAAGCTGAGGGCGCAGCAGAACAACATGCAGTCAGACTTGAGGATGCACATTTGCGAGCACATCATTCGTGTTTTACAACATCAGAAAGATGTTAACCAGAAACAGCACATCTGCGTCAAACATGACTTTGTGGTGAGCAATCACACAATAACAGTCACTTTGCATTCCGGTACAACCCAGTGGAAGATTCTAGGTTCAGGCAGCATGTTCTCATTTACATAATGATGGAAGTGTATCCTTATTGCAATGTTCTGGAATTTAAGGGAGAAACCAAAGGAAGGTTTTGTACCACTGAAAAAAATTAAACTGCCTCAACTCGGAGAACTACAGAGCCATTACAAATTTTGCTTGCCCAGATATACTGCGGAATTTAAAACATTTCCTATATAACATTAGGAAATACAATTCATGTTTCCAAGTGACATTGTTTGGGTAAAATGTGCATTTGTAAACACACCTCTGATTTAATAAAAATATCCATAAGCATTGTAAAAACCTAACCCAATTCCCTCAAGGAATCCAGAGTAGAGCCATTTAAAATTTATCTTCAAACTTGAGGTCTCCACTTTAAAGACAATGTAAATAAATTTAGGTTCATAACATGACATAAGGACAAAACAAGCTGTAATAACTTCAAGCATTTGGTTAACAAATTATAAATATCAGTCTAGGAAAAAGTTTTCGTATATATATTTATACATTTTTTTTTATAAAAGATCATACCTGCAATGTAAATTATTTAACATACTAAAAATATGTCCTTTCTGTTAACAAGACTGAGCCACAGCAACGCGTGACAGGGTACAGCTAGTATATATATATATATATATATATATATATATATATATATATATATATATATATATATATATATATATATATATATATATATATACTGCTGGCAATTGCTAAGGACGGATAACACTATCATCCATAGCAACCACAAAATGAAAGGAAGCAAAATGTGGAAAATTAGAATAAGTGCGGGATATTAGTAAGAAGTATGAGTATGCAAATTTTTCCCACGTCTGTTCATCACGTGATAGCGTTCATAAGAGCTTTAAAGGTTTTGACGCGTGTGGTCAGTTATTGTTTCAAGTCATTATTTTACAGGAAAGATTTAATAGACGAACTTAAAATTTTGGCATGTCTT
The DNA here is from genome assembly GCA_019973935.1 of Trichonephila clavipes. Classification (NCBI taxonomy): domain Eukaryota; kingdom Metazoa; phylum Arthropoda; class Arachnida; order Araneae; family Nephilidae; genus Trichonephila; species Trichonephila clavipes. The sequence continues at coordinate 56,679 of BMAU01005597.1, forward strand.
CCCGACATCACATAGATGATTTTATGCGTGGCCGAATTATTGAAAGATCGAAGAAGGGAGAAAAATAACAGATGTTGCCAGGGAGTTTGACATCGCTCACAGCGTTGTTTCACGGCTGTGGAAGTCATTTAAAACTACTGGAATGTGTAGTAGACGGCACGGGGAGGTCGTGTTAGAAGTACGACGCCTGCAGAAGACAGATATATCGTCCTATCAGCAGAAAGGAACCGGCGCACCACAGCTCAGCAGGTGACAAATCAGTTTCTTGCTGCCTCAGGAAAGCAGACCTCCCGAAAACTGTTGCCAGACGTTTGAGGGGGAGGAGGACTATACGCACGCAGACCTGTTGTGTGTGTCCCATTGACCAGACAGCACCGTACTGCCCGTTTGCAATGGTGTCGTGAGCATCACAATTGGACTGAACAGGACTGGGCATGCGTAGTATTCTCAGATGAGAGTAGGTTCAGTCTGTCATCGGATTGTAGATGCCAACTGATCTGGCGCGAGAGTGGTACTGCTTATCGTCCAGAAAATATCCAGGAAAAGGACCGATATCCGACATGCAGTATCATGGTTTGGGCCAGCATCATGATCTATGGCCGCATGCGCCTACATGTGGTTGCGAATGGGACTATGACGGGCCAACGATACATTGATGAAGTTCTACTTCCTCATGTTGGTCTTTTCCGTGGTGCTGTCGGTGATAAGTTTGTTTTTATGGACGACAACGCAACATGTCATCGAACACTCGCTGTTCAGGATTGTCTAGACAGCGAGGGTATTCAACGTCTCGTATGGCCAGCGCTTTCTCCAGATCTAAACCCCATTGAAAATGTGTGGGATGCTTTGGGAAGGCAAGTTGCTGGTCGAAACTATCCTCCGACAAACAGGAATGCTCATCCATGCACTCACAGAGGAATGGGATAAATTGTCTCAACAGCTGCTGGATAATGTTGTGCAAAGTATGGTACGACGTGTGGAATGTTGCATCACACTCCACAGTGGACATATCCCGTACTGATACCTTTCTTTAAGGTGTCTGCTGACTTTTAGATGCATTGTTCCATTTCTCCGTACGCAGATCAAATGAACATTTTTTTTCTTTCAGATGTTTCACAGCTTTTGTACTTTCCAGAACAAAAAATATTCTTTATTCTAATGTCCGAATAGTGTGGCTACTATATTTTATCCTACTAGGCCTCATGTCTCGCTTAATGTTATGCTACATAGCAATTTGTGATCCGTCCTTAGCAATTGTCCAGCAGTGTATATATATATATATATATATATATATATATGCATTATTTAACAATAAATAAATATTATGAATTTTTCATCTCTTTAATGCGTCGGTATAGTGATGATAAATTTCACGTATGATATTAATTTTTCACAATTTTTAGAATTAATTAAAACAATTTTACTGGTAACTGACACGTAGAGCTGACGGATGTTCGCTCTTCTTCTCGCGTTGTTCTTAGTCCAATGGTGACCAAAAACAGCGCTTGAAGAAGATGAACATTAGGGAACTAAGGAGGGTTGAAGATGCTTGCTTTTCAGAATCCAAACAAACTCTATTGGGAAGAGACATCGTGATCGCACTTGTGATCAGAGTAGTATGTATACAAGCAGTAAACAGGGATGTCATGAGCAAATGAGAACTTTGCAGTTTAATTAAAGATAGAAAAGGGTAACTTGAATTGAAGTTTTTGAAATAATTGTAATAGAGTTCTTAAGGTGTGAGATTAATGCATTTCATGACATAACTCACAGCGAAAAGTGTTCATATCTTAACGAAGTTTCGTAAGTAAAAACAGTTAGAGTGATTTTAATTTGTAACAACCTTTTCCCTTTCTCCTCCAAAGTTTAACGCAAAAACGCTTTAGACGAAATATCGGTTAACACGAAATAATACAACAGCTCTGACAAACTACTGTGCAATTTCATGCCTTTTGTTTCTCTTACCAAGAAATGAAAATCACTTAAGTAGTCTCAGGGGTTTTAAATTTCTCTAAGACCTGAAAATATAAACACTATTCAAATATATATAACTCTTTGAAATTAAAGTTAAATAATTCGAATATTTTACACATTGAAAAAAGTGTAAAATATTTAGAATATAATCATCATTTTTTCAAAATTATAAGCATGTTAAAGTAAGAAGCATTTCTATTAGAAATATTAATTAAGTTTTACGTTGTGCAAGCTGTTTTCTAAAATAGTAGCTTTAATTACTAGCTATAAGTTGATTTATAAAGTAAGTCAAATGTATCCTTATTACACTGCAATATTTTTATATAAATATAATGGATAATATTTTTTTAAAAAATAAAAAAATTACATTAAATTTTCTTTTTTCAAATTTCAATATTTTTCAATTGTTTTGAAATACCAAAGATATATTATTCTTGAATTAGTAGGGCTTAAAGAGTATGATACATTTACAAATTCTATGAAGTTTTATACATTTTGCTATTTTAGAAAATAGCGTGCGCAACGCAAAAAAAATACTTAATATTTATTACAAAATTATTTCTTGTTTTCATATGCTTATAATTTTTAAAATTATGATTATATTTTAAACACTTCGTATTTTTTGGAAACCATAATCCTTTGTAAATATTGTGTACAAGATTTGAATTATTTAATTTAAATTTAAAAGAATTATACCTGTTTGAAAATTGTTTTTATTTTCACCCCTCAAGACAAAATTAACACCCCTGGGACCTTTTAATACTGAAAGATTCCCCTTCTGGGAAAGAATAAAATACGCGCGCGCGCGAAAAACACAAGCCGAGCTGAACTATCAGATTGTGGTATTGGAAGATTTCATTGCAATAGGCGATGATAATATGTGCACAGCCCCAATTATGGCAAATAAAGACATTTTAAAGTTTTTCAAAGTTAAAAAAATATCACTGACGCAGATTCGGACGATGAAAATGAAATGAATAATGTAGCTACTCTATCCCCACATCATCCGAAAGGAGGAACGTCACGAAAAGTAGGCGCAGTTATTTCGCCGCACATTCAAATAATGATACGAATAAAAACGGGATGATATCGAGCAATTTGAAGACAATTGAATGCTAAAAACATAACTCTAGGAAAAATATCAGATTTTTTTCCAAAACCTCAATAATTGTTTCTTTTTTAAAAAACTTGAAAATTATGTATTTAATTTCTTTAAGTTCTTGTGAAGGATTTTTTTTTCATATTAAATATATACCTGTATACATATCTATGTAATCAAAATGTGCTCTAATAAACTTAATGTTAATGAATATATGCTTCTTTTTTGCAATATCCTTTAACATGAAATATATTTCAGTTTCGGGTTAAGCGATTTTCCCGGTATATTTAATGAAAAATGCTTTGCATTTAAACAAATTAAAAACAAATACATGCATGCATGTATAACAGAGTCTAACGAAATACGAAGATGTTATCGGGAACGAGGAACGAAGGATATTGATTATTTTTTGCATTAATTTTCTTCTTCACTATCACTCTCTATCATGCCCTCTTTTTCTTCAGAATGATATATGTTACAAATGGAGCGTGATATTGAAATACTTAACCTGTTATTGCAAAGACTTGCTAATGATTGTCTATATTACTTTACAATTCAGTTATACAGATATTACGTTCTCGAAGAGGCGCGTTTTGCTGAAGAGTGAATCTAAATGAAGCGTCAGATTCGGGAGTCTTACGGTCTTCAGCTGTTTTCGTCTCCAGTCGGCAATCGTACTCGGGTCGGCGACGAAAGCTTAGTTTTGAATTGAAAATTTTTAGTAACTTGTCTTTTTAAGTAAAAATTTCATGTAAACTTTTTCACGTGAAAGTTTTATTTTTTCACTCAAATATTACTACCAGGCGATCCTCTTCCTTTCAATTCCAGAGAAGGAAAAAAAAAGAGGGAAAGGGATTAATCTTATGTAAAAGATTGAATATAAGAAGAAACGAATCATGAGATCTATTTTTTGACGAAGCAAAAATAACGTTTGAGGAGAAAATGTAACAAAAGTGTTAAAAACCGAAATTTTGATGAAGTTAATTGGTGTGAAAGTTTCCAATATTTTGGTTTATATTAGTGATGACAACTAAGAGATTACGAGAAGATAAAAGTATTAATTGTGAAAAGTACAAATTTTCTCCTTTTGTTTGTATAGAGAATTTTAAGAAAAGTAAACGGTCCCAGGGCATAAGTTTTCCAAGCCTACATAGTATACGATATTATATAGGCTATATAATCGGTACTTACGTATTATCCCAATGGTATTGGAACGATTATGTGTAAGGAGGCATATGTGGTTGCCAATTCAGCTCGCACGATACATGAATAATTAAGGATGCCAACTTGGCGAGTTATCTTGAATATTAGCATTGTTGGATAGTACGTAAGTAACATATATATTAACATATATATTATATAAATATAATTAACACATAAATATTTCTAAATAATTACACTAATTGACATTTAAATCGTATATACCCATATATATATAAATGTATAAGCTTGCATAATTTCTTAAATATTGCTCTTTACCGAAAATGGATGAAATAAACAAATTCATCGATTAATAGGCATGAAAAAGAAAATTTCACAACACCCACATGCGGAAATGTCGTAAAATAAAACTCAGTACATGTGAACAACTGGATGCTCTTGCCAAGAATAAATTAGTTTTCACTTCTATCATGTGGTCATATATATATAAGCAAACACAAAACTTTTTTCACATATATTCTTTACACACACCCACTTTTGGATTCACGTTTTAACGACAGTAAAAAAAAAATGCTCAAAATTAAACTTTTACTGGACAAAATTTTTCAGTTATGAGGTAGATATAAGATTGAACAACGTGCAATGCTCAAGAATGTGAGCAAAAAGTAGTCTGGACACCACAGAAGAAACAAACAAAAAACGTGTTACATATTTTAACGTCGACCGATTTCTACAAATCAAAACATATCGCCAAATGTCGCGATATGCAGCCAAACTTGGAAAATAGTTCTCGCACATGCTCGAAAATATAACAATGAGATCATTTAGAAGCGTCTTTTGAATTGACGAAATTGTGGTCGAAGGTATAAATAAATACCACAAATCCATGTCTCAAATTCTGTGTGTGGATCCTAACCCAAACAAGAAATATACCTAAAAAACATCATATACCTATGAAAACACGCATGTTGAGGCATTCGTATCTCAACGTAACACGATCTTTCAAGTAATTGTGGTATGCTATAGCTACAGATTATAGCAATATATTTCAACGTTAGAAATATTTTCTTCAGATTTATTATACTAGTAAAGTCAGAATAAATATTATGATATACGTTTTCTCCCATAAAAATATTTAAACTAAACCGCAATATATTCCATCCACCCGAAGTTGCTGCGGTTTAGAGATAATATGTTTTTGAAATACCTTTACTGTAAAACGAATTTTTTTTAAGCTTAGGAAAATTGTAAAATATATGATTTACACGGGCTTTATTATAAAAACACGATGCGTCTTTCTTACATGTTGTGATCGTCAAAATGTTTGCTATTATTGAAAATGTTATCCCCTATATGATATCAGCCAGTTGGGGAAAAGTAAGTTCTGGATTATCTAATATTTATATTTACAAGGCTTCTTTTTTTTCAGTTTAGCCAGGTATTTTTCACCTAGATTATCGATTATATTTTTGTTTTTTCCATATGTGACATGGAAAATGATTTATTTTCATAAAGTTATAGAATAAGCTACATTCTTGCTGAAATCAAGTAATAAAATGTGGGAATATACATGAATATATATATATATATATATATATATATATATATATATACATTGCAGCAACATTAAAAATAATGTTTTTAAGGTTTTGAAGAAATTTAATGACCTTAAATATATCTAGTTTATGACATATATTTTAAACCCACCATTTGATGCATTTTATAACTTGTGACCGAAGGAGAATGATAATATATTTATAAATATTGATTTGAAAAATTCTCCTACTTTATTTTGCAATTGATTTAAGCTCACTCTCGAAATTAGAAATTATTCTTAAACGGTTTTTCCCCTTAAGGAATGATGAGGTTTCCTTCCATGAATTTTCGGGAAACTTTTGATTTTCATTTTTTTAACATTTTCTAGAAGTTCAAACATATCTGCTTAAAATGATATATGACATGAAGAAATACGATAATTAGAATTCTTTTTTTTTAAATAAAGCTACTCCTTGACGCGCATTAAATGCGCTCTGCTAGGAGCACCTGCATTTCCCCTTGCATAAGTTTCTAATGAGTGCGAATCCATATGACAATCAAGTGGAAAAATTAGAGTGTATTGGACTTATCCAAAAGTGTATAGATACACGTCTTTTGGATCTTAAAAGAGAAACAGAGAAAAAAAATTAAGTGATTGAAAAAGTCTAAGGAGTCGTAACTGACTCACCGACATTTTAATATAAACAATTCAAAAATATTATAATATTGCTATTGGAGGTAATATCAATGATCTACACGGCACAAAGGATACTGTTTAGGATGTGTTTCGATCATCGGTGGTTCAGTTAATCAGTGGTAGAATGCTTTTATATCAATCAACGCTCAAATCATCACAATAATTAGACTCAATTAAATTCAATAAATCATCGAAGACAAGTGTAAGATTAAATAATAAGTTTAATGGAATATGGAGTGCGTCTGCACTCGGTCACGTACAGAAGATCTCTGATGTAAACAACACATGTTATTACAAGCAGCGCCCTCTATACTGAGGGGGGTTCTACCAGGATGTTTATTTTCATCTTCTGTCCTCAAACGAGAACCCTCAACATGGACTGTGTCCAGCGGATATAAATGCCTGGTGAAAGTTTTAAAAGACAGATGCTGGATATAATACAATGCACTATGATCGTAAACACGTACCAGATACAATAATGAATTAAAAGAAGCCAATTTTTAGAGATTTAAGTGATCTTATGTTATTAGGAAAATGTTTGTAGGGAAAGACTCAGATCCCAAATGAGTCTGTTAATAACACAACATCGTCATTGATTACAAGATCTACATTTGCGGAAACAAAAAAATTTAGAATTAGAAGTAAATATGGCTATTGCACACTTCATGCACAGTTGCACAGTTCATCACTCATGCAGCAAAATTAATAATCTTAAAACATTGTGATATCGAACTAAGCTATAACTGTGTGACATGCTTAAAAAAACTGGATACACGTAGGATTCTTGAATCCCAACGAAAGCATTTTGATGTACCCAAAGAAGGCAAAATTGTTAAAAATAATTTTTAAAAAGTAAATTAGAAGAGGCTTTTGTATGAGCAGAGATTATGAGCTTCATATGCTTCTGGAAAATACAAAAAAAGTAAATGCTCAAAAAATTAAAATTTTTTACTTTAAAGCTTTTTTTTTCTCAAAATGTAATATTTTTCACTTTATATGTGTGCTTTTTTTTTCAAAAACTGCCTATCATATACTCCTCAAATTTTCTGTGATCAGACATTTAACAGGTTTGCACATTTTAATGGAGGGAATTGGATACATCTAGCGCACATTTTTAGATATGACTTTTTTAAAATAAAATGTAGGGAAAAATGAACAGTTTTAAAAAAAAATCCTAATTAATTTAATTTTTAAGAAAAAGATAAAACCTTCATTAAAGTGTTATTGATAGAACACATAACTAACTGTAAATATTTTATCTATAAGAAGTAAGCTGCTCCTGAGAAAAAGGTACATAAACTTACACAATTTAACATGGTTTACTATGGACATGCCGGACCCTCTTAATACGGCTTCATTATTGATATCTTTGTACAGAAAACCAGGTTTTCGTCGATATTTCTTTTATTGTTCATTTAAAATTTCATTCCAAAACCTTTAGATTAGAACCTTAAAATGTGTCATGTTAGACTTTAAGTTAAACTGCAAAATTTATTCCTTGAAAAAATACTCAGATTACAAAATGCTATTTTATGCAGTGTTAAAAAATCATTGAATAATAAGGAAGTCTTAACACTTTAATATTCCCCATTTATATATTTTTAATTTTATATACTTTTAAATTATAGATATTACGTAGGTAAAAATAATCGATATTACTTAGTTATATTAAAACCAGACATTTTCATGATTTTAAATGGAAAAATAAATACTGCAGTGTTATAGTATCTGAAGTATTAATGGCTATTTTGAAAAGGTAAAGCATTGTAATAATTGAGCTGAAAATAATGCACATGCCACTTATTAATTGCAGTTCTTTATGGTACGAGAACTAATTAGTCATTTCCTTTTCAACTTCCATATTATAAAGTAATTAGTAATTATAACTGTATATATACTTTTATATATATATATATATATATATATATATATATATATATATATATATATATATATATATATAAGTATATATACTTATATGTATATTATACCGTACTTATTTCCTTATAATTTCGTATTAGTCTGATCGTTACGATTTTTTCATTTGGTAATGTGTGTGTAATGATTTGAAGAAACATTTATGCTAATTTTAGTTCTTTTTTTTTCCTTAAATTTTGAAATACATCATAAAAGGTCTTTAAAACTGAACAACATTAAAAACTCTTTCAAATTGGAATAATAATATTTTTTGTTTTAACTTTTGAAATTGAACATGTACTTATGAATCGCCAATTAGTGGATGAAATTTATTCGTTGATGTATTGCCCTTAACTCTTTTAGTCAATTCTTAGGTACATTATTAAATTATTTAAAGTTGACGTTGCGCATTAATATTTGGTTCCAAACAAACTTTCCAGAATTAGATATTATCGATATATTTCTTACAAAGGTCATTACTATTTCCTAGCACCAATTTAAAATAATTCAATCTTAGAAAGGTTGATTGTGCGGTTTTTTTTAATCTGTGATATGGTAGATTATTTTCGTGCATTATATGTTATCTCTGTTGCATTTACTAGAGTGTTCCTGAATACAATATCGATTTACTGCGCCGATTTTGTTGACATTTTGTTCATTTGAAATGTATGTATGATATGATTATTACTCACAGCTATCTTCAGACATAGTTAAAGTTTTATCAGCTGTGAATCACCTACTTTTCAATATTACTGAACTTACGTGCATATAATAATTTAAAGACGAAGTGTGCCAAACACTGAAACATTATTCTGCAGATTACCATACAGTAACAGTAGCTTTTGGGCCAATTTTCATCACTCTCTACACACTGGGTACCCAGAAAAAAATAAGGAAAAAGGGTACATTCTTTTTCTGTCGTTACAAGAGACATGTTGGTGCGAGTACGGATGAAAAAGGAGTATCGCCTAGACATCTGACTTGTCACGAAGGACACTTATATTGAACCTTAGTAAGGCTTAACTTTGGTACAAAAAAACCCTTTAATATATTACCTAAACCATAAGTTAGGTACTATATCATGGGTGTTTTTCCGCAATAAAATATTCCAATAGCACCTTACACAAACTAGAGAAATTTTTTTTAAATAAATGTACAATCTTTTTCGGACACCCTGTATACTGAGGTTTAATTGGTAGCTGGATTATATGAAGTGCGAAAAAAGAATTAAAACTTTAACGGAAGAGCGACAGCATAATACTAATTGTCACTAACTGAAAAAGAGATAAACATGTAGTTCGTTTTCGAGACAGCGCTCATTCAGACGGCTACAAGAATTGATTTGGCAGAATAACAATCGCTTTATTGCTTGGCAGAAAGATGAAGTGGAAGTTATATTTCTTCTCTACGCCTTTGGGAACAAACGAGGTCACTCATCGGAAGAAATGAAGAATGTTGCTTCCCCGAGAAGATCATTACATGACCTCCCGAGTTCCCGATAGACGGAAAGTGTTACTCCCAATAGGGATATTTCAGTGGAAATGGCAATAGAATCCTTTGAATATGTCGGCATTTCTTGAGTTGTTATTAAATAACAAATATACATTCTTATCAATGTACGAGTTGATAACTCGTAAATCGATAAGAATGTATGTTTGTTAAAAATATATTTTTTTTTCGTATGAAATTTTTTTTTTACATACAAGGGATTTCGCATATTTTACATTTTTACAATAGCTGGTAAACTCTTCCTCACACGGGTGAATTAAAAAAGTGAACAATACAGATTGAAGGATTAAAAAGTTTTTAATGAGTTGATTTTACCTGAATGGCAAATTATACAAATAAAAGCTTTTTGCATATCTCAGTTGAACAAAAAACCATTATTTGTTAAAATTTTAAATCTGTAGATCTAATAGCTGATAAAAAGGATTTTTTTATTTATACCCTATATACATTATTTTTATTTTATTAAAACCCCATAACTCTCTTTTGGGTCGATTTTTGGAAACACCTTCCTAAGCGGATCTCTGCTCATCAAAAGTATCACATTTTTACACATTTTGTGTAATGAACGCTTAAAATACTGTAAACAATTTATTTCTGGATGTGTAATACATTAATATTATTTTCTGTTGCATTTATGTTATGTTAAATTTGTAATATTTGCAAGAAACGCTGTTCCTTACAATATAATGGTGACTCAATAGAAAGACAGCGAAATGTTGGCGATAGAGACCAGTTGACATTACTTTTGGCGACCCTGTTGGCAACTTAGCGATTGACTGAACGGTGCAGAAGTTGATATACTGTAGCGTCACCTGGTGTGAAGCTATATATATATATATATATATATATATATATATATATATATATATAATGTAACATCTGGTGTATAACGTGCATTTATACTTTCAAGCTGCATTTTTTAATTTTGATGTATATTCACCATATAACCTACACCCACTTTTCTACAAATAAACCTAAAATGTACGTATGTAGTGCTCTTAGGTTTTTAAGTCTTTATTTGAGGTGTTACCCCAGGCTTTTGAAAAAATAGTATATTTCTAGAATTACAAATCTTTAAGTTCATAAAGTAAGCTATATCTCGAAAATAAAAGGTATTTAGATATACGAAGAAGACCAACTTTTTTATGCTCGTGTCTTTTTTTTTTTTATTTTTAAATCTATCACTTTTATTCCCGGAGCATAACTCGCAGCCGTGAATTTCGATAAGATTTTTGGTCTTAAAAGGGCGCATTATACACCGGATTTTACTGTATATATTTTTGTTACTAAGGTTGGGCAATTAGTAGTTAATTTTATATTAAAACTTTGTAAATAATTTAAATTGGTATTGTTAATAGGTTAATATTACTTTTTGTTGCATCTATTTATGATAAAACCTGGAGCATTCGCAAGCAACGCAGTCTTATATGGCGTTTTAATTGAAACTTGGCAAAATAGTAGAGATACAGCCAAGTTGGCATCCTTCTGGCTACTTGGTAATCATATAGAGGCTTCTCGAAATTTTTGTAGAAATTTATGACGTCATGATATATGACGCAAGATGTTTGTTCGCAAAAGCAAAGCAAAGTAGCCGAGCAGATTATAAACACATATATTTGGCGCTACCTGAAACTGAGTTATTTCTACTTCAGCTGTTGAAATGTTCATTTCAGTTTGTCTGCCTACGACCGAATGGTTGCTTGCGGATAGTTTTATCCTTACGCGTACCTGTATGCTTAGACGCTGGTAATTGTGTCTGAGTGATGTAGAATGTGGGAGAGCCTTCTAGAACATTTTTTGTATTTCTTTTAATGTTGTTCTTCCCGCATTTTAACGGCTGTTCCTGTTTTTCAATTTCAGCCCTCTTGAAGAACTTTTTTTTTCTTCTTTAGAACTGACATAGCATAAAATCACCTAAGTCCAATCTTTGCAAAAATAACCTATAATATTTTTTTTCCTTCAGGTTTTATATCATTGCTTAACCCTTTCGTGGACACAAAGCTAAAATAAACTTTTATGCGATAAAGTAATTGATAAATGTAGTGTTCTCATCCTCTATATAAATATTATTTTGTCACAAAAAAAAATCTGATCAGGAGTTTTATTCCTACGGGGTGGATAGACGCTGTAGTCACTGCACACTTAAGACATTTAACTTACTTTTATGGAAAATTAGCATTTATGCTAATAACTATTTCAATAACAATTAAATAGAAAGTACAAGTGTAATAGAATAGTAAAAAATAATTATACAATAATAGAATGCTTAATAAAACATACATTGACATTGCTATATATCCACATTTTATATTTTATTTAATTTCAGGAAAAAAGTCAGAAATAAAGTAATATTTTTGAGTATTAAATTAGTTATTTCAAAAATTTGATGCGCCATTTACTGTGAAACTTTTCAAAGCAAGTAGGACCTATTGCTTTAAGACACAGTAATATGCAAAAAAGGCTACAATGAAAGATTTACGAATCCAAGAATCTCGAACCACATATTGTAAATAAAGTTTGTTAATATTTCTCACCCCCTACATTCTCACGTCAATCTAAGTGCTCTCTCTCGAGTGGAGGAAGTGTAAAATTTCAAGGCCATTTTTCTGTTCTATGTGGGCGGTGGATAGAGCCTCTATCCACAAATACAAAAAGCTTTCCATAAACCTAAATAAAACCTTACACATTTGCTTAACTCATTCAGATGAGAGAAATTTATACTTAAGGTATCCAACTGCGTTCGGAACCGTGATTTTGGAAAAGCGTATAAATGGATAATATTTATGATATTTAGTGTCACATAGATTAGAAAATACATACAGAATTGTTTTAAGAATAGAGTATTACAATAAAAAATTATTTAAGTAAAATATTTTGACAAAAAATAAACATAGAATAATCAATTTTCAAAATATTCTCTTTTTGTGAAAAACGCATCTATTATAATAATATTTTGCCTGTCTATAGTTCAGACCTCTGTGGATCAACCAGAATTTTTTAAATATATAACTTAGAAGTGAGTTTATCCATGTTTTACGACAACAGAGGGTCAAAATTTTAAGAAAAAAAAACGCCGATAATTATTTCAAATAGTTGTAACACTGAAAATAATGTGAATTTTTCAAAAGTCTTTGTTGTATCTCTGTACAGAGGTCTGAGCTATATACAGGTAAAATATTGTTATAATAGAAGCATTTTTCACAAAAAGAGAACATTTTAAAAAACGGTTATTCTAAGTTAATTTTTTGCCGAAATATTGTATTTAAATAATTTTTTTTGTCAAAATGTTCTTAAATAATTTTTTACATGTATTCTAATCTAAGTGACACTAAGCATCATGGAAAATATCCTTTTAAGCACCTTTTTAAAAGCACGGTTCCGAACGTAGTCGGAGTCTTCTCGAAGTCTTAACCTTAAGTCTTCTCGAAATTTTTTTCACAGATCAGAATATTTATTTATAGTAATCAAATTACGCTGTTTTAGATTTACTTCGAGAAAAACTGTTTTTAACTACCCATCAGAGGACTTGAAATGCAAAAAAAAAAGTATCGTGCTATTTGTATTGGTTTTAATACGTTTAGCTCCAATTAACGCATGTGGTAGATTAAATATCCACCGCCCGCTTGGAGAAAAATTTTTGTTATGTGGCTAGACCTATTAGCCACTGTCCGCGAAAGTGTTAACATAATTATACACACATATATTTTACATTTTTTATATTAGATCGAAATGTTATAGTTGATGAATTGATTATAGTATGTGTTTTACTTAAGAATTTTATAATTCGCATGTATGAATATAGTGTAGAAAATCTAAATCTAAATTATGACCGATTAGTCGAAATTGAACTGCGCCATGAGTCGTGAGTAGGCAATGTTTTATTACAAATTTTATACTACCATAAAAAAATCATCTTCTTTCTATTAACAAGAAACTTTTAAGTACTAAACCATTAAGTACAGTTATTTATTAGAAATATTTTAAGATTAAACTAATAAATCTTTATTCTCTAAAAATGTTATTACATCATCATTTGGGGATAACAAATTATTGTAAAAAATTGAAAAACTCAGAGAATAAACTAGATTCAGAAGCTCAACAGCCCATATAGCCAAAGTATTCAGTACCCATCTTAGTTTTCATGACCTTGACCACTGATGTGCATGAGCAGATGTTCTGGTCAGGTGGTCGATCTGACGCGAAACATCCAGAGTTTAGTCCCCAAGCCAGCTTGCCACTCATTTATCGATCCATTGAAGGGATAAAAGGCTGAGTTGAGATTTTCTGGTTAGGGGTTTGAATCCCTTACCTTTTGTACCACTCAGCCTTTGGACTTCGAAAAAAATAGAAAACATTTGGAAATAAAATATTTCGAATAAAATATTCAAATAAACAGTTTTTACTTATTACTTGAAGGAATATTAATAGTTCAAACCTTGGTTTAAAATATATTTAAAATCAGGTAACCATAGTTTGTCAAACTAATCATAATTTTGTCGTGGATAAAGTACCTAATCATAGTTTATTATTTTTGTTTTTTTAAATAAAAACAAACAATGCAATAACCTAAGAAAAGGCGCTCTAATTAAAAAAAAACATTTGCATACATTTCTACTGTATGATAGGGAAAAATGAAAAAATAAGTCTTCTTTCATATCGCCGTTAAATGTTTTGTTCTAACAAATAATTTTCTTTAAACTGCTGTTTGTAAGAAATGTAATACCATGAAGGAATCATCAGAATTAAATGAAAATTATTGCGCAAACGACTTGTATTCGTAGAAATATATGACAAAATTTTCAAAAAAAAAATAAATATGTGTCCGAAATCAATATTTGGTTTAGCCACCAAGCGCTGCAATAAGTGTTGCTGTACAACGTGGCATGGAGTCAGACAGAATTTGAATGTCTGCTTGTGGAAGAGAATTCCATATTGCTTGTATGCGCAGCAAGTTCATCTTTTTAATCTGCAGAACGCGGATCACGAGCGAGACGCCGACCAACCAAATCCCACTGGTGCTCAATAGGTGACATATCCAGTGAATAAGTAGGCCAAGGAAGAAGTTGCATAGGTTGCGATGAACAGAAGTATCGAACAGTCTTTGCAACATGACGGTGTGCATTATCTTGCTGAAAGATAGCTTCAGTAATGCTTTGAAGGAAGAAAACGACTTCGGACTGTAGCACTTCACGGACGTACCTGTTGCTATTGTGATTACCCTCAATTCATAGCAAATTGGATCGTCCATGATACAGAATAGCACCCCAAACCATAACTCCGGGT
Source organism: Trichonephila clavipes (assembly GCA_019973935.1). Taxonomy (NCBI): domain Eukaryota; kingdom Metazoa; phylum Arthropoda; class Arachnida; order Araneae; family Nephilidae; genus Trichonephila; species Trichonephila clavipes. The sequence goes on from BMAU01005597.1 coordinate 71,855, forward strand.
GGTAGGCCACTATGTTCTTCTGTAACGCACTCAGGAAGGCAGCGTTCACCGACATAGCGTCTAAAACGAATGAGGCTATCATGGTCCCACTAACTGAAGCGTGATTCATCTGAAAATACAAGATGGTGCAAATCAACTTGCTAGGCTCTGTGCTCATGGGCCCATTGCAGATGCAGACGTAGATGGTTTGCTTTGAGGGAGATCCTGTAGAAAGACAGCCTTGAATGCAATCCACGGTACATCAGGCATCGGATAATTGACGAAGCCGACATTAGTGCAACTGTAGCGGTAGACCAATGTGCTGCCAACGGCCTGGACGAAGCTGTACGGTCATTCACCACCATGCGGAGCAGGTGTCGACCGTCGCGCGCTGACGTTACTTTCCGTCGTACAGTGCCAGATTTTTCGAGTTGTTCGGTGCTCGTCGGTCCACTGCTTCCAAACTCGAATCACTGTGAAACTGTTCCACTGCACACAAGCTCCTATAGCGTGAAACGAAAATCCTCCTTCTCGAAGGCCGATAATCCTTCCCCGTTCAAACTCCGTCAGTTGTTCGAATTTCTCCTTGTTTCATCGTGGAGGCATAGTTAGGTTTCAATAAACGTTCGTCACTAACAAGTAATTATTAACTATTTTCAACGTCCCCCTATAGCCGTCTATTTATATGCTTTCAGCATCAGTTCAGAGGGCACTGCTCACGCGCGCTGGCTCAAAAACTTTTCTATTTTATGTAGCAGCCTATAATTTATATTTGCTGCAAAGTTCATTTAATTCTGATGATTCCTTCATGTTGCACTTTTTACAAACAGCAGTGTATTTACAAATGAATTATGTGAATCTTTTTTCATCCCATGAAACAACAAAAAATGTTGAAATATAAATCTCAGAATCTTTTAAAATATCAAAAGGAATCAAATTGATAACCGTTTACCTTTTATTTATTTATATTTTTTTGACATAGTGCATTACTTAAAAATATTTCACCAAGAAAAATAAATTTTTATCTAAAAAAAAAGATTACTTTTCAATAAACGGTACACAGAAAAATATGGAACTCTATTTGGAAAGATGGATTTCACAAATCATTCTTCTTTCAACTCCCTAGTTTTAACTGCTTCAATTTCTGGACAGTTTCCAACACCAAGAAGGAAAAAAGAAAAAAAAAACTTGAACTTTACTGAACTAGATTTATTTATTGTTTGATTAAATTATTTTTTATACATTCTCTTGAGGTTTGCTCAGGAATATTTCTAATTGGAAAACTGTATTTTTTCATCATCCATTTCTTTTGAGTGGAGACCGAATCTAGTTTAAGTTGCATTTGACTCAGATAGATGGTTTGAAATTTATAGAAAAATGAAAATAGAAAGAAAGAAATTTGAAATCAACTCAAGTGACAAATGGATATTTGTTTGAGTAATCCATCATCTAAACATGAGTGCCTTTAAAAATAATTATAAGAGTATATTCAAAACATTATATCAAAAAACTTAAAAGCAGAAAGAGGAAACATTTAAATTTAAGAAATTTTCAATTATTTGACACAAGCATGTTTTTATTAAAAATATTTTGCGGGAGATTAAAATTGCGGAATTATTATTTTCATATACTTAAATTAATAATAGTACACAAAGAAGGAAAATAAGATAACGTAAAATACGGCACATAACGCGCACCTGGAATTAGAAGCTGCACTTTTTAATTTTGAGGTATATCCGCCGCATGACGTGAGCTCCCTTTTTTACAAATGAACTTACAATGCCCATTTGCAATGTTTTTATATTTTAAAGATATTTGTTCGAGGCACTTTCCAAGGATTTGGAAAAAATAGTGTATTTTTAGTACATTTGTTTTACATAAACAATATTTCGATCGTTGTAGAAGTCTTAAGTTTTTTTTACGCACATATTTTTCTTGACTTTTGAAGCTATCATTTTTACACAGTCGGAGAATAACGCACACCCGTAAATTTCGATCCCATTTTCTGCGTTAAAAAAGCATGTTATACGCCGGATTTCACGCTATAATTTTTTTTTTTTGAGAATACATGTGAAAACGAATGTTTATTTTTCTCAGAATTTAAAATTGCCTTTGTGAAACAAAAAAGATTAAACAAAACCAAGCAAACTCAATCGATGACTAATTTGACCTTAATTTTCAAATATTGTTCTATGCTAAGCTTTGGAAAAATCAGCTTTCAGTAGTCATCAATAAGCAATATATGTATATATATATATCTCCATATATATATATATACATATATATACATATATGTATGCAATAAATACAATAAGGAATAGGTAGATCAATTTTTAACTATAATGTGCCTATAAAACAAGACAACTTTGTATGTAAATGTAATGAATTTAAAGAGTTCATTGATAAAAAAAAAAGAACATCATAAACATGTTGTTACTGGTAACCTCAATATTGTAAAATACAATAATCTTAGAAACATAATGAATAAAGGTACTTGTTTTAGATTAATGATTTCGAATAGTAATAAAATTATAAAAAAATCAATTATATACAATGATATTGAGCAATTTATATACAAAATAGCTATTAAATATAGTATGCCTATAGAGGCATTCACAGAATTCAAAGGTAATATAACACAGCAGCTTAATAAATATAACTTTGGTACATATAATAAAGTCTTTTTTTAATAATTAATATTAAAAATCAGATTAAAAAATGAAAATAAATTTATTATAGTTTATGTTGATAAAGTCCCAGGCAATTTTGCCTTCATATGTAAATACTATTATAATTTATTGAGCAACAATTATTTTGATGATAATACAGCTTTTATTAAGTCATCTGTTTTTGATAGAGAAATAAATAATCGAATTTTGGCTATTCATAAACAATTAAGAATTCAAATTAATAATAATTTTAAATTTCTACATATATTTCTTACTCCCAAATTTCATAAAGACCCAGTCAAATTTAAGGCAGTTACAAATGGATTTAATACATATATTAGCAAAACAGGCAAAACTCTCCATGAGAAATATTACATGATACAATAAATAATCTGAAATTCACAGGCATTTTTAAAAATAGTAAATCACTTATTGAACAAATGAAAGACAAAAAAATTTATTCAGTCTATAGTTTAGATTTTGAAGATCTTTTTAACTCTATTAATATTAATGATATGATTAATATACTTGTAAATTTACATAAAGATAATTTATTTAATAATGTTAATAATGATAGATTTGGTTCACTACTTAGGTTTGTACTTAAAGAGAAAATATATATATCATAAGGGTAACTATTATCTGAAGATTAAAGGTTTGCCACTAGGTGGCCCTGCGAGGAACTGTCCTGTCAATTTATACTTACATTATTTTGAAAGTAGTTGAAATTTTATTATAAAAATTTTATATTTATCTAAATTTTATATTTATCGTTACATAGATGCCATAATAATTTTGACAAACAAGTCAATTTTATACCTAACATTAATTTTTATCCACAATATCTTAATTTTATACAGACAATAGTAACAAAAATGAAGCAAATTTTCTTGACATACATATCAAAATAAAAGATAATGTAATATTTTCTAATATTTATAATAAAAGAGAATATTTTAATTTTAATAATATAAAAGTTCCTCATTGGAGAGTAATGTATATGTTTTTATATATTCAGAAATATTCTTATTAATTATATACAACACAATAAATTTCTGGTGTCAAAAAATCAGAAATAATAAATAACTATAAACATTTTATTACATATTGTTTAAATCAGAAATACTCAATTTTATTAATAGTTATATGAATAAAGCTATTCAAAATAGTAAGGATTTAAAATTCTGAGATTGATAATAGTTTATTACATATTTCACAGTTATAGTTACCTCCATATTGTAATATTAGAAAAAATTACTTATTATTATTTTATTCATGAATACTCTAGTGTTACTAAAGTTATGGTAATTTGCAATTCTCTTATTATTTTTATTTCCATTATTTTTACACTTTTGTTAAGTGCTACACATTTCAGCCATTCACATGATTTAAATCTGCATTAGGGTCCAGAATCTGCCAATAACTTTTTTATTGCACTCAGATTTAGCACGGGCTCTTCATTTTTAAGGGCAATTTTTAGGTAAGTTATCTCTGTCTTGTAATGGATTTAGATATTAATATCTATTACTTTTTCCATAGGATTTTGCTCAGTATTATTTACATAAAGGGGAAAGGTTAGCTGGACAAAAAACATGTTCAACCCCAATTTTATATAAATTATTTTATATATTAGCTGCCCTAAGTCAGCAATGTTTATAATACTGCAGCATTCATTTTATAATTTTTAATCTCGGTTGCTCATATGCCCTTCATTGCATGATTTTCCTACTGTCTTTGTGTTTTTCGAATGTGATTGTTGGATGTTATCTCTTGTTTGTAGAGAATAAGACTATATATATACATAAATATATACACTGGTAGCCCAAAAAATTATTAAAGTACATTTTTCACAAAAAATCCAAATTTTTTATCAATGAGATTCATGCAATGGGTAATTTGCATATTTTTAAGAACTTGTAGTACATTTTTAGATTTCAAGTTTGGAATACAAGGTGCTTAATATTAATTTTGTAGCACATCACGAAATTTGACAGTTTGACCCTCTGACCGAAACATCAATTTTTTTGCCATATTGAGGAACATCCGTCTGAAAGACTGGTACATAAATGGTATTTGAATTTTATTATCTTAAGGACTGTTTTAAATGTTCTTATAGCTCATAAATTTGAGTATGGCTGAAATAACATGGGTGGGGTTAAATCAAGCACAACAATATATTTTTATCACTAAAATTGTGACTAGTATTTTAGTAAAAGGGATTAAAAATAATTTATATTCATGTAAAAGGGATTAAAAATAATTTATATTCATGTAAAAGGGATTAAAAATAATTTATATTCATGTAAAAGGGATTAAAAACTATTTATATTCATATAAAAATTATTAAATTTATTTATATTAATGTAAAAGTAATAAAATATATAAAAATCAAACACGAAAAAAACTAGAGGAATATCCGTTTGATAGACAGTAATAGATAAAAATCGCACATATCGTGAATTTAAAAAAATTGTCATGTACCCCCCACCACGGAATCCTCTCACTGGGTAGTGTCCAACTGAAGATGTTACGGCAGCCCACCCCAAAAATCACACCACAGCGTTATCTATAACAGTGGTTTCTAGACTGCGTTCCGCGGAACCCTGGGGCTCCACGAGTCACTACGAAAACAATCCAGAAGAAATAAATATGTTTTCAAAAAGTGTGGATTCACGTTCTCTATCAAGTTTATATATTTACAAGTATATTTTGCTCGTCCTACACATTAGAACTGAAAAATTTACTTATATATATTTAATAACTTTTTACAGCACTTTTTAAACTTTTATTACAATATAATAAATTAATGTTAAAACGCTCTATCTCTTTACATATATATATATGTACTTCTTACTAGATTTAGAATATTCCATTGTTTACTATCTCGAGTTCTAAGAGATAATTTCTACTAATTAGTTAACAAAATGCCGTGCAAAGCTAAATAGTTTTCTAATGGAAAATTCGCCTTTTTTGTGTTTGTGGTAAAAACACCTATAATTAAGGAGAGGAAACAACTTATCAGAATATCAACAAATTAGATGTTAAGCAAGATGATTTAACCAGAACAGCTTCCAACCCTTAGGTTGCAATTTCATATAAACTACACAGGATTTCTCACACAACTATAAACATTTTAAGGTCATATGTGAAATATATTCCTGAATGTAAGTGGCTACAGAAGCAAAGTATAAAATAAATCAAACTCTGAATAAGTAATACGATTACATTTAATCTCAATAGACCTAGATTTCGACAGTTTGTGTGAAAAAAGTATCACGTGTCCTAGTTATTAAATAATGCATGGATGAGTGACACTTGGATCACATATTAATGTTTTTAATGAGTAAAATTATAATAAAACTTAGATTATATTTTTTGATATAAAATACAGTACTTTTTTCATTGTCTTTACATAAAGTGCCCATAACATGTTGATCTACTTTAAATATTATTTTGAGACGTACTCCTTGAAGTATGGGTATAGAATAAGATTCCACAAAAACGCTTTCTTGTTCTAGGAGTTCCACGAAAGCACCTTCTAGTTCTAGGGTTTCCATGAAATGAAAAAAGTTTGGGAACCGCTGATCTATAGGCATTAAAGCAAATCATCCAGTCTAAGAGACGGATGTTCCGGTCAGAGGGTTAAGCATGAGATTTTTGCCTGCAGTATTGTGAATATTGCGCTAAAAAGCATGAATTGGATCTATGCAGTCAGGAACTATTAGTATAACCATTTAGATGATTCTATGAGATGGAAAGCTTTTGGTAAGCTTGAAATCTATGCAGTCTTAAGAATGGGGGATTTGGGGGTTACAAGTAGAACAAAAAACGGTGATAGAGAAAGTGAGCTGAAATTCATCCCTTAAAGTGATACTTGTCGAGTTTTCACCTGCAAAGAGAACTTGGAGATCAAGTTATAATCTAAGTAATATGTTATTAAGTAAGGATAACGGATCAATCTGATGGCAGAGGAAACCTTGTCTAGGATGGCATCAGTTTGGACAGCCGTTTACTTACCCCCCATTATATGTCTTTGATACAGGTAATGTGATATACGGAAGCAAACAGTAATATAAGACCTAGCTCCTTGAATACCGTGGGTTTTTTCGTGATACTGCAGGTTCAGACTTCTTTTTGCAAGGTCACGCAGATGCCACATTGTTGACGACTTTCTTATAAGGGAGAAGGTATTCCCCATATGAATTAGGCCGAAAAGTCGCCTGATCTCTGTTTTTTGAACACGTTTGAAAGGAAAGTTTAGGAAGAGCCATTGCACGCGTTATAAGCTGAGATTTGGTAGAATAGGATGTATTACCGACAACACTTCTGAACAGTCTCATTAATTGCTTGTTGTGTGTATTTGTGATTTTAATTTTTAATACTAATGTACATACACTGAAGAGACAAAGCATTATGAACACCTACTCAATAACACGTTACACCACCTTTGGCCAGCAAAACGGCTTCAACTCGCCTGGGCATGGATGCCGCATATTCATGACAGATGATAGGGGCAAGTTGTATCAAATAGGGGGCACGTAAAGCTGAGATATTCCGAAATGGATATGTTGGCGTTCTATGAAAGCCCAAATGTGATCAACCGGATTAAAATCCGATGTGTTGGGTGGACAGGACATTTATTGTAATTTATCATTATGTTTCTCGAACCACTCTGCCACAATTCGGGCCTTGTGACATGCGAGGTTGTGCCGCGTGAAGATTAAGTTTCCAATTCAGAAAAGATATACCATTTAAGGAATCAACTTGTCCGAAATAATTCTCAGATAATTCGCTCATAGTTATGTTACTGAAAGTCTGAATTTATTTGACTACGTTACTACGGCAATAGTTGACGCTAACCAAAATCTGTCACGTGACTTATACGTTAAATGATTAAGTAAACATTTATATTGAAAATTTTTATGAAATTAATTTACCGATGACGCATATTTTGGATTATAAGACTATGCTAATTTTCTAAAGGAACTGAATATAAACTAAACTATAAATACAACTCCCTATTATACCTTTCTATGAATTACTGCTTAAGAATGTTTAACAATCCTAAAATTTTTCTTTCACTAAATCGTAAGAAACTGATTTTTAACAAAATGAGATAAAACATATCATAAGATTACACTTTTTTTTCAATTCCTACTATTCGTTCCCTCTTCCCATATATATATATATATCCTGTTCTAATTTTCAATCGTTAATAAAATAAAATACATCTTATGCATCCACAGAAGTTCAAATACATTTTTTTAAACTTGTAGCGGATGGCACTTGATGTTAATGCAGATTTTTTAAATATTAATTCATTAATTAAATTATATTTTTTTATCTTAAATTCATTCTACGTTATTTCTGACGAAGTCAGACTTAACACCAAAAGATGGCGCCAGTAAAAGTTTCTCTGTTAAATTTTTTCTTGACTTCAAATATATTTTTTTATACTTGAAGTAGTTGACAATTGATGTTGATACAGTTTTTTCAAATTTTTTTTATTTCTAATGGCAGATTATGAACAGTTACAACAAAGCAGAAACAGAGTCCATTAATCTAGCATGTCTCTAGTTTCCCTGTAACGCTCGACGAGAAAAGTATGTTGCGGAGCAGGACAGTGTACAAGATGCGCGGAGTCCATGACCTCTCCAAGGCTGCACAGAGTGCATATCGGGGAAGGAACAACGTTGCTTTTATACAAATGGTTTCGTAGGCAGTCATATTCTGTGGCTGAATGGAATTCAGCGACCGCTCTATTTCTTGGGCCTTTGCGCAAATTCAGATAGCATTCCAACAGGACTTGTGAGAGAGACGTTTGTATAGGTCTTCTTGAGCACGTGCTTTGATTGATCTTTTAATCAGATTTTCGATCGAATGAAAGGACAAAGGACGAGAAACTTTCTGCATGACCAAATCTCTCTTTTTTGCCAGATTTCTCGTTACTTGGTATACTGCAGTGGCCAGGAACCCACTGAAGGATTATAGTCTTCCCAAGTGATGGTAAGTTTTTTAGATTATAGCGACAATCCAATATGTTCTGTGTTATGGGATTGTTATCAGAAACAAGATCCAAAACAGCAGCTCTGGAATCGCTGAGGATAACAGTTTTTGTAAATGTTTCTAAGTAACACCGCAGTTGTGGCAGAGCTGCGCGAATTGCAGAAATCTCAATTTTTTAAAATATAAATTCATTAATTCAATTTAAGTAACCGAAAATGTTTCTTTGTTGACCTACGTAGGAATTGGCTTAATTTATATATATATATATATATATATATATATATATATATATATATATATATATATATATATATATATATATATGTTATAATGCATTGCAATACAAAGCACAAAATCCATCTAAAGAATAATTTTTATCTTTATAGTCTCGACCCCTTAACTGATTTACCGTAAAATCCGGCGTAAAACGCGCTCCTTTACTTTAGAGCCGATTTTTTTTTCCTTTTTAGTTTTCATTCGCAGTATTCCGCACCCCCTCTTTTTTACGAACAAGCCTGAAATATTATTATGCATTGATTGCTGTTATGTTTGGAAGTCATTTATTCGATGGATTATCCTAGACATTTAAAAAAATAGTATATTTCTAGAACTACGACACTTTTGATTCACACAAGGTCAGTCATTTCTTTTAAATAAAAAATATTTCTATCCATGCAGAAGTAAATTTATTTTTATGGTCATCTCTTTTGTAATTTTTAAAGCAATCGTTTTTATACCCGGCGTATAACGTGCATCCTTAACTTTCGAACTTATTTTTTGTGATAAAAGTGCGAGTTATACGCCGGATTTTACGGTAAGAGATTGATTCTATTATAGTGCACTGCTTGGTACGATTTAATTCTGTCACCCAATTGGGTGAGCAGTTTCTAAGCTAAATATACTTTTTATGCACACAACTCAAAGCTGATAGTTTTATTTCGACTAACCCTTCGAACTGTATAATAGATGTTATTAAGCCAGTCAGCTGTTATTATTTTTTGCTTACTGTTTATACGAGGGATTAACGGAGGGCTGATAAAAATGGGTCGAAATGTAAGGATTAACGCGATTTCTTTTTTTTTAAAACATTTAAAAGAAATGCGGTAGAAGTAAATGATTGAATGGTGTATGAAAGAAGATTTGATTGCTGGGGGGGGGGAGTTGTATGAAAAGTATAAATAATATAATAATGACAGGAAGAAAGTATTTAATTGGCAATGATTTTCGCGTTTTGAGATCAAAAGTATAATATGAATGTGGTTTATTGCGAGTCTTTTGAGTCACTGCGAAATCCTGATGGTTAATTGGTATGGAAGTTCTTTAGTGCGTTATAAATGAATTACGAATAAAATATAATAATGTGATTGATTAGTAAATGCTTTGTCGTGAAATTGATATTATTATTTGTGTTGTGAACTAAAACTACAGCAATTAGTGGAAACAAAGTTTTTCTTGCGAATAATGAGATAATGAGAGCAAGTTCGATAAAATGAAGTATAGAAGACGAAAACATGTTAATGTAAATTGGGTGTTTTAAAGGAAACAACGAATATCAAATATTTTTCAGATGTCTCCTCATAATGACGTAAATGCATCCTTCAATCTGTTTTCTTTTTGAAATGTTTTTTTATGTACTTGTTTTTTTTAGAATTTCGTTTTGTTTTCAATAATATTAGTCATTTCGACATAAATTGCACAATTTCTTCTCACGTTAAGCACCTTGTTTTCCCTCTTCTTAGCTTCGGGTTTCTACAACCTATTTTTGGCGCCACTTTGCAGCAACTTCAGATCCTGTTGCCAATCAACGCACTAAATAAAAACATTTGCTAATTTTGTTTACTTTTATTTTCTCTTTTTGGATAGTTTTGGATATTTGCAATATAAGTTTTCCATAAAGTTTGGTTTTTGAGAAAAAGTTACTTCGTTAGTTTACTCATAAAGATAGTGGATAGTTTTATTCCATTAAAACAAAAAGTATTTATCAAAATGACCATGAATGAGCCCAGTCTTAGTCATGGCCGTAGGTAAAATTATTTATGAACAGATAGCTGCACATAGCAAAGGTGTCATCACTTTAGTTTTACGATTATCGAGACTTCTTATCAGAATCATTAGCTTGTAGATGGAGATGTTTGACCTTTTGGAGCAAAATGAAGACTTTTTGTGGTTTCAATGGTAACAATGGAACAGTGCTTCTCAAACTTCAATATTTGTGACCCAATTTTCAATCATAAGTTTCCTCGTGCCTCATTCCAACAATGACAATGTGTTGAAAGCAGTCATAGTGACAATACAGCTACAATACGACTTTGATTATAAAAAGTACAAATTATCAAGATATTAAGTTTTGCATATAACAAGCCCATGAGAGTCACCAGTAATTACTAAACTTGTTTTTAATTTAGTTTTGATGATTTACTTATCAAATATTTTGAGCAGTGCTGATGCATTTATAAGTATCTTATATCAGTGGGAATATGTATTTTATTTTTTATTACTCGTATATCAGAATGTGTTTTGTTTTGCTTCCTTTCAACAAATCAATAATTATTTTAAATCTTTCAATTGCGACTTTTGGATTGGCTCGCGCCCACTAGAGGACGGGCCCAACAGTTTAAGAAACGCTGCAACTGAGGAATCTTCAATTTATTAATATGATCCATAGGTTAAAGAGATGATTGTGGAGAGTTAAAGGGAAGTATCTTGCATATCCCCCAAGAAGATCGAAGTACAAATCTTTTAAGAGAAGGTGCTTTTTGGGACTGTCATGGAGTGTCATCTTCGCTGACTATCCAGAGGAGGATCAGATAACCCACATTCATCATTATCACATACTACTATGCTTCTCAAACTTTCAATGTTTGCGATCCAATATCCAATTAGAATTTGCATCGCAGACCCTCCATACAATAACGATGTATAATATTCGATAATACTATACTTCGATGCTAAACCTACAATACGACTTTAACCTTTTAAGTCCCCGCGACGTATATAAATATATCTCTCGTCCAGTGTGTTAATTGCCCTCAGAGATGTATATATACATCTTTCCGAACCACTATCTTTTCTGTAAATTGCTATCAATAAAATTATTCCGAAGGGTTAGGAAAGCAATACAATGACCTTGAAAGAGTCTGCGAAGGATTTACTTATTTCAAAGGATTTTATATTATTCATTCCCTTTCTACCTCTCCCCTTCTCAATACACCCCATACACTTACCTAAGTGCTAAACGGTGGCATTGGGGAACGAATCATGTAATTTTTAATCTTCATTTAAGGGAATGATTTTAAACCGTACAAATTATCGAGATAAGTGTTAATGTTTGTATATAATTTTATATATGACAAATCCATGGGGGGTCACTGGTAATTGTTAAACTTGACCATAACTTAGTATTGTTAAATAAATTATAAAGTATATTGTGCAATACTGATACATTTATAAGTGTATTACAGTGTAAATGAGTATTTTATTTTTTATTACGTCAGAATATATATTTGCTTACTTTCAATAAGTTAATAATTGTTTTTAAATAATATTTTGCTTTCGACTTTTCAATATACTCACACCCCCTCGTAGGGTTATCACGCCCCCATAGAGGGGTGCGCCCACGGTTGGAGAAACACCGAAATACTATAAGGTAACCAGTTTTATTTTACAATGAAAAAGAGGAAGAAAAATTTAAGAAAAAAATGACAACATAAATGTATGAAACATTTTATTAATTCAAACAAAAATACGCTAATTACGCTTTTTTAATTATTTACTTTAACGAGTATTTTTCCATTAAATAATTTTTTCAACATAGCATTTTCTAATACATCGGAAATTTCGGAGCAAAAACTGAATCCTACTGAATTTTACGGTAAGCACTATAGCTAATATATTAACATCCAATCTTGATTTCTCACTTGTGCCAAAATCATTACTAACTGAATAAACTCTTTTAACAGCTGCATTAGTTCCAGGGTAGCACAAAGTAATTTCAATAAGAATAACTAAATTTTCGTACTGAATGTGTTCATTTTTGAAATGGTTTAAGTGTTTACACCCATCTTTCATCAATTTCAGCATGTTGATTTTCCGATTGTTCTAATCTAGATATGCATTCAGTCGTCTTTTTTTTCTTCAAACAGACCATTGTCATCGATTTTAATATCAGGCATTTCTTTCGATAAAAACTCAACACAATTTTCTGTATTTGCCCACTTTATTTTCGATTAAGTCAAAAAACACCATTGGAAACTGTTATTTCCTGTGATATTTGTTTCAGACCAGTCTTCGACAAATTGGAAATATGTTTGGTTCATCTTCGAATGCAGAGATTAACAGATCGATTTTTTAAAATATTTAAAAGAAGACAAGTAGGAGGTCACTTTTCAAGGAAAGACAGAACCAATGAAAGGAGGATAGTTGGTTACCTTAATACTATAACACACTGCTGAGCAAATTGCGAAACTAGAGATATCCCTGTTCTTGCTAACAGTGCACCTGTTCTCGATGTGCACTTCGAGATTTTGTAGAGGTTTCAAAGCAACGTAGATTTGAAATTTGGATGCTTCCGTCCTATTCTTCCGATCTCACCTGAAACGACTTTTTTAAATTGCAGAAAATGAAGACTAATTTGTGTTTGGAGATTTAGCAACACAAACGATGCCATTCAAAAGATGGAATAATAATTTTTGCCAATATCAGCTGAGTTCTACAATGACGACCGTCTATACGTCAATAAACGCTGAGAGAAATGTATTACTCTGAATGGTGATTGTATGCATAAGCTCTAAGATTAATAAGTAACAATTACATTCTCAATATTTTAAGCGATGTATAGATGTTGATGATTTTCTCTTTCTTTATTTATTTAATTAAGAAAAGTTGGAAACCTCTATACCGCCAATGTTAAATTATCTGTTTTCTATGTACATTTTCACAAAATCTGTTATATGAACATATTTGAAATTTTTCATACAACTAAAGTACACCTTTTTTATTATACTGAAATTAATTTTTAGCTAATTTTGAAATTTTTATAATTTATAAAATATTTTATCAAACATAGTGAAACGTCACCGATTTTTCACATAAAAAATTTGTAAAAAATAAAGTTTTTAGTTTTTTACAAAATGCTCACATAAATATATATTCGCCATCATTATAAATATATCATAAAAGATTTACATACCTGTGAACAGTAGTTTTTCAAAAAAGGTACATAGAACATCAAAATTTACATTTTGAGATAAATTGAAAAATGAATTGAATAGGACTTCTAATCGGCTAGGAAATTAAAAAAAATAAAAGTCTCAATTTTACAATAAAAGATACATGTTTTGTTTTATATCAGACGTTCAACTTTTAAGTAGAAACGAAGTACTTTCTTTGCATTTTTTGCCATTCAAATGGACTTGGTCCAGTTTCAACGATTATTTAAAAATATGTTTTAAGGACTTTTAATTACCTTAAAGGTTAAAGTAAGGTATTTTAAGAAAGGTTAAAATCTATACAATTTTAAAATGTAAAAATCTCATATTGTCAAAAAAATAATATTTTAGCTGTCCAACACTTCTTAAAACACATATTTAGAGTCATAAATCTATTCTACCACAGAAAACTCCCAAGTTTTCTGATTGAACAAAGTATTTTGAGTAAACCTGTCTGAAAAATAAGGGATTTAACTACGCCAGATTAACGTAATTCTTTTAACAATAATTATAATAATCATAATAAAACTTGGTGGTGTGTGTGTTTCCAATTTTTATTTTTCATCTAATTCTCTTTTTCTTACTTTGAGATTCAGGTGCAAAACTTCTTAATTAGACTCATGTTTTTTAACGATTTTTTTATTTAATGCCAGCTTTCACTAAGTTTAGATTGAGTAAGACAAATGACTTAAGTTTAGAAAAGAAATATAATTAAAAAAACAATTATAAAATAAAGAAGGAGCTTAAACATTTTTTCCTATAGAAAATAGGTGGAAGAAATTTCTAAGTCTCTCATAATCTTGTGAAATTTATAACCATATTTTCTCCTGTTTGCCTTTTCAATGATAAAGATTGAAAAAAAAATAATAAATAAATTTAAATTTGTAAGAAGAGAAGAAAAAGAGGGAATAATTTGTGAGGGATTTTTTAAAGCAAATAACACATTATTCTCACATGATGTATTATAATCCATGTAATATTTTTTCTAATGGGGCTGCCGAATGGTATTTCTACCTTTGTGGAGCTAGTACATTCCCCTGGAGCTGGTATCACTTTTTAGGGTGGCACTATATAGGCAATACCAATAGGCTATTAATTTTGACGCTACTGACATATGCAAAATTTCTAAACACGTGTGTTTAACCTATTCCGGCCAAACTAAGCAATCCAGAACTATAAAACTTGGCACATAAATACTATAGGTCATAGTGCTATGCACTACGAAAAGTTTTTTTTTTTTTTGAAAAATCCCCTTAAGATTTTTTTAATATTCAATTTTTTAGCAATTTTCCTACGAACTGCTATGTTACTCCTATATAAGTTTGTAAAAATTAATTTTTTAACTGTTTTTTGGATGATTGTTGCATATTTTATTATAAATATATTCATTTAAGGTTGTATTTAGTCGTTTTTTAATTCTTTGTGGTAGAATTGAATTGTTTTTGTAAAAGATTTTCTTATAAAAAGTGCTTTTTCTAATTTTTTTTTTAGTTTGGTAACACGCTTTTGTTTACAGTTTATTTAGCGATGTCGACCGAAGCGAATCGTGTTTTCTTAATTAAGCATATTTATCCTTTTCCGGAATTTCAAACAAAACTTATGAAATTTTGTTTAATTCATTAATGCTAATTGACTTTCAGAAATGAAAATATAAGTTTTTGCCACTATGGTCGATACCAAAGTTTGCTCAATGTTATGTATGTGCGTGTTCGGGATTCAGCTACATATTAAATCAGTATATATTTTTTTAAAAAAAATAGCTGTGATTTTAGATAATAATAGAATCTGTTTTCTGCAAAACTTTTTATTTTAATTCTCATTAAATTTATGTATCTTTTATTTTTGTGCATGATTATTTCTGATATATTATTGTGGTTTATAGTACTATATGTTGATTCTTGCAAGGCCTGACTTAATTACTGTACTCTCTGGCTACTTTTAAAGATATTTTCATACCATCTGATATCCTATTTCATTTGATATTCGTGATTTGTCATACCTTTGCTATTAGCATTAAGAAGGCCCTAGGGCACTCTCTCTTTAAGCTTTTAAGCTGTATCCGAAAAATGTTTGCTGCCATTTTGGTTACCAACTTTATGTTGTCTTTTAAAGAATCGAATTTGCAAAAAAATCTGTACAAATGTTGGTACTTAACAGTTGTAAGAACCTTAGGTTTGTAATTCTTCAAACCGAACGTTAGTAGTACAAGTTAGAATTTTAGGTATTTACCTATTAGTGTCACCATAGCCAAATTGGCGCCTTGCAAATCACTACTTGATATCAAGACAACAAAAATTTTTACGAGTTTCATGTAAAAAAAAGATATAAGATTTTGGTCAGAAATAGCACGATTCACACGTGGTGCCAATTTGACTGCAGTGTCGCTAATACGTAAGTCATTTATTCGAGGTATTATTCCAATGTATAGAAAAAAGAGTATACTTCTATATAGAACAGGGATGGCGAACCCTTTTTAGACGCGGGTCAAATTTTGTTTAATACTTTCTCGTGGATCACTAATGCCTCTTTGTCCCAGATTTAAGTTTAAAAAATTTTAACTGAGTATTTTTAAAACTAAACATCTTTAAAATTCAATTGGCTTAACGGGTAAAACTGGGCGTGATTTGGCAATTTTGAAATTTTTAGTTGGGTTAAAACATCCTAAGTGTGAGATGGATGTCCCCTCACATCCTTTAGTGTTCGAGAGTTAGAATGAAGATCAGTTATAATCAAAATAATATAATTTATTAACAAGTCTCAACAACCCAGTTTAGGAAATGCATCTATAAATAAGTATTGGAGCAAAGCAAGGTATACCAGATAATATTTAATTATGAATTGAATAACTTATTCTTGGAACGTCTTGGCAATACATGTTCCAACTAACACCAAAATTTATGGTAGGTAAAATTTTCTGTTTGTGTGTGTGGCTGTTGTCAAAACTGTTTGTGGTTTCATTGTTTATCATTCCTTCTGGCAATTTGTTCTTCATGCAGTTTTTAGCTAATTGTACACATAAATATTCATTGCATACCTTTTTTACATATAAATACATTGCTGTAATATTTTCTGTCGTTGAAAATAAAGATTTTCGCTATTCTTTCTACATCGGCAAATTCCATGTTTTTCATTGTAGAAAAATATTGCTTTAAGTATAACAGAAGGAAAGTAACACTAAATTCAAACTTATTACTATTTATTGACGGATTGGTAATATTATGAATCATGTTTTTTGTATGTCACTGTTTATGGCCTTATGATCTCTATGACCCATAAGATCTCATCTTTGTTTTAAATGTTCAGCAAATAGCTATGATGAGGTGGACATTCAAACAATATTCTCATATTTTCTTTTGGATTCCTTAAAATTCAATGCTGACCTGATTTTTTGTCATGTGACTTAAATTTACATCTGACAATCTTGCAGTACGTGAATCTATAATTTGTGATCAATAAAGTGTTTGCAGAAAAAAATATATCCCTTGAAAAGAGATTTTGTGATATCTCCTTTTAAATTTTTTTAAAATTAAGTGTTGATGTGGTTTTATATCCGATAGTTTAATGTTCCTTCTGATAATCTGTTCCTCATGTAGTTTTTTGGAGATCATATACAAATTTTATATATTATCATACTGTCCATATATGATATATGTATTTCAATTATCACTATAGTTATTTATGATTGTATGTACTCATTTGATTGTTCTTTGTAATAGAATTACATTTGCTAATAGAAATATTGCGAAAAAGTATCGTTTGAATAATTAATTTTTAGCAGCATGTTTTATTGTTTGGGTCATTCAGTACTGTAGTTGATTTTAAATTATTTCAACAGGGGCCTAACTTAGATTTTTTTATTTTAGTTCATACTAATTTAATTTTTTAGTATTAAATACAGTATATCTAATACTCTATATTAGTTATATTACAGTTACGTTAGATAATATTACACTGTTCCTCATGTAATACTAATTAAGTTTTTTTCCTGTTAATGGTCTCCTAATATTTCTTATTTATGATATTATTTTGTTAATCAGTTTATTATCATTAATTTCTTCTTTCGGTTTATCTATTTCAGGTTATTTCACCTCTAGTTTAATAGCAGAAAACTTACAGCTGATATTATTCTTCTGATATAATTTTTTTTTCTATTTATATTCATTCACTTCTGTTTACTTTATAGCATGCTAATTTTATCTTACATTGAATTATTTGTTTTTGTTGAATTATTATTTAATTTGAGGCTAAAGTGTACTTAGTTTAAAATATTAAAATTTAAACATTAATTAAAAATAATTTTAATTTTCGGTTAAACTACTTTACAAAGGGTTTTACCCACCCTAAAAAAATATTATAATTGCTATAACAGGGGAATTTTTTATATTTTTGAAATTTAACCCGTAGCAAGAAAGGGCATTTCAGATGTTATATGATGCATAAAATATATTATAATTATTTATAGGAAAAATATTTTAAGATTAATATAATAAAAATTATATATATATATATATCTTATATATTGATTTAATTATATTTTACGATTTTTTTTAAAAATATTTAATAAATTTTTATCAATAAAGAGGTTTTTTCTTTTACAGTCATTTTTTTATGCAAACGATAAGTCACAAATAATTGCTCAATGAACATTTATATATATATAAATGTGGAATCGGTTGTGGAGTCGTCATCCAATTGAATCTCTCAATGAAAGCACACAGTCTTCGCGCGCAGGCGCAGCTGATCAAAAATGAAACCAAAAACTTTGACCATTGAGAAAAAAGTGGAGAAAGAGACTGAGGTGCGCGAGCAGGCGTTCCCGTCGTCACATCATGAAAATCTAATTGTAGAATAGCTACCTTTTTTTTAATTAATTTTTGTTAAGTTTAAATAAATCTGAAGAAAGACAAATGTCTTGGACCCCTTGTTGTCTCCCACATATATAATCGATTTTTTTTATTTCAACACCTAAGAAGGAAATTGTTATGTAACGATTGATTGAGTAAATGAAAATACCAAACCACTTCCATTATTTTAAGCTCTAAGAAAATAATTATTGTTAAAATAATGCAATGTTATTTTTGTATAATCTACTTTTTTCGCCAGATGCATGATTAAATGATTTTCTAAATACAGAGGAATGAAAAACTATAAAATTATAATAAAATACTAAAATATTTTTATCGGACAGTATTCTTTTGTTTTTAATGTTTTTAGTGAATGTAAACATATACGCATGAAGGCATTTCCCCATACATATATATGATAGACCGTAAAATCCGGCATATAACACGCACTTTTAACACAAAAAATAAGTTCGAAAGTTAAGGATGCACGTTATACGCCGGGTATAAAAACGATTGCCTTAAAATTACAAAAGAGATGAACATAAAAATAAATTTACTTCTGCATGAATAGAAATATTTTTTTATTTAAAAGAAGTGACTGGCCTTGAGTGAACTAAAAGTGTTGTAGTTCTAGAAGTATACTATTTTTTTAAATGTCTGGGATAATCCCTCGACTAAATTACTTAAAAACATAACATTATATACTAATATTTCAGGATTCTTCGTAAATAGGGTGTTGTACGGCGAATGAACCTAAAAATTAAAAAAAAATGTCTTCAAAGTATAGGTGCACGTTATACGCCGGATTTTACGGTATATAGTGTTTATTTTTATACTTACATATGTTTAATCAAACAATCAGGAAAAAAAATCATTTCAATAGCTATATGTAATCAAGCCGGGCTATAAAGAGATAAAAGAAATGTGTCTGACAGAGGAAAGATATGGAAGAAATCTCGAAAGGGGAATTGTAATGACGTTAATATAGAAATCATACACACACAACAGAAGTGCCGACAACTAGAGAAGGGACATTTCCACGACAATATGTTATGCATTCAAATATGTTCGTGCTAAGGAAGAGGGTAAATGAACGTCAAAGAAACCTGGAAGAAGAGAAAAAATTTCAATAAAGGGAAATTTTAATGATATCATTATGGCAATCGCTCACATCTTATGCGTACACATCCGCACAAAAGTGCTGGCGTCATGAAGGAAAAACGAAATTAACGCGGAAATTAAATTATACACTCGGTAAAAACCCGTGCAATGCCGGGATAAGCAGAGGGAGAAGAAACAAAAAAGTCAAAGTAATTTCGAAAAAGAACAAGGGAAGTGCTTATTTTTTGCGAAGAAAAAATTTATAAAAGTAGAGAAACCCCGTGCAACGCCGGGCCATGCAGTTCGTAGTAAATAATGGATACACATGTATAAATTCTTAGTAGTACAGCAAATATACTTAGATTACAGTAATACAAATGAAACGCACAGTCACTCTAAAACCTTTGTCTTTTATGTTTTTTCCTTTGTGTTGCCCGTAAATGGCCAGTGAAACCATTCTTGAAGCACTGGAGTCGTTGCTTCAAATAACTGCACTTAACACTTCTAGACTTTTCTGGATGCATCTATTTTGTGTAACCAAATTTGCTGATTTGATGACATTTGACCGCAAAATTTGTTACCAAAACCTTTACGATTAGACGGGCGAAACAAAGTCCGAACCGTTTGTTATAGTACTTTAAAAATATTTTTTAACTTCAAGTAATGCATGCAATGATGTTTTTAATCATATAAAGAGTGTTTTTTTCCAGGTATAGAAGTTTAAGTTGGCATTACTTTCCAAGACGGCGACCGATTTAACAGCTGTCAAGTGATTTATTCTCAGTTTTTGTGATTTGGCAATTCATCAAAACGATCATCAAGCAAGGCGTAGATTCATCGAATGGGCCCAAAACGAGATTGCCGTTGTTCCCGATTTTCATAAGCGAATTTTGTTTAGCGATGAAGCGCACTTCTGGTTGAATGGCTACGTCAACAAACAAAACTGCCGCATTTGGAGTGATGCTAATCCACAAGTGTATGTCGAAACACCGTTACATCCAGAAAAACTGACTGTTTGGTGCGCTTTATGGGTTGGTGGAATCATTGGTTCGTACTTCTTCAAAAACGATGAAGGCCACAACGTTACAGTCAATGGTGATCGCTATAGAGCCATAATTACTAACTCTTTCATTCCTGAATTGAACAATCATGATGTCCAGGAGCTGTGGTTCCAACAAGACGGTGCAACATATAACACAGCTCGTGCCACAATCGATTTATTGAAAGACACGTTTGGCGACCGCCTAATTTCACGTTTTGGACCTGTGAATTGGCCTCCAAGATCTTGTGATTTAACACCGCTAGACTATTTTCTGTGGGGCTATGTAAAGTCATTGGTCTATGCGGATCAGCCACAAACGCTTGATCATTTGGAAGACAACATTCACCGTGTTTTTGCCGATATACGGCCACAAATGTTGGAAAAAGTCATCGAAAATTGGACGTCCAGATTGGACTACATCAGAGCCAGCCGTGGCAGTCCTATGCCAGAAATCATATTTAAAATGTAATGCCACGAGAGTATCTTTCGAATAAAAAAATTCATGTCAATCGAATAATACGTCGTTGTTTATTGCAATTTAAAGTTCTATACCTCTAAAAAACACCCTTTACATTATGAAAAGTAATTTTTATTTTATGCATCAGAGACGCGTCTCAAAAGCAGTAAAAGAATTACTCAACAGAGTTACTTAGTGTTGGATGTTGAGTTGGCCTTCTTACGACAAATACCTGGAAGTATGTGCAATAAGGACATTCTCCAGATTATTTGTGCTGGCTGGGAGTTTATATGTCTTATACGCCACAGGCAAGGGGTTCAAATCCCGGGATGGGCAAGGTCAAGTCAAAATTTCATCCTTTCAGTGAGTCAATAAATGAGTACCAAATTTGCTTTGCAGCTTAACACTGGGGGCTTAGCGTCAAACTGATCACCTGAGCAGAACATCTGCTCATTCTCATTAGCTCCCAAGGTTAGAAATGTTGAGATGGGCACCTTTGCACCGCTGAGTATATTTATGCAGAGGAAATAAAACTTATTAACAACTTTATTCATCTTCCGGAATGGCAACAGATTTTATTGTAGATTTGACCTTGAATCTTAAATGTGCATATAGTTGCCTATTATTAACTAGTTTACTGAACTTGAAAGATTCTGTTGTATTTCAATGTATTATTAAAAAAAATACTTCGGTTGAATAGAATTATAGCTATAATTGAATAATGACTTTGACCTTTGTTATATATTTATTAACATTTTTATTAAAAAATATTCTAAGCTATTTCAACATTAAATGACATATAAAGGCATATTTTACTAATTTTCATATTAGGCATTTTATTTTACAAGGTTTTAACTTTATTATTTTTAACATAAGACCAGTGGTTCTCAAACTTTATCCACTGGCGACCCAATTTTCAATCATACTTTTTATCGCCCCCCAAAATAATAATGTATTGAATGCAATAATAATGCACTTTGGGGGGGTGTTAAAGCTACAATATGATCATAATTATGAACCGTACAAATTAACAAGATAAGTATTAAATTTTGTATATGTTACTTTTAAGTAATATATATTTTTATTTTTTTACTTTTTAGTTCGATTCCCTATAAAAGCGTGTTTTTTTAGTTTATTTTTAAACTATAATTTATTTTATATTTAATTTTACTATACACGATAAAAATCACAATTCAAGTGAATGATTTAACTAAGAGAAAATATACTTACCTACTTTCAAGGACTTTTCACTTTTTCTTTGATTTTTTTTGAGAAAAAATCCAATAAGACTAATGAAAATGTTCCAAATCTGCGTAACCTTAATAAAGGACATAAAGCATGTTCATGGAAAATATTTTTGAACAAAAGTGGTCGCGCAGGGAACTCGATCAAAACTAGCAACTTGATTGTAAAAAAAAACGTTTGCAACTCCCTAAAAAAAGAGGGCGAAATGTGATAAACTCATTTTAATTCCCATTATAGGAGA
The DNA here is from genome assembly GCA_019973935.1 of Trichonephila clavipes. NCBI lineage: Eukaryota > Metazoa > Arthropoda > Arachnida > Araneae > Nephilidae > Trichonephila > Trichonephila clavipes. Next base: position 94,646 of record BMAU01005597.1, read on the forward strand.
ATACTCTGTAAAGGTCATTGGTAACAAATAAACAGTTTTCCCAGAATTAACGATTTCGTGAACATCAGATGACTCTGCGCATCGCGCGACCGATCCCGTATTAAAAGTGTATTCAATAAAACATATGGATATTAGTTCTAAAAAAAGAATTGCATAAAAAGTTTTCCGTTATGCATTGTATGTTGGTTAAATAATCCTTCAAAGTACTCAATATGTTTATCCATATATTATATAACTCATTCACTTAGAAAAAAGCAACAGAAAAATATTAGTTACAACTTTCCTAAAAGAAAAACAGATGGAGTGAAACATACCAGTAAGTTTGAAGGTCAAATATATGATAATCAAAAGTAGTATTTTACCGGTTAAAAAAAAGTAATAAAAAATCTCTCATCGTGTGTTACAGTAAAGCAAACAAAATGTCTTTTTTTATTTGGTTATAGGATCAAAGATAACCAATGAACGTTTGAAGGGGAATGTTTTATTTTTGATGATCACCAGATGATATATACAAATTATATCAGTGTAAATGTGCATTTTTTATTAAGTCAGAAAGCATTTTGTTTTTCTTCATTCCAAAACCTTTTATTTAAACCTTTAAACCATTAAACCTTTTATTTTCAATATGCTCGGGCTCCCCTCACAGGAATACTGCACCCCCCATGGGGGCGCGCCCCACAATTTGAGAAACACTGACTTAAGACATAATAACACTAAGACTACACGGTACCCTTTTTCAAAAAAAATTTTTGGAGACAGTTACAGTGAAAATAATTGATGTTTTATATTTAGATTATATTATTAAGCTGATTCTGTAAGCAAAAAGTCAGTTTGACCAGCCATTACTTTACAATTTTAAAAAATTAGGAATTTATGAAGTTTATTCAAACTTTTATAAAATACTCAATTTTTAAAAATTTTTAGTAATTTTAAGTAATTTATGATTCTTAGATTATTACAAACAATATTTAGTATGGATTTGAAAATCTATTCCCTTGTTGATTTTTAATAATTATTTTTCTAGAAAAACCTGGAAAAAACACGAACATTTTTAAAATATCAACTTAAGCATTTTTTAGAAAAATAACTAGAGTTCTCAGCTCTAAATCCATACTAAATTTTATAGAACATACATTTGGAAGTATATACAAAAAAAAATTCAAGGCTCTATCTTTAACAGGAAAAAAGCCTTAGCGATTAGAAAACATTTATACCTTCAAAATTAGAAGTCTGAGAAAAACGCATTTAAAGTTTGTTAAGTCATAAAACAAAAACTTATAAGGCCCGTAAAACTCTAATTTTTAATATGTTATTTTCCAATGTATGTTCTACATTAAAACACTATTTTTATTAAATATGACTGAAAATTATATTTTTAATTCAAAATATATTTTTGCATAATATTGATAGCATTTGTTAAGACGTCAGTTTATTCAGCTTTATCTTAACCTAATATTTCACAAAAGTTTTGAAACATGAAGCATTTATGTACAAAATAATAATGATACTAACTTAAGCTAAAAATAGTCAGGTTTGCTCATAAAATTTAATTTTTTTCAATTTTAAATTGGGGCAGTTTAGGAAGTTTTAGTTCATGTCGTACGACTTTAAAATACTAAAATATAGTACTACAATATGTTCAGTATAATGTAGTTTGGTATATACACATCAAAGAAATATTCAGTTATATCTGCAGCATTTGAATTCAGAATACTTGTATTCGGAAGTCTAATTGCAGAATCAGCTGAGGACTGATTTTTAGATACATCATTTTCAGTTGTATTCCATCTCTTCGAAATATTGTTTCTCACAGAAACCCAGAACGCATTTGCCATGGCATTTTCTCTACAGGAAAAAATTAATGATAAAGCTTTTAAGTTATATAAACTATTTTTAGAGCAAAAATTTGCCATGAAATTAATCTTTATTAATTAATTATGAGAACTCAAAAAAACTCAAAACATAATCAAGCAGAAATTATTTTAGTAATGAAAATTGGAATTAGTAACCATTTCAAACTAAAAGCTCAAAAGTATTTTTAATTAATTCAACTTAAGTGTGAAAAAATGCTTTAAAAGGAAACCGAAACCAAAACCATAGAACTTCAAATATCTTAAAAACTGATTTGCTAACAGATCTGAAATTTCGTGACAAGCATCTCAATGATATGGGCCACCAAAACATGCAAAAAAACATTTTTCGGTAAAAATGAAATTTTTAGGGTACTGTGTAGCCTTAAACTGTGGTGTATTTATATTTTACGTTAAGTATTATATCGTCGGCCTAATTATCAGTAAGCGTAGCTCCTTCTGGGGTACTAATTTGATATAGGAGTGCTATACGCCAAGTTCTTGTTTATTTTCGCCAAGATGGGCGATAACATTACAATATGGCTACCTTGATGTTTTTATCGTGGGATAATGTGGTTGTCGAGGGGATAACGTATGTTAGAGTACATTTTTATTTGTTTTTTTTCCCACGGCAACCCTATTCATTTCAGACGATTTTAATTGAAATTTTCGATGAATTCTGATTCGAAATTCGATTTTAATTCGAATTTATTTCCGCTGAGCGCTGTTTGGCACGATTAAGGAATAACGCCAAACAGCGCTTGGCGCGTAGTCCTCCTGTATCAAATTTAGTTCCTTTGTGCAATTGCGCATTTCGATAATTAGACCGACGATATTAACCATAGCTTTGATATCATGATAAGCCCAGAATTCAACTAATACCCATTCTTGCTTAAATTCCGCTTGTTCTGAACTGTTCAAAGCATTAAAATCCTTCAATATCTTTTAAATCATTCCGTGTGAATTATTTATCTCAAGGAATCATCATGAGTGAAAGTTTGCAATATAAATTTTTATCTTTTTCGAAAGATAGGAAAATAAAATCCACTTGAAAAATGATAACTCGAGAATTAGTAAGATATGACTACACGCAAATCTCTAAACTCAACTTAAGAGAAGTGGTCTCAGGACCAGTTCCTTTGAAGTTAAGTGAAGTACCAACTTCCCTTGGAGTGTATTACAATCCTATTGACACTGCTATTAACAGAGAGAAAACTTTTAAAACTGGCTCCAGGCTCAAAACGGCAATCAGTTTGAAACGTGTTTCAAATGCATCGAAGAACGAATTAATTACGAGAAATAAATATTTGAGAGCGCCACTGTGATCGCCAAAAATTGGAACAATCGATGCCAAATATTAATTACGTGGATTCATTTTCGCAAGTGGGGCCTTTTGACAGGGAAGTAAATATTTAAAGCTGGTAGATTCTTACGAATGTCAAAAGTGGGGCTGCGTTGAAATTAAACTAAAAATTATTTATTGGAATGTATAAATTATGAATCAGAAAGATATTTATACGTTCCATCTTGATACTGACTTCAGTTCAAAATTATCCTTGCAAATAAGGGTAATTTTTGTACAGAAGTTCATTCAGTTGGATGGTTACACATGTCATAATATCTCAAACTAGACTGATATAGTTGAAATGTGCATTACAAGAGCATTCATTAATTGTTATGAATTCTGACACGTGTTACATTATTTCTATATTGTACTACTTAGATGTCTTGAGCAAGATTAGTTATGAGTTCGAATTATATCTACATTACTGTCAGGAACTAATAATACATATCCTACAATGAAATTCATTGCATATATTGTCAGGGAGATTTAATACTTTATTGGCTTTCTTGAAGAAAAATAATGTGGTCAGAAAGATAAACTGTAGGTTTTAGCAAACATTATAACCATTAAGAAATACTGTTGATTTCGTCTGTGATGTAAGAACCAATCATGACTACCTCAGATTGTAAGGGCTATAAAAAGGCGTGAAAGTTGATTAACAAACAGAAAAAAAAAAATAGAATCGGATTTAAAGAGAGATGCTTAAAAATGGTAATATATTTGCAATAAATACATTTAAATACACTGCTGTTTGTAAAAATTGCAACATCAAAAAGAAATCACCAGAATTAAATGAACTTTGCAGCAATTATAGGAAGTTACGTTAAATAGTGAAGTTTCTGAGCCAGCGCGCGTGCACAGTGCCCTCTGAACTGATGCTGAAAGTGTTATAAATAGACGCCTTTAGCGTGGCGTTTAAAATAATTAATGATTATTTGTTAGAGGTGAACGTTTAGTGAAACCTAAGTACGCCTCCAAGGCAAAATAAGGAGAAATTCCAACAAGTTACGGAGATTGAACGGGGCAGGATTATCGGCCTTCAAGAAGGAGAATTTTTCTATCACGAAATAGGAGATCGTGTGCAGCGGAACAGTTCCAGAGCCATGCGAGTTTGGTAGTAGTGAACCGACCAGCAGCGAGCAATTCCAAAAACTGTCAGTGGACGACGGAAGGTGACGTCAGCGTGTAATGATCGGCACCTGCTCCGCATGATGGTGAATGACCGTACAGCTTTCTCCAGGCAGTTGGCAGAACGTTAGTCTAATGCTGCAGGTGTACTAATGTCGGCTTCGTCAATTCGTCGGTTGATCGTTGATGCACCGTGGATTGCGTACAAGGGTGTCTTTATACAGGATCCTCCTCACGGCAAACCATCAGCGGCTGCATCTGCAATGGGCTCATGAGCAGAGAGCCTGGCAAGCTGATTGGCATTAAGTTGTTTTTCAGATGAATCACACTTCAATTTGTGGGACTTTGATCGCTGCATAGCCCGAAGTCGTTCTTTTCTTTTAAGGCATGCTTGGGGGTATCTTTCAGCAGGATAATGCACGCCAACATGTTGCAATGACTGTTCAAGATTTCTATTCAGCCCAACACATGAAACTTCTTCACTGGCCTGCTTATTTGCCAGATATGTCTCCTGTTGAGCACGTGTGAGATTTGGTTAGTCTGCGTCTCACTCGGGATGTGCGTCCTGCAGCTTGAAAAGACAACTTTTGCTGCGCATACAAGCAATATGGAATTCTTTTCCACAAGCAGACATTCAAAAGCTGTTTGACTCCATGACTCGATAAGCAGCATTTATTGCAGCAAGTGGTGACTACACCAAGTACTGATTTTGACACTTAATTATTTTTTTGCTTTGAAAATTTCGTCATTTATTTGTACTAATATAAGTCGTTTGTGTATTAAATTTCAATTAATTCTGATGATTTCTTCATGGTGTTGCATTTTTACAAACAGTAGTTTATATGGATCTTTGACCTGTACGTTTTATATCCTAGTGTGTTGCAAGAAGAAACCCTTACAAAAAAAGTACAAAGTAAATAAGGAAACATAATTTATTTTCAAATGTTGGTAGGTGGCCAAAACTATATACTACACGGCAAATCAGTAATAGTTTAGGACGAACATTTTACGAAATTGTACTACAAGCTTCTAAAAAAACTTCATTGTCTATAAAAGACAAAGTAGGGTAGCAATATTTAAAGGTCAGAGCTTTTTGACTAAGATTTTTCTTTTTGCTTATTTTAGGCGATATTTTGACCACAAATTTGAATTGCTGAGTCTTATATTCGCGTGATTTTTAAACATATACTTTTGCGGAATTATACATAAAAAGTTAATAGTTTCCTGTTTGAAAAAGAAATCGTGTCTGTACTAAATAGAGAGCTTAAGAATAAATTATTATTTACTCTAACATAACCTGCTTGCACTTGCGTGGAAGCCAATCTATCCATATACATGTATCATAAACGTAACTAAATTCAATTGGTGAAAAAATTAGGAATTGGTGTTAAAAAATTAGGAACAACATTTCATGCTATTAAATCAATTTGGATTCATAGCAAGGAACCTGTCATTTTTTTGGTCTATAATTCAATTCATTTCACCTTGAATTCATTCTTCACAGAGTATATTTGTAAATTACTTTTGTAAATTTTATTCTAATTCCCTACAATATATATATATATATATATATATATATATATATATATATATATATATATATATATATATATATGTCTAATTCTCTACAGCAGACAAGAGATAAACATTCACCAATAACATTCGAAAAAAACACAGAGACAGTAAAGAGAACATACAATGAAGGACACTAGATTAAAAATTATAAAATGGATGCTGCAGTATTATAAACATTGCTGACTTAGGACAGCTAATATATAAATTAGATAATATATATATATATATATATATATATATATATATATATATATATATGGTCAAAATTCTCTTCTAAAGAGATATGGATAAACAATCATCAAAACTGAAAAAAAAAACCGAGATTGTAAAATAAACCAAACTAAACCATATTTAAGATTTAAGAAAGGATATATTGAAAATAATAAAAATGATAGAACTGTTAAAATATGAAACATGTCTGCTACAGTATTATAAACATTGCTGACTTAGGACAGCACTTATATATATATATATATATATATATATATATATATATATATATATATTTCTCATATATCCTTCCTAAAATCTTATGCCTGGTTCTGAATGTGACTTGAAAAATTTTACAACTGCAGAATCAAATAGGAAATACATTTTTTCTCTTAAAATCGTTCACTAATAAAAATTGTTCATAAATTCGAGAATAGCGATCTGCTGCACTTATAATAATCTTAGAATTCTTCGTTTTAAACAAATATTTTCACTCTGAAAATGTTTTTAACTTCAGTGTATAAATATAGTTTCCCATCAGACACTCATATATTTTAATATAGGAATTTTTTATAAAACTCTTTCAAGTTTCCGCTTCGAAGAAGATTAAGTTACTTATAAGAAAGTATTATACATTTTGTTGTTATTGTTGTTGCTAATTGTGGTGTTAAAGATGTTGAAGATTGTTGACTTTCAAGTAATTTAGCGCTAGAAAGGGTGAAATTCTCGTCTAGAAAGGCTGAAACAACTAAGAATGTGGTCTGTATTTGCTTCTCTATATACTTTAACAACAGACTTCAGTTATAAATTTAAAAGGGTTGTCAATATCTCTTCCACGCTTAATCATTTGAGTTTTTTTTAAAAAAAACAAAGACGTATAGGATTAAAACATAACACGTTTCAGAATTTATAACAGTTTTGTAGCGAATGTGGTTTTTCCCCTGCACATATTTTTATTACTATCAATTTTAAATATTAATAAATAAAGTATAAGTTTTATATGAAAAAACTTTAATTTTTTTAATAATTCAATTCAATTTTAATGACCCTATGTTGTTTAGATATCTACTAATACGACACTACTTATAAAAATTCATGAAGCATATTTGCAAAATGCGAGTTATTGTTCAACATACATGGTTGGTTAAACGTATTTTTAAAATATAACTTTATTTATAGAAGCGTTAAAACAGTCTTAATAATAGGCATGTTTTGTAGAACTAAAACTGCTGAATATTTCTTTTAGTAGAAAGTAAACCGAAAATGCTTTTAAAGAATTATTCTTACTTCATTAATAAACTTAGTTTTCCCATGAAGTCTCCTGAATAGCATCTCTTATGTTTTAAAGAATTATATATAGGCACTTCTTCATTTCACGTCTGTTTCTTATTTTATGGTAAAAAATACCTGTTAATTATCAGAAAGAAGGGGTCATTATTCCAATTTTTTTTCATGGAAATCTTTTGTCGTGTAGAAATGTATTAATCCATCTCGTCCTTATCTGTTTATGCGTTTCATGATATTAATATAAATATATATAAGTTAACGTTATAAAAATAAATAATTCTTCTAGACAGCATTTTATATTTTCTCGTTGAACATGCTTTTTTTAAATTTATTTCCAGATCATTTATAAATTAGGAATCTCAAATGAGAATGATAAATTAACTATTTAAACGCAAGCAATACTATGAAATTGTGTGTGTATAAGAGACATAACGAAAGAGCATCCATAAAATATTGCATTTCTATTTTATTTCTCTCCAAACATTAATTTCTATATAAATTTACTTTTCATCTAAATAGAGGAAGATGTTGTGCAAGCAGAACACGAAAAAGTAACATTTCTGCTTCATACAAATCACCTTTCGTAAATTGCTTTTCACTTTCAGTATTTCTTCACATTTTGTATTGCAGTCATTTCTGAATCTTATGTCGAAATCTTATATATTAATTCAGAGTCTTCTAACAAAAAAAATTAAAGTGTGACTGTTACTTATTTACGAAGAACTTCGAATTGAAGATGAACTCCGCTCTCATATTGAAAAGTAGAAGTTTGCGTGAGTCATTAGCAGATTCCATTCGGAATTTCAGGACTTATTCCTGAAGTGGAAAAGGATAATGACTTTGAGAAGAATATTGCTGACATCGAAAACAAGGCAAAGGGCGTTCGTTCATCGTTTAGTTTCCTTTTTAAAATAGAAATAGTATAAAGAAAACATTGTCCTAACTATTTTGTACTCTGTTTGTAAAGTGGAATGTGTTAAAATGAAATTGCGTGTAAGCTATTGTTACATAAGTTACGTATCTTAACTAAAATAGATTTTATTTTTAAGACATAATTATAAGTATCATTATGTATGAAACTATTCTTACAAAAGTAAGATTATTGCTTGTGAAAAATAGCGACTAATATCCAAAATGAATTTACTAACTGGTTTAAGTGTTAAAACACGAATTAACACTTGGGTTATTGGAGATGAAACTCAGTAAAACTGAACCATTCCATTTTTCAAACTTCCACACCACACCAATGTGATCACATTAGGCTTCAACTTTTTAACTTACATCAACACCCCTACATATCGGGTGAGTGTGCAGTTCAAAATTACATTCATAATAATAAAGATAAGCTTTCTATCGAGTCCAGAAAAAAACAGAAAGAAGATATTCATCAACGAAATGAAAGACAATTACTGTAAAATCAATTGGATGTACTATTTCATGTACTAGAAAGAATATTTCAAAATATTTAAGAATAATATGTAAAAAAAATTGTAATTCTATAGAATATTTTTATGTATAATAAAATGCACGAAATGATTAAGTTTTAATGTTTTTTTCCTCGTTTATTAGAAAGAAATATCTATAGATGATAAATGTTTTTACTACACTAAAATTAATATATACAATACTAATTGTATGTGATATACATTGTATATAGTATTCTATGTGATACAGAACAGTAATTTGGATCTCAATTTCGTATTCAATTCATTTTATGTACCTAAATGAAGAAATGTATATTTGATGAAAGAACAAAAAAAAAAAAAAAAAAAAAGTTGAGAGATTCTATTTTGTTAGAAAATGTTCTCCTAGTCCTTTTTTTAAAATAGTTTTTGCTTTTAAAGAAATCATTCATTAACCAAACCAACGCTATAAAAAATTAAATATTGTTTTTATGCAGAGAGATAAAAGTATTTATATTACTACAATTGCAGAGATGATAAATAGAATTATTGAATTACAGGCTAGATATCCGAGTGTAAAGAATGTAGTCAAACAATAATCGAATTGCAACATTCTATCCATTGTCTCAACTCTAACAATCCGCAACCACAACATTCTAAAACTCAAACATTTACTTAGGAAGTCTGTACTAAAACAAATATTCCCCTTAATAGCATCTAAATATAGTGTCCATCTTGAATTAGCCAATTAATACTAGGAAGGATTTCGAGACAAAGTGGACCCGTAGAGGACTTAGACTTTTGTATTGCAAGAAAAGGGGGAAATGGAAATAATTGTATGACGACTTTAAGCCAAGGATATGCATTTCATACCTATAATGTAAACTCGTATTACAATTTCAGACCTCTTATTCAATACTCTCCCTTCAAAGGACCTTTATACTTTAAATGCCTGTCTTATGGCTTAAATTCTATTAATCTAAAATTACACAAGGAAACTCTGAGTTCAGAGATTACTTCTTGGGATTATTTTATATAAATTCTTTTTTTCTTTAAGGTAAATGGTTCCACATAATATAAATATAAATCGAGAAATGTACTTTTCAAAGTATCCGACTACGTTCGGAGCCGTGATTTTTAAAAAGTACATAAATGGACAATTTTCATGATATTTAGTGTCACTTAGATAAGAATACATGCATAAAATTGTTTTAAGGACATTTTGACGAAAAAAATTATTTACAATATTTCGGCAAAAAACTAACTTAGAATAACCTTTTCACAAAATGTTCTCCTTTTGTGAAAAGTGATTCTATTATGATAATATTTTATCTGTACATAGCTCTGTAGAGAGGCCCAACTATGATTTTTGAAAAATTCACATTATTTTCAGAATTAAAACCAATTGAAATAATTATCAGCGTTTTTTTCGTAAAAGTTCTCCCCTCTGTTGTGGTAAAGCATGGATATATTTTAAGTTATATATTTCAAAAATTCTAATTGAGCCTCTGTACACAGTTCTGAGCTATATACAGGCAAAATATTATTATAATAGAAGCACTTTTCCCAAAAGGAGAATATTTTGGTCATTCTATGTTCATTTTTTGTCAAAATATTGTACTTAAGTGTTTTTTATTATAATACTATTCTTAAAACAGTTTTATATACATTTTCAAATCTAAGTGACACTAAATATCATAAATATTATATATTTATACGCTTTTGCAAAATCACGATTCCGAACGTACTCGGATACCTTAATTGTTTTGATGAAAGTAACGAATCAATTTATTATCTTTATTATTTAGTTCACTTTGAGATGTATTAAATACGAAATCAGTTTAATACATTGCCTCTAAGTATTAAGTTATGGCGTAACTTAATATTTTGTGGCAATGTAATTTCCCTGATAATAATTTTGATGTAATGCAGCGATGATAATTTTGGAATTTATCGATAATATATCATTTTTCTTATCGCATTCCATTAAGTTTTATAAAACGTAAAAATGCAAACTTAAGATATTTTTATTGATACTATTATTTAATGTTTAAGTATCTGCAATTTGTATGTTAAAATCCATGTTTTAATATGAAATCCTTACATTGAAGATCAGATGTTCACTTTAAAAAAAAAAAAAAATTTATTACGTTTTCATAAAATAAATAGTACAGTGTGAGTGATAGTTAATTTATTATTGTCATACTCTTAAGCAATTCGAGGACTATTGGCAACTGCCAAGGGAGTCTACAAGGGTGGTGGTGAAGGCATGGGTTCGGACACCCGTATCACACTTGATTTTTGATTCAATTGTTTTTAATCCTACATATATTGTGATGTGGACTCACTCGAATCCAGCACTCATGCGCGGTGATCTAGTGTTTTGGTCAGGATGGAATAACTCAATACTCAAATTATTGACTTCCACACTCCTTTACAAATGTAACAAGACTTTATTAAATACTTTTAATTATACTATCATCAGACGCTAATACTCGGTAATAACTCACAACAGATCGCATGCATTCTACTCTCTCGGGCGTCTGTGAGCCGTAACACTACATCTTTATGTATCCGCGCTTTCATAGCGCCCTCAATAGTTTGACTTCTCTCTCTCTCTCTCTCTCTCTCTCTATATATATATATATATATATAGTGCTTAAAATTTAATTAAGTAAGTGTTGCTAATAATTTATTTTATTATTGAATACTAATTATTTATATTATTTTTATCCCGATAATCAGGAAAATCGAAGGAATATGTTTATTAGCATATTTGGGTATCATACGAGAATAGTGGACTTTCGACCCTTTCCCTCCACCCCCACACCCCCAAACCTTTCTGAAAAATTCTTGTGTGTGCCACTGGGGATAGCAACTTATATTATGGTCAATTAAAGAGCATGACATCTAGGGTTTAAAAACTCGCTTCAGCCGAAACCCCGATTCATCGTACAAACATTTCAACTGCCCCATTCCACTCTCTGAACGAACTTCCTCACTTCTACAGAGTGTGTGTTTTGAACCTTGAAAGGTTTAACGTGTATCGACTCATCCTCACGGAAAATTTCCCGATGCACCAAGACTCAATACTTACTCAAAATAAAATAAAAAATTAATTATTCGGATATTATTGTTTAAAAAGAATATTACTCTTTATATTATCATTCTAAAAACATTATTTACCTCAATACGGTACACAAAAGACTTAAGAACTACGTTTAAATAGGAAGTAAAAGTTTATTTGAAATAAGAGTCTCATATAATTGAAGTAATATATAAGAAATGCACAACTGTAATTATTCTGTAGATTGTGTTGATAGGTGTTGCCGTATAAAAATATTTATTTTATAATTTACCGTTTAATAATTCAAGCGCATCAAGAAATGCCTAGAAATTCTGAATAATAATAACACAATTTAACCAAACTCATATATTTCATCTAAAATAAATTATTCTTTGGCTTAGAACTGTATAATTTTTTTTCATGTATATATAAGTACATTTATTCAAAGATTATTGGAATCAAATGGGTAGTAATCATGTATCATGTTCTTTAAAATATCTGCATTCATTGTATTTTCTTAACACTTCGCTCATAAAAATTATTTTAAAAAAGTGTGTGTTGCACACGATAAAAGTGAAAATTTTTGATATATTCTGGGTCCAGTTGTTCAAATAGTTTGGATGAACTAGTATTTTTACTACGACATTCTCGCATGTGAGCACTAAATAGCTCTGTTTTTCATGCCCTATTCATCAGGGGATTTCTTTATTTGATCCATTTTCCGCAAAGGACAAAATTGAAATAATTATGCATTATTCTCTATATTTATATATGGGTATATAAGATTTAAATGTAAATTATTCTAAATATTGAAAATATGTAAATGTAAATGACGAATGTTGGTTATATTTATATAATAAATATGTTTATATGGTACATATTATCACAAAAATGCCAACGTACAAGATAACTCGCCAAGTTGGCATGATGTGTCGTAAGCTTTGTATTGGCCACCATGTGGTGTTTTTAGTATAAGGTCCCCAATAACATTCCGATGATACAAAAATACCATTTATATAACTTGTATAACGCCGTATACTACGTAAGGTAAGGGAAAACTTATATGCTTCGAGTGTCGTTTACTTTTCTTAAAATTCTCTAAGCAAACAAAAGGAAAGGGTTCGCAATTTTTCACATTCAGTGCTTTTATTTTCTCGTAATTTATTTGTTGTCATCATTAATATAAACACAAATATTGGCAAATTTGTCACCAATCAACTTCATTAAATTTCGAATTTTAACTTTTTCTTCTTAAATGTCCTTTTTACAGAATCGAAAAATAGTTCCCATGTTTCCTTTCTTCTCATCTTTTATCTCATACGCAAGAATAATCTTTTTTCCTTCAATTATTTTCACTGGCACTTCTCTTCTCTTGTTTACTAGCTGGAGTTGAGTGGATCTAGGCTGCATGACAATAATATTTAATTAAAGAATATAAAATTTCAAGGGAAAACGTGTGCATGAAATTTTTATTTAAAAAAAACGTGAACGAGCGTCGACGACCCAAGCATGATTGCTGACTGGAGTTAAGTAAATCCGAATGAGCGTAACGCTGCCAAACTTGACGCACGCTTAATTTAGATTTAAATTTCTCAGCAAAACACGCCTGAAGAAATTATCACTTCAGTAATAATTCATATTCATGTGTGGAATACATAAAATGTACAAGGAAATTTTTTTATCCGGATAGATTAAAATGCTCAATGTGTAAATGAGTGTGTGTGGTGTCGAACATATCTGGAGATTTCCATTCATAAATACAATATCCCCACCCTATATTTTTTAATTATGTAGCAATAAAATTATATTAGATGGAAAGCTTTAAATTGCTATGTTTCCAATTTCACTTGTTGGTATGTGAGACTTGGAGAGTTACTAGTCATTAAAATAAATTTTCCTTAGAATCTATGTATAAAATTCGAAACAGGAAGATTGTATATTAAATTCGATGTCTCTCTCAAAGTGTAATGCTGAACTATAAACATAGAGTGAATTAAAGGGAACTCTAAGAATTTGCAGTGAAGATTAATTCGAAATAGCAGTAGTAAGTAAAAAAATGTAAATGTGATTGATAATTAATATATTTACGCATAATTTTAATTTTGTTAGATGAAATCTGAAAGATTATATTAACTGCGTAATTGAAACAATGTTTTATTTTTTGAAATTATGGATACATTTAATATATTTTTCCGAGGGCTTAACCGTCCTTAAAAGCAAGCAATGTGCATTCAATTAATTGGTAGATTCCTTTTAAGTTAATCATAAATTAATCTAAAAATTTAATAACTAAGTTATATTTCCTTCTACAAGAAACTAATAATACACATAGGCAAATTTATAATAATACAGATTCACATTCCTAGATATATTTAACCCATTGTTTAAAATCTGCACATCGCACTTTCACATAAAACAAGCAAAAAACACAGTTGATGTCAGATATTTGAAACCAATAATTTTCTCCTACAAAGTCATATGTTGTCTAGTAAGAAACGTCTAAAAAGTTTGCATAGTTTTCTCATCAAAAATTCATTCTAGACTCTTCGTGAGTTTTCTGGGTGTCTCTATTTTTATCGCCAAAGTTGGCAGTTTTGTGACCACGCATGTCGCTTAAATCACATTTTATCTCTTGCCGTTATAGAAAGAGTTGATTTCCTCTGACCCACAACAAATAATCTGACCACAAAACCCTTTCAGTAGGAGAGAGAACAAAATCAGAAATTTCTATGGCATATGGACCCATACGAAAATTTCAGAAATTGCATAACTGTAATGCTACAATTATTAATTGTATTACTTCTCAGTTATAATTAATGAACTGGAAGTCGTTCTAATTAAAACAAGCTAAAGGAAAACTGCACTATTTCTTACGGAATACCAAAAATCACTGACTACATATTCAATCTTAATAGTTTCCAGGATATAAAAATAATACAAACAATCAACAGAATGAAAAGGCGATGCCAAATTATATTTAATTATTAACACGTATATTAACTCAAGACAATTTCAATATCTATAACAAAATATATAATTACTTCTGATATGCTACATAATCCATACATTATAATAAATAATTACAAAATTAATTTCAACGCATTTCCAAGTCTGACTTTCATAAGAATCTGCCAGCTTTAAATATTTACACCTCTGTCATAAGGCCCCACTTGCGAAAATGGATCTACGTAATTAATATTTGGCATTGATTGTTCCTACCTTTGGCAATTACATTGGCGCTCTCAAATATTTATTTGTCGTAATTAATTCGTTCTTCGATGCGTTTGGAACACGGTTCAAACAGATTGCCGTTTCAGCTCGAAGCTAGTTTTAAAAGTTTTCACTCCAATGATTGTGGAGTGGGGAAGTACTTGTAATGCACTCCAAGGAAACTTCGTACTTTTCGACAGTATACCGTATGAACTATCTTAGAATTTATCAAGGTATTCTTTATAGAATCTTGGAGTGGCTCATAGATTCTTCGAGCATTGGTTTTTGATTTGTTAGTTTGAAGTGGGTTTAATGTGTTTATATGTTTTTAGAATGAGATAATGTCTATGTCATGCTACTTTTATGATTAATTTTTTTCAAATGATGTAGTAGGAAATATTATTTCGTCGTGAAATTATTGTTAGATAGTTTTCACTTACGGGACTGATTTTTCCTCATTTTTACTAAAAGTAAGGTAACCGGCTATTTTGTAACCCTAATTTTTAAAAAGCATATAAATGAACCATGTTTTGATATTTAGTGCCAGTAAGACAAATTAGAATATACGTATAGAATTGTTTTGAAATTATTACAATAATAAACTATTTAATGTATTCAAATACGTTGAAAATGACCAACTTTGGTCAAAAATTTTTTGGTTTTTTTATTTCATTAAATAGAACTACATTTTAGCTTCACAAAACGTACTTTGTTTTGTTTCTACTCTACCTGGAGGCCAAATTACAATCAATTTTATAAAGTTAGAAATACCGGAAGTGGGTATTTGATCTACCAGAAGTGGACATTTAAATTGCTTAAAAGTCTATCATGGTGAGTGTGATAACTCAAATGTTACGAACGTATTTCTATAACACTTTGTAAACCTGATATTTATGTTATTTTCTAGAGAATACAATAAAATATTTCTTATTGTAGGAATACTTTTTGAGTTATGGCTTGTTATTAAGATAATGGTTTCATGAAGAATGTCACATTTCTCATGTTTACTCAATCAGCTCTTAGGTTTTCAAATTTTAACAAAACATTAAAATTTTAGTACATTCTCTAGATAAATGCATCTAATGTGTTTTAGCAGTACTTATACTAATACAAGTTTGTTGCATTTTTCTCTTATTGCTTTGACGTTTTTCAAAAGTATTGCTAAAATTTCACTTGTAATTGTGATTTTTGTGACATTTAGGTAATTTATTTTAAATGCTGTTAGTTAAATATTAGTATTTATTTGTATGCATTCCCAAAAATGCATTTATAATGTTTAAATATGCTATTTTGTTAAAAAATACTCTTAACGTGTTCGAATACCTTAAATGTATTTTTTGGCGAAAAATGAAGTAGGATGACTTACTTTAAGAACATTCTCCATTTAAGAAAAATGCTTCTCCAACAATAATATTTTGCTAACATATAGTTAAAACTTCTCTACATGGGTGGAGCTAAGATTTTCGAAAAATTCACATTATTTTCAGAAGCTAATAGAATTATTTTTGTCATCTTAATGATTATAAAAACAATCAATAAAATTATTTTTATGATGGGTTTACTTAAGTTGGAAAACTCCACCGTGATTCAAGACAACGTTGATTTACGCAAAATCGTCTCACACTAAAATTAACACTCTATAAAATTTCAAAAGTTCTTTGAAACACATTTAAATTTGGTTGTAACCTTGTGAAGGTCTCCTAGGACCTCACTTTGAGAACGAGAATAAATAGGAGTCATGCAAGAACCAGTAGCCATTTTTATAAACAACTTTCTTTATTTGGTTATCTTATCCAGATAGAATCAAAGACTTATTGACAAATTTATCTACTAGTATTATGAGGTTTTAAATGGTAATATCCTTTAAATTAACTTAATTAATTAATGATCCAATTAATTAATTTATTAAATAACGATCACGCAGAGATTACCACGATAAGAGATCCCAGAATTATATTTAATAATGTTCCTATTGAACATTTATCTTTAATCACACTCTTAAAACTTTAATGAGACTTTAATTATAAATCAATAATTACCAACGAAATCTCAACTCCTCTTGAGAGTAAATTATCTCCAACAAGAAATCTTCAATTTAACTTCACTATAACTTTCTGCTTCAATCTCTATCTCCTACTGCTCCAACTTTACTATTCCGTTTGACTTAAATACTTTATCTAATCTGCATAACAAGGAATCCTGTGCGCTTTTTGGAGTTGATTGGAAATAGGTAGGGAATTAAATTTCCCTAAAAAGGTCGACTCAGAAGGTTAGTGATAAAGTTCCGTATAGATTTGTCACAACCTTAAAGATAAAAATAAGATTTTTTAAAAATTATACTATAAAAAAACATTTTAAACTAAATGTCGTTATATATAGACTTACATTTATCATGCTTATGATGATCTGTACGATTCCACATATTCTTTGAATCCTTTTCCATCACTATTTAGTGACTACAAAATAGGCACTATATTTAGATGCTTCTAAAACCTATGTTATAGTAGAATCCACCTAAATAAATATTTGAGTTTTCGAGAGTTGTGGTCGTAATGTTAGTAGTGACAATGGACTGTGTTTTGCAACTGGATTATTGTTAAATTACACTCTGTACGTTGTACTGCAAGTGAAATAGCATTTCCACTCCTACGCGCAACATTCACTTTAAAATTAATTAATTTCATGTTTCATTTCTTGCACATTGAAATCATAATTTTCATGATAAATGTCTATGCACCTTATTTTTAATTTGCGTGCAAGTTTTGAAGGATGCATACTGCGTCTTGTTACTTTATAGGGAGAATGAATATTTAACATTGAATACCTAACTGTCTTTTTTCTAGTTCATCAGGAATATCGAAAAAAATTTTCACACATTTTACCATTCAAAAATTCCATTATATTTACGTTTTTAGATAATTTCATGATTTTTTTAAATAAAGTACTAAAATTATTTGTTCATTGTGGTAAACACTAAGAAGAAAATTTTTACGATTAAACCTGATATTAAAAATTCCATTTTTGTTACTATTGGATTTAAATGTATAAGCTTAACCGTCTTATAAATAAATCAATATAATAATTAGAATGCGAATGTGGAATCATCATGCCTGTATTTATTTTATACCCTGTTAAAAATTTAAATTTTTAGAGTTATCTTAACAGTTAAATTTGAGAGCAAAATATATATTTATGACGCTACTATTACTTTAAGTTAATTATGTATATTTCGAAAACTTTCAACCAATTCCTATAAATACGTTTGGCTGGAATTAAATATATATATATATATATACAAAACTCATCATGAATCTCAATAAATATAACAGGGTTTCCAAGTATTTTATTTTTTTGCATTTTAATACATGGAGCTAATATACATTTCAATTTATTGTAGCTAAAGTGTTGAGTGTTTCTACTACAACAAAATATTTTAGTTTCTCGTAAGACAACAGCGTTCTAGATATTGTACAAAGAGGAAATATAGTTATAGCTTAGAAATAAATGTAATGTTGTGTTTTACATCAAAATTTAAAGACAGGGATACATAGTTCATAGAAAATTTGATTAAGCTCATATTTATCACACTATAAAAGTATTAGTTTTATTATTTTTGTATATCTTTTAATAAATCTGAAGCTTTTGAAAAGTTATTTTCCAAATATACATTCTTGAGTTTCTGAAGTATCCGCAATGTCGAATATTTTAAAACTTCCTTTATAGGGCTAATGTATATTTAAGCTAAAATAATAGTAATGCCTTTAAGCAATGTCTGATTTTCTGATGATAAATTAAATATTTTTGTTTCATTGTTTTCCGAATAATACCTTGAATATTTCTCGAATGAATCTAGAATCAAATGCAATTTTTAATCATGAATTTCTTTGAAAAAAAAAGAATTATTTCATTAATATTAGTCTCCTTATAGCAATACTTTCTTTAGTTTATTTTCATTTAATGAGGAAATGTAACCCTAAAATATCCAGCATATCTATATTTTTACTCCCTCATTTAAATTGTGCCAATTTTCTAAATAAATTTATCTATATGCTTTATGTAGTCGCGAAAATCGAAATTAGAACAATTGATTTTTGCATTTAGCTCTTTAATTTATTTTACTAACTATTAAGTCTCGAAATGGCTTTTTCACAAGATTTTATTTGTCGTAATAGTTATACGTTTAAACTTTGCTTTGCATTCAAAATAAAGTTTTGAGACTTTTTGTGGCATTTCTGTGCCATACGTTTCATGATTCTGTGTAAGGAAAATAGATTTTTATGAATAGTATCTTTTTAAAACCATCAAAGTTTGATGTAGCTCTTTTAATACTGTTCTTATAGTGTCCGAAACAAAAGGAATTAAATAAATAAAACTATCATTCGTAATACCAATCCCCATGCACAGAACAATGAAGAGCGCTTTCGAGAATATCAGGATTTTTTTATCATTAATACTAAAATTTGTAAAAGTAGCACAAATTATAAAATAGTATATCAAATATTTTTAAAAATTTAAACTTCTAAATAATTATTCGTTTAAAAGAGGTGTTCTTTTTCTTAAATATACATTTCATGAACACTGGAATAGGATGTATGTAAACATTTTCATATAAATTACATAAAAATAAGAACTAAATGTGCACAAGGTAGTTTGCCCCTTATAAAGACAGAATATAACGCAAGAGCGGAAAATGAAACGTGACGTTTCTATTAGGTTTCACTTATTTTTGCAGAAATGATTAGAATTTCATTTCGTCACAACTCTCCTTTCGAACAGGAGTCATTTCATATTCTTCTGCTGAATTCTACATATTGATTCCAAGAATTTTGATGACATAATTAAAGCCTCCTCACAAAGGAGTTCATATTCGACAAGACTTGAGCCCCCTGATTGAAAAGTAGAAATTTGCGTGAGTCATTAGCGGATGCGAATCGAAAATTCATAACTCAAGCTCAAAGAGAAAAAGATAATGACTTCACGAAGAGACAGAATATTGCTGACGCCGGAGCAACTCAAAGGGCGTTTGTTTTCATACCTAAAATAGAAACAGTATGAGTATATGAGAAACACATCATTCTAATGATTAGGCAGTCTCTTAAAAAGGTGGAATAAGTTGAAAAGGATGTTTTCTTACCCTATTAAAAATTATTTATATTCCCTGACAAAGATCTAAAATACTCAATTGATTTTACTTTTTTTCAAGAACACAGTTATATTTGCTCCATTACTTATGAAAGAATTAAGAAAAACAAATTCTTTAAAAATATTTTGTCCATTGTAGACAAATGAAATTACCTTAAATTCCATTTAACATACGGGAAGTTTATTTGAATATGAAAGAAAAAATGCATTTGTATCATAAATCGCTTTGTCAATGTCTTCTAAAGACACATATTTAAAGTCTTATAATTAAATGATTAGTTAATTAAAATGTATTAACTTGATTGTATTTCATTAATATAATTAAATTGCTGCACAGAATTAACTCTTTATAAGATTTTGAATCAAATGGAACAATGAAGAAATTATATACTAGTAAATGCTAGTTTGAAATAAATGTTCTAAAACAAAAATAGAATTTTTCCACATTACACTGTAATATAGTATATATATATATATATATATATAAAATGAAAAAGAAGTAATATTTTTTGTAGGGAATTAGAATAAAATTTACAAAAGTAATTTACAAATATACTCTGTGAAGAATGAATTCAAGGTGAAATGAATTGAATTATAGACCAAAAAATGACAGGTTCCTTGCTATGAATCCAAATTGATTTAATAGCATGAAATGTTGTTCCTAATTTTTTAACACCAATTCCTAATTTTTTCACCTATTGAATTTAGTTACGTTTATGATACATGTATATGGATAGATTGGCTTCCACGCAAGTGCAAGCAGGTTATGTTAGAGTAAATAATAATTTATTCTTAAGCTCTCTATTTAGTACAGACACGATTTCTTTTTCAAACAGGAAACTATTAACTTTTTATGTATAATTCCGCAAAAGTATATGTTTAAAAATCACGCGAATATAAGACTCAGCAATTCAAATTTGTGGTCAAAATATCGCCTAAAATATAAGCAAAAAGAAAAATCTTAGTCAAAAAAGCTCTGACCTTTAAATATTGCTACCCTACTTTGTCTTTTATAGACAATGAAGTTTTTTTTAGAAGCTTGTAGTACAATTTCGTAAAATGTTCGTCCTAAACTATTACTGATTTGCCGTGTAGTATATAGTTTTGGCCACCTACCAACATTTGAAAATAAATTATGTTTCCTTATTTACTTCGTACTTTTTTGTAAGGGTTTCTTCTTGCAACACACTAGGATATAAAACGTACAGGTCAAAGATCCATATAAACTGCTGTTTGTAAAAATGCAACACCATGAAGAAATCATCAGAATTAATTGAAATTTAATACACAAACGACTTATATTAGTACAAATAAATGACGAAATTTTCAAAGCAAAAAAATAATTAAGTGTCAAAAATCAGTACTTGGTGTAGTCACCACTTGCTGCAATAAATGCTGCTTATCGAGTCATGGAGTCAAACAGCTTTTGAATGTCTGCTTGTGGAAAAGAATTCCATATTGCTTGTATGCGCAGCAAAAGTTGTCTTTTCAAGCTGCAGGACGCACATCCCGAGTGAGACGCAGACTAACCAAATCTCACACGTGCTCAACAGGAGACATATCTGGCAAATAAGCAGGCCAATGAAGAAGTTTCATGTGTTGGGCTGAATAGAAGTCTTGAACAGTCATTGCAACATGTTGGCGTGCATTATCCTGCTGAAAGATACCCCCAAGCATGCCTTAAATGAAAAGAACGACTTCGGGCTATGCAGCGATCAAAGTCCCACAAATTGAAGTGTGATTCATCTGAAAAAAACAACTTAATGCCAATCAGCTTGCCAGGCTCTGTGCTCATGAGCCCATTGCAGATGCAGCCGCTGATGGTTTGCCGTGAGGAGGATCCTGTATAAAGACACCCTTGTACGCAATCCACGGTGCAGCAAACTCCGACGAATTGACGAAGCCGACATTAGTACACCTGCAGCATTAGACTAACGTTCTGCCAACTGCCTGGAGAAAGCTGTACGGTCATTCACCATCATGCGGAGCAGGTGCCGATCATTACACGCTGACGTCACCTTCCGTCGTCCACTGACAGTTTTGGAATTGCTCGCTGCTGGTCGGTTCACTACTACCAAACTCGCATGGCTCTGGAACTGTTCCGCTGTACACGATCTCCTATTTCGTGATAGAAAAATTCTCCTTCTTGAAGGCCGATAATCCTGCCCCGTTCAATCTCCGTAACATGTTGGAATTTCTCCTTATTTTGCCGTGGAGGCGTACTTAGGTTTCACTAAACGTTCACCTCTAACAAATAATCATTAATTATTTTAAACGCCACGCTAAAGGCGTCTATTTATAACACTTTCAACATCAGTTCAGAGGGCACTGCGCACGCGCGTTGTTTTAGAAACTTCACTATTTTACGTAACTTCCTATAATTGCTGTAAAGTTCATTTAATTCTGATGATTCCTTTTTGATGTTGCAATTTTTACAAACAGCAGTGTATTTAAATGTATTTATTGCAAATATATTACCATTTTTAAGCATCTCTTTTTAAATCCGATTCTATTTTTTTTCTGTTTGTTAATCAACTTTCACGCCTTTTTATAGCCCTTACAATCTGAGGTAGTCATGATTGGTTCTTACATCACAGACGAAATCAACTGTATTTCTTAATGGTTATAATGTTTGCTAAAAACCTACAGTTTATCTTTCTGACCACATTATTTTTCTTCAAGAAAGCCAATAAAGTATTAAATCTCCCTGACAATATATGCAATGAATTTCATTGTAGGATATGTATTATTAGTTCCTGGCAGTAACGTAGATATAATTCGAACTCATAACTAATCTTGCTCAAGACATCTAAGTAGTACAATAAGGAAATAATGTAACACGTGTCAGAATTCATAACAATTAATGAATGCTCTTGTAATGCACATTTCAACTATATCAGTCTAGTTTGAGATATTTTAACATGTGTAACTATCCAACTGAATGAACTTCTGTACAAAAATTACCCTTATTTGCAAGGATAATTTGAACTGAAGTCAGTATCAAGATGGAACGTATAAATATCTTTCTGATTCATAATGCATACATTCCAATAAATAATTTCTAGTTTAATTTCAACGCAGCCCCACTTTTGACATTCGTAAGAATCTACCAGCTTTAAATATTTACTTCCCTGTCAAAAGGCCCCACTTGCGAAAATGAATCCACGTAATTAATATTTGGCATCGATTGTTCCAATTTTTGGCGATCACAGTGGCGCTCTCAAATATTTATTTCTCGTAATTAATTCGTTCTTCGATGCATTTGAAACACGTTTCAAACTGATTGCCGTTTTGAGCCGTTCAGTTTTGATGATTGTTTATCCATATCTCTTTAGAAGAGAATTTTGACCATATATATATATATATATATATATATATATATATTATCTAATTTATATATTAGCTGTCCTAAGTCAGCAATGTTTATAATACTGCAGCATCCATTTTATAATTTTTAATCTAGTGTCCTTCATTGTATGTTCTCTTTACTGTCTCTGTGTTTTTTTCGAATGTTATTGGTGAATGTTTATCTCTTGTCTGCTGTAGAGAATTAGACATATATATATATATATATATATATATATATATATATATATATATATATATATATATATATATATATGTACATGTATATGTGTGTGTTTGTATTATATAGTGTTTTTGACAATTTCATTAACAGCTAATTATGGAGAATGTGTTCGCTTTTATAAAAGAACAAAAATGTTATAAAGGACTTGGAATGGGCAAATAGCTCATTATTGATATGCGTAGAAATTTGCAGGGGAAATTTTGATTAACATTTTATCAAATATACTGTTTAGAAGTGCTTTATTTCAAAGTTGAAGCTCTAGAATGCCATTTTGCTTATAGCACAGATTACAGAGTTGTTCTACAATAATAATATTGAAATGAATTCCCGGATCACACACACACACAACTAATAGTGTTGCCTCAATGCATGAAAACTAAAGTATTTACTTAGTAAGTCTGCGATATAACAAATATGCTTTAAGGACATATAAATATAGATTTTAATTTAATGTCGGTTACGGAGGAAATCACTGGTGGTCCACTAAAGGTAAAACGGACTGGGACTTAAAGTAACCAAGGACGAGGGATATTGATGATATCCCAGACAGGCGTACATATATCAAAATTCATTTTAAGTCTAAAAGTAATTTTTGTATTTTTATTTAAGAACTTTCCGAACATTGCTGTATTTCCAAGTTACCTTGCACGCTAATAATTTCGTTATGATTATTCTGCGCAATTTTATAGTTTTGTTCTCAGTGATCATTTCTTTAAAAATCTGGTTGAAGTCAACATTTTCTTGAATGTCCCGGAATATTAATTCAGGGACACACGTACAAAAATAACGGTTAATTCCAAATAAGTGCGACCAATTTTAAAAGTATATAACTATTTTTGATGAATTTCTATCGTTTTACTATTGGTTTTATTGGAAAATGGAACATTTAAATTACTAATCTAACCATTTTTATTAGTGAGAGTAAAAATACTAAAATTAGACCCTCAATCCCGGAACAAAATTTTGCAGCTTTTGAGGGATGGTTGTTCAAATTCTGTAAATAATGAAGCATTTAAAAATCGAAAAAGACATTTTTCTACTGTATTACTACCTAAAAACTTCAAAAAGAAATAAAATTTGGCTTGTAATCAAAAGGTGCAAGGAAAAAACGTGAACGGAAAGAAATCCTTAATGTAAGAGAAAATAAGAAGTTGAAACGAATTATCTCTGTAGAAAATTTTTTGCCTCAAAAACCTATGGTAAAGAAACTATAGATATAGCAATCGATAAAGAAAATTAACCATCAGATAAAGAAAATTCGCCATGGAAATGTAAATTTTCCAGTTTGTCCTCAAATGTCTGTTGACCATAGAAAAATGAGAAAAATGAAGAAAATGTTCTTGGCCTCTGTATTTAATGTTACGCAAAGGTAGATACAAAGCATGGATAACTTCTGAGGAAGCATCATTTCATTTTCCATTCACATCTGGTAAAAGGAAGTTTCGATATATTTCAAGCAAAAAGCGCCGCAAAAACTCAGCTGTTTTGAAAAATGCAAGTTGGCCGTCAGGTGTTACTGTATGGATGGATGGAAACGTCCTGTCAAAACTTAAAACTATTTTTTATAGAATTTAACTTTAAAAGTGATGCTAAATATTATCAGAATAAAGTTTTTTAACTCTTGATAAAAGAAATTAAACGTCTTTATCCTCAAGGAAACTTTATCTTTCACCAAGATCCTTTACTAAATTACACTGTAAAATCAACTATAAAAATGCTGTAGATTAAAAATTAAATATTCTGCCTTCTGATAAATGACTATCACTGCTCCCTGTCTGTGTTCTTTACGATTATTTTTTATGGCGATTCTAGAAAAACAATTCAATAAACGTAAAGTAAGAGCATTTCAAGGGCTTCAAAAAGAAATTTAAGAGGGAGCAGGAAAAATACCCCAAAAATGATTGAAAAAATTCTTTTGGCTTAACCAAATCTCTTACGAAAAGTATACTGTGCTAGAGAAAATCACATTGTGAAAACTCCATGTAAATAACTTTATTCAATAAAAATTTATGATCCTCTGAAATTGGCCACACTATTTATGAATCAATAGGTATATGCATATTACCAGTTGATATTAAAGGCCTTTCTAGAATTAATTTCGTTGCATGATTATTATTAGTTCAATTTTTTTCAGTAGAAATAGTATTATTCTATACCCGAAGCAATGCATTTTATACATACTGGATATAGGCTTGATATTTATATATTTATTTTGTTTAATTTAAATTTAAGTATTTTACATTGGAACTACATCGTTTCAAATAATTTCAGAGAAATTCTGAATTTGGAAAATATTTTTTCACACACCTGAAGCTGTGCTTAATTTTAATAACAGATGCTTGAAGAGATTGAAATTATTTACTATTATCTGCAAGTTTTATTTGTTGAATAATTTTATCGATGAAAAAGTAACGTATACTTCCCATACATATATCTGTTGCGGGCTGATGTGGTTAATAAAAATTGTATTACACACAAGTATGATGCTTTATCTGCGATCACTTCATTATATTGTGATTCTAGATGCAGAGAAAGTAATATAATGATAAAAAGCAGGTCGTAATTTTTGATTGCTATGATAAATCAAGCAAAGTTTTGAGCTTGTATCGATACAATGTGATCTCTCCAAAATGATGAAGACTTTGCATCAGCAATTTCACAATAAATAGTTATGTGAAACACTTCAAGAAAGACTCGAACCCCTATTTCTAGAACTAAACAATAACTATAATGCTCTAAATTTAATGAAAGAAAATGTTAGTCTTTAGTCTCCAATTTAGCATATTATTTTAAGCATCTCTTCGTTGTTTATTTTTAAAGAAAAACGATGCATATACGTGATGGAAAAAATAGGGTTGTAATAAGCTATCTCGCGGGATTTTCTCTTAAGAAATTAAATTGTGTATATTTTAGATGTCATTAAAGCTTTAGCTACCACCATCTTAGAGCGGAAATGTGATATCTTTTTGAGATTGATTAAATAAATCGTACCGAAAAGGAGTCAAGAGAGAGGAAAGTAATATTAAACTCTGTTTTTAATAGAAAGGATGTGACCCATAGAAAACAATTCGGAGATTATTGTAACCTAATTTCAATGTTTTTTTTAGACAAGAGCTGCTAAAGATTTTTAATATTAAAGAATTAGAAAGTCTACCCTTGTAGATTTTAAGGGCTGTTGGAAAGCCAAAACCTTATTTTGTGACAATTTGAAATTTTGGCATTTTCAAATTGTATAGAAGATTTTAAATAATTATAAGAACTCTAAAAGCATCCTCCCCCTTTAAACCTCTATTTTCATAAGAATTTTTATTGACCCTTGAATTATTTAAAGAATAATATTATTAATAACTTCATAAATAAAAGAACTAGATTAGAAACTCAGAATATCGTCTTAAGTAAATTACTTTACAAACTAAATACATCAGGGATTAAAAACTAATATTTTTTAATATGTGTTATATATTTCCGATTCTGAGTCAATAATTATATATATATATATATATATATATATATTACAGACAAAACAAAATAATCCCTAATGATGTAGGCGTAAACAAGAAGGAAGAAAACTTATCGTTTGTCTGATATTCAACACTTAGCAAAATACAAATAATCCATTGTAAATTGTTATTCATATACATTAAATATGTAAAAATAATTTTCTGATTTTAAACTACTATATATATTTTGTTTTGAAAATAATTACAAAATTGCTTAGTATAATTTTGAAAATTCATAGAATGTAGATATTTAAGTAGAATAATGTACAGATTAAAAAACGAAAAAAATGCAATCAAATAAGAATAAAAATGTTTATCTTAATCATGTGCATACGCTGAAATAGTATTTGATACACAAAATTTAAGCACCTATAGCATTTTTTTTTGAAAAACGAAAATATATACTTTGGTATTATTGTATTTAGTCCATTCGAAACTTATTACTGAAGTTATAACTACATTACTTGTATTTAACGTACTAAAAACTCAGTTATATACGTTCTCAATTAAAATAAAAATATTAGAAATATGCTAAAAAAATCGTGCCGTATGAATGCTTCCAGTTTGGAATTAAATGGCGATTCTAAAATTAAGGGAGAAACTTTGAGGAGCGGTAGAGCTCACTAAAACAGAAAATTTTAGTAAGGAACACATGGACGGAGTACCGCATTGAGGCACAAAAAGATGAAATAAGACATTAACGCAGTACTTCTCAAACTCTCAATATTTGTGACCCAATATCAATCATAATTTTCAACGCCTCCCTCCCTAGAAAAAACAAAGCATTGAATTCAAAAATACTAGATTTTAAAGCTGAAGCTACAATACGACTTTAACTTCTTAAATGAAACCTCGGTATATAAACATCTCTCTCAACCGGTGCGTTACATTTCCCGGACGTATATATACGTCTTTCCGAAGTACGATCTTCACTGTACAATGCTATCCTTAAAATTAGTCCAAAGGCTTTTGAATGCAATTAAACGACCTTGACAGTGTTTGCGAAGGATTTACTTTATATCAGAAGATTTCCTTATTTATTCCTTTTCTTCACCCGGCCCTCCCAATAAATCACATACGCGTGCCTACGTGGAAAATGGGGGTATTGAGAGTGAATCACGTAACTTTTAATCGGCAGTTAAGGGATTATTTATAAATTGTACAAATAATCAAGTAAGTTTTAATTTTTGTATATAGTTTTACATATGACAAGCTCATGGGCCACTAGTAATTATTATTAAACTTGTTATTATCTTAGTATTGTTAAATTAATTATAAAACACTTTGCGCAGTACTCATTAATTTATAAGTGTATTATATCAGTGTAAATGTTAATTTTATATGTTATTACCACATAATGTATTTTAATTGTTTAATTTCAGTAAAAAAATATATTTTTTTAAATAATCATTTGTTTCTGGCTTTTGAATATGGTCGTGCCCCCTCGTATAGTTATCACGGCCCCCTTGGGGGCACACACCCTTCAGTTTAAGAAACTCTGCATTAACGGGAATGTAACATACACACTAGTAGCATACTTATTGAGTGATTCCGTTGAGAAAATTTTTAAACAATTTTAGAAATTGCATTTACCAACCGTCATGCTTGTTTGCCCACCTTTATGGTGTGATTGGCTGACAATATTGGCGATAGTTGAAAGCAGCAAAGCAGTGTGCCATGCATCTTCTGAACCGCCAAAATCGGCAACTACGCTTGATATTTCGGTCATTATGGGTGATTTTATTAATAGCGTAAATTTAGACATGCATCTATTGTATGGTGCTGTTAATGGTAACGGTAGAGCAGTGCTACACGGCTTATCAGGAATGCTGCGATTCAGCGATTACATCGACAGCTTTGTGAAAATGTTTCATTTTTCACCAATACTGAAAGCAGGGGTAGATCGGATGACAGTACGACAAACACACCTGGATGAAGTCATCTTGAATCATGTAGAAAAAAAAAACGTCACAAGCACTAGGCATGCAGTCTACTTGTCAGACAACCATTAGTTTGGAGAGTTTTACTGTTGGTGGATGTAATTTCTAAAACTGTTTTAACATTTTCTGAACGAAATCTCTCGTTAAGTATACCGTTAATGAAATTTTATGTTTCCTTTGATGTGTTATCTTTTCCGTTTGTGCATCAACGCTCTACTTCCATCCATAAATTCCAATACAAACATTGTTTTTTTAATGAGTTCTGCCGCCCCTCAAAGTTAGTCCATGATTTTACAATACCCCTGTATAAGTGTTCCTTTCAGCATGTTTTTAAAATTATGCGTTTCATTTCCCAAATATTATTTATCTATACATTTTAGTTTATATGACTAATGGAAATAAGTATTTATTTACTTTTATGTACCGTACAATTTGTCGTATAACGTGCACCACCATATAACACGTGCACCTATAACTTTAACCTACAAATTTCAATCTTTTGGTATATTCGTCGTATAACGCACTCGTCTTTTTTTGCGACAAACTTGAAATGCACGTACAAAATGCTGTTACATTTTGTAGTCATTTATTCTATTTATTTCAAGATTTAGAAAAAAAATAGTGTACTTAGAGAGAACTACAAACCTTTAAAAGAATGTCTTTTCTTTTAAATAAACTGCATTTCGGTACATGTAGAATTCTAATGTTTTTCTTCATTTTTTATCTTTTGTATGTTTAAAACTCTCTTTTTTATGCCGGGTATATAACGCACAACCACAAATTTCGATCTTATTTTTTGAGTTAAAAGTACGCGTTGTACGCCGGATTTTACGATATATTAGATTTTTTTTCCTAACGATAACGATTATCAAACCAACAATTAATTTCCCTTTTTTTTGGTTTGTAAATTCTAGACAAGATATTTTTTTTCAAACATTCTGAATTTTTATAAAGAAAATTCTAATGCAGATGGACTTTTTCTGATATTCCTGAATTACATTTTTTTGAATTTAATTCCTTTTTGATTTAAAAAATGTTTGAATTGGATGACAATATAACTTAATTGGCATTGAAAGGTACATCAAACAATCAGACTGTTGATACTACGTAAAACGTACTCATGTTCATAAATTAAGAATAATACCATCTCCCGCAAATAAAGTTACAGTAACAAGCAAAAGTGACTTATTCATAAAAGCCCATGTAATAAACAAAAGATAAAAAACGAAAAATATGATACTTGTATGGTACCATTCATAATACAGTTTCATAAGATACGATTTTTTGCTCCATGGAGCAATTGAAAAAAATCTTTACATAAACCTTTTAATAATACACAGCTGGTATGATAGGTAATATACAGTATGTCTCCCGCAGGACAGTTCGTACAATGCCTATGTATGCTGAGTATCAAATTATCGAGCTGATATTTGGGGAGATTATTCACCAAGCAATGCTATTCGGAATTGCTGTATGATCCATGTAGAACGTAGTTGACGAGATGTCCATCATGTCCACTACATGCATGCTCAGGGGTGAATGCTGACCATTCAATACGAGTTAAATTCAATGCCTCAGTTTAAAAGTATTTGTTTACTATGTTTACTTGGTGATTACGGGCTTTGTCCATGAACACAAATTATACATTCATAGCAACCCTAAGTAGACGTGCATGTTGTGTAAGAAAATATCAGTCTTCAGAAGGACGTATGTATACGTTCTGACAGTTATACTGCTTGAGAAAGACGTTTATGTGTGTACGCCAGTGTTGCTTAGGAGTTAACCGTTCTATAAGTATTGAAAGTAAACCATTTTCAGAACATTTCGAATGTGTGATACTCATTTTTTGAGTGCAATGGGTTATATTAATTTAATTAATCTAAAAATAAATTTTATCAGCTAAAAAGGAGGCTTAGTCTAATTTTAGGTGTCTATTAACTCTATCCAAGTGTTTTAACATATAGTAACCATATGTATCTCAAAATATCACGCAACCTAGATAATGATGTACCTATTTTATAACACATCATTACGTTTAGCAATATGCATTTAAATATTAGCGAGCATAGGCATTTTCCAAATATATGGAAAAATACCATTGTGTTCTTGACCACAAGAGACCTTCAAACCTGAATCATCATAAAACGTTTCCATTGTGTCATAATCAATTCACTTGAAATACTCCCCCATTACTGAACAGATCGCTACAGATTGAAACAATGTTCTTCTTTTTAACTTTTTCTTTTCTTAACTGGCGAAGGAATATTTTTTTCTTAAGACTCATGTCAAGGTAAAAGGTGTCGATAATTAATTTGAAACCACTCAAGGGGCAACGAGAGCGGATACAAAATTAATGATGGGGTTAATTGCTTCTCGTTATTAAGTCCTTTGTGAAGCGGTTCCCCCAGCAGCCATTATTGAAGGGATTTATAGAGCATTGAAAATTGTAGATTTTTTCTCCCCTTTTTTAGTATTTTTCCAGGTAACCTCCATTTTGCGCCTCATTAAACATATGTTTGATAAGAGTGTAGGTGAAGGTCAAAGAGTATCCAAGCAGCGTTTAGTTTTTCAAAGCACGACGCAGAAAATATGGTTTGGCCTCATTTTGGGGTTGAACTCGGTATGATAATTAAAAATGTTAGTTTTTAGTGCGATTTAATGTGTATTTTTTCAATTTTTACTTGTTGTTGTTGTGTGTTTTTTATCATAGGATGCATATGAGATACAAATGGAAGAACAGAAACATACAAAACAAACAGATGAACACAAATATTTATTACAAATGATGATCCACTCACAGGAGTGCACACAAGGAGTGTCCTAGGGGTCCGGACCCCCCAAAGCCCTTCATTTTTTCCAATTGATTATAATTCTAAGTAAAATTTAATTAAGTGAATGTTATTAATGATTAATTTTATTAATTAATAATATATTATTTATTCAATAATTAGTTTTTTACTGTTTTTTGTTCCCCCAAATCGTCAAAATCAAAAGGAGCATGATACTAGAATGGTGGACTTTCAAACCTCGACCCCCGCCCCCTTGAAAAATTCCTGTGTGCGCTACTGTCTTCGCATATAACTGAAGCGGTACGCTGCTTTCCATTCGAGACGGGAATCCAATGGTGAAAATCCGACCTATTTTCCCTGAAGTAGATACAACCATGCCCTACTCGAGATTTGAACCCGAACCCACTTGGTGTCAAGCCGAGGGTCATATCCGCCAAACTGGCTAGGCGGAAGTTTTTACTTAAGAGTAATATTGATCTTTTTTACGCTTATTAAGGGCATCGCACTTGAAGAAATACAACATAAGGACTATTGGCAGGATGCAATGAATTTTTGAGCCACGTTTAAGTGGCAAAGACGAGATCCTATTGGGATTGGATGGGCTAATAATGGATTAAGAGGTTTTCGTACTTATTTATATTTTTATTTAATCATATCTCTTGCATTAGTATCTTTCGATTGATATACCACTATAGTATGTCGGAAATTTAGACATGGGAAGTTAAAAAAAATGAAGGTGTTATACATAAAGCAGAATATTTCTGAGGTATTACAATGTTTTTTGTCTTTGGGAAGTGTGTGAAAGTAAAATATTTACTAATTTAGTCATATTATATTAATAATCTCAGTTCTTATTCTTCATATGCTTTTCATAAAAAATATATTTCAATATTATTTAAATAAGAAAAATTCTGTCATGACAGTAAATTTTTTGTACCGTTTTCCTTGAAATTTCCTTGTGCAATTAATGCTCTCTATAAATTGATCCTTTATAAAAAAAAAAGAATTGGCACAAATAACAAGAAAGTGCAACTATTTTAAAGAAAAATATATAGCTAATGTTCTAAAGTGATTTTTTAAGTTTATTAAATCTTATAATTATGTTTTCAGAATTATAAACTTTAGAGGGGTTTATCTCAGGTTGTGTTTTTTCCGAAGCATTGGTGTATTCAAAATGCTACTCGTTCCACAATTATTTGCCAATTCCTACCATTTTTCTTGAGTGTTGAACATAATAAACATTAAATTAAGAATCCATTTTGCTATAAGCTGAATATTTTTCTGAAAAAAAAGTTAAAACGTTAGATATATTGGCTTTTTTGCTGAAATTTTAGATGCATATGAACATAGTATTTTTTTTCACTCCAAAACTAGTTAAGTTATTCTAAAATAGATCCATAAAGTCGTTTAAAGTATCCTTAAGAATGTTACAAAAAGTTTTGTTTAAAAAATATTAATCGTTACAAAAGGAGTAAAATTTCAAAATTTTCCAAACTTTCTTAAAAAGTTTAAATTTTTAAAATTGTATGAATAATATATGCAATATTTCATCTGTGGTATCATTGGCTTGTATATAAACATTATATAAAATACTAAAATATAATTTGTAAATACATAAATAAAAAAAATTCAAAGGGTACTGAATCGTCTTAAGATAACACAGCATTATCAGTAATGCGTGTTCCAACAATGTGTTTTACACAGTTACTTGAGCTCCCTTATTTCATCTTAAGAGCTATCTAAAAGTTTCCTAGCCCAAATCACTGGCTAAATAAGGGAGGTGGGTAAAGATAAACATTTTTTGTCGCCCTTCATAGTCATAAAATTTCAAAGCGATTAGTGGAGCTATATTATTATATTTATGTCACATTTAGGTATTGATCTTTACTTTTGTTCTAAAATAGTAAGAAAAAAATTATGGCAAGTCACATTAAAAAGTCATCAAACATGGTAAATTTATTGATTTTGTTATTTTAAGTGCTTTTTCCAACTTTCATTTAAAAAAAGAACTGTTCAGCACTTTAAGCACCAATTGTATGTCATGTAGACTAGCCAAGTGGACTATCTCATGCACTTTTAGAGGGTCTACAGCAACCCCGACATACCATATATACTGAAATTCGCTCTTCGGAGCCTTTAATTTTTGCGGAGTTAATCTCCGCGCTTTGGAATAAACAGGTGCTCCACGAGTTTCAATATGATGTTCAGTGTTATGTTTTACCTCAATCGATAATTTTGGTTCGCAAGGCTTAGTTATAACTCCGTATTTTTTAAGCAATTTTAAATAGAGAGAGTCACCCTGAATAGTTGCAATACTTAATGATTGTAACTTAGAACCCCGGTTTTCTCGAGCCTGGCGACATCTGTGTGATAAAGTAATTTTTTTCGCATTACATCCACTAATAAACCAAAGTGACCCAGAAAAAATCTCCCCCTGT
The DNA here is from genome assembly GCA_019973935.1 of Trichonephila clavipes. Taxonomy (NCBI): domain Eukaryota; kingdom Metazoa; phylum Arthropoda; class Arachnida; order Araneae; family Nephilidae; genus Trichonephila; species Trichonephila clavipes. The sequence continues at coordinate 129,119 of BMAU01005597.1, forward strand.
TATATGTTTTGAAATTGAAACTAGGATAAACGGCCACTGAAATTTTTTCTTAAATCCAAAATTCAGAGTAACCAATTTAGTGCTAAAAATGCCAATCTTGGTCCCATTTGCAGCATACAAAATAAAATCCTAAGATTTTTCTTTTTGATTTAATGCAGCTGGTAAAATGCTGACAGCACAACCAGTATCAACCAAATATTCTTGACCTGTTATACACTGCTGGACAATTGCTAAGGATGGATAACACTATCATCCATAGCAACCACAAAATGAAAGGAAGCAAAATGTGGAAAATTAGAATAAGTGCGGGATATTAGTAAGAAGAAGTATGAGTATGCAAATTTTTTTCCACGTCTGTTCATCACGTGATAGCGTTCATAAGAGCTTTAAAGGTTTTGACGCGTGTGCACAGTTGTTGTTTCAAGTCAAAGTTTTACAGAAAAGATTTAATAGACGAACTTAAAAATTTTGGCATGTCTTCCCGACATCACATAGATGATTTTATGCGTGGCCGAATTATTGGAAAGATAGAAGAAGGGCGAAAAATAACAGATGTTGCCAGGGAGTTTGACATCGCTCACAGCGTTGTTTCACGGCTGTGGAAGTCATTTAAAACTACTGGAATGTGTAGTAGACGGCACGGGGAAGTCGTGTTAGAAGTACGACGCCTGCAGAAGACAGATATATCGTCCTATCAGCAAAAAGGAACAGGCGCACCACAGCTCAGCAGGTGGCAAATCAGTTTCTTGCTGCCTCAGGAAAGCAGATCTCCCGAAAAACTGTTGCCAGACGTTTGAGGGGAGGAGGACTATGTGCACGCAGACCTGTTGTGTGTGTCCCATCGACCAGACAGCACCGTACTGCCCGTTTGCAATGGTGTCGTAAGCATCACAATTGGACTGAACAGGATTGGGCATGCGTACTATTCTCAGATGAGTAGGTTCAGTCTGTCATCGGATTGTAGACGCCAACTGATCTGGCGCGAGAGTGGTACTGCTTATCGTCCAGAAAATATCCAGGAAAAGGACCGATATCCGACATGCAGTATCATGGTTTGGGCCGGCATCATGATCAGTGGCCGCACGTGCCTACATGTGGTTGCGAATGGGACTATGACGGGCGAATGATACATTGATGAAGTTCTACTTCCTCATGTTCGTCTTTTCCGTGGTGCTGTCGGTGATAAATTTGTTTTTATGGACGACAACGCAACATGTCATCGAACACTCGCTGTTCAGGATTGTCTAGACCGCGAGGGTATTCAACGTCTCGTATGGCCAGCGCGTTCTCCAGATCTAAACCCCATTGAAAATGTGTGGGATGCTTTGGGGAGGCAAGTTGCTGGTCGAAACTATCCTCCGACAAACAAGAACACCCTCATCCGTGCACTCTCAGAGGAATGGGATAAATTGCCTCAACAGCTGCTGGATAATGTTGTGCAAAGTATGGTACGACGTGTGGAATGTTGCATCACACTCCACGGTGGACATATCCCATACTGCTACCTTTCTTTAAGGTGCCTGTTGACTTTTAGATGCATTGTTCCATTCCATATCTGGAAAGTAGATGTGGAGCGACTGTGAAAGTTTAATGCTGGGGGTAGAAAACTTTTGATTGGTCGAGATAATCGTTCTGAAAAGTTCCATGACCTTGGTGAATTTTGGTTGCATAGGTGAGAGCTGAGTGTTCGCTCTCTGATTGGATCTTGGCAGATGATGAAAATGACTTTCATTGGCTGCTCAAATCTCTAAGAAAAGAATTTAAGTCTAAAGAGGACGAGGCAAGTACAGAAGTGAGGAATACGGCAGAGATAAATGAAAAAAAGAGAAAATATTAAATTAAATTTAGCAGTGGGTGTGCAATAAAAAATTGCACTTAAAATTAATGTTATGGTGGATTGTAGGAGTCGAGAAGAATTCTTCACGACCTTTTAGTAAGATCATTGGGATTATAGTTAGGAAGATTAATTATATTGACATTATTCGTGTCTTGCAATGAGTAAGAGAAATTTATAGTAATCATTTTGATGTGAGATTCAGAACTATTGATTTTAATGGCTTTCCGGATGTCGTCATTTTTCATATATCTTGTATCTTTTACGATCATCCGGATGGTTGAATTTTGAAGAGTAACTAAAATATTAATATTAGTTTTAGCTGCGTCCCTCCACACTGCACAAGCGTAAGCGAGTATTCGACGCATAATGGCTGTGAAGAGAAGCAATTAATTATCTTTAGATAATTCAGAATTCCGGCCAATTAGGAGAAATAATTTAAACATTAAGTAATACACAACAATCGAAGTATATATACATGAAGATCTTCGTATCTTCACTTGCTTCATCAGTGGTGAGGTACATCACAGCGCCGCCACACACCACTATATTAATTGGAATCTCAAATACTACAATAATAAGGCTTTTAAGCTGACATTCATTTGTTTTGGTGCATCCAGCGCGTTGGTGTAATACGAAACAAAATAGCTCTTGTCCGCGAATCAGTCGGACTCATACGTCACGTGCGTGTTAAAACATGTCTTCACCTCGAGCATGTCATATTGGAATACAAATATTTCTTTTGTATTATGGCCATTATTTTACGTAGTATTGTATGCGTTTTGTGTATTTTATAAAAAAATAATGCACTCAAGAACATCTTAATCAATCGGGCCTGTACTCTCTTTTCGTAAATCGAGAAGATTCCTCAGTTGTTCAACTCCAGTTAAGATCACGAAACACAAGGTCAAAAGTTATACCATACAGATAGGAACAGATATTGGTCTTAATCCAAACATTGAATTGTATTGTCATTGCAAAGTTGGTGCCAGACTTGTTGGCTGCTATGCACATGTTGCATCCGTACTTTGGTGTTTGGGATACTGGCGCCATAATCACACTCACACAAAAACGTCAAGTCTTGGACATGCTGATTCACGTTAAGACGCTGCTACTGGATGGACCGGTGACGATTCTACCAGCAAACGCGATAAAGAAATATAATCGAAGGCATTTATTACAAATAGTTTAACATTGTTATTTTTCCCTCTTTCTCTATTTAATAAAAGATTTTTAAAAAAACCAGCATTTAATTTCGACTGAGAATCAAAAAACGTACATAATAAATGTACACGTTGAAAAAAACGTACATAATACGAATTTGCCGATGGGCGAAAAAAGGCCGATCTTTACCCATCTCCTTTGGGATTTGCTTTTATACTCGGATTATAAGTTTGGTAAGCTATGATAGGGCTATGAATAAATACCTATTATCGATTATTATTATTTTTGGAACTAATTGTTTCTCACATATCTTATTTTCCATGTCATTATTAGTTTGTATACAAAGTTTGGTGTCATTGTGGTTGTTAGATCAAGCTATTGGTGGCTCTGAATAGTGTCAGTTAAAAAAAAGTCACACTGTAGTCGTGGGACTTTGATACACTTTAAACCAATAGGCTTCTCAATAAAATTGCAGTTACAATAACTAGAACAGTTGCTAGTAACTAATTATTATACTCTTATTCCTGAATCACCTCTCGTCTGCCCATCGTAATTCTTAATACAATTTTAACTATACAAGCTACATCTTCCATTATTTTATTAAGTATTTGACACTTACTCGGCATTATAATAAATTACAAAATCCTTATATATTATGATTAAATACATTTTGAGCTTAAAGGCAGTGACATATTGGCATTGGAGGTTCGTTTAACAATATGATATATGTTATAAAACACACTAACATTTATCAAAATATTTAAGAAAGCAATTTTTGTACCAAACACTAATTAAGATCTAGCCAAACATATGAGAGTAATATGAAATATCGCCATGAATTTGAGTAATCTATCAAATTTTATACTCTCTCTCTCTCTCTATAGTTTTATGTCATATATATTCTGAAATTCATTTTAGAAATTTAATTCTTCGCTTAGTAAAAATGTTTAAATAACTCTTATTTAACATTTCATTATTTTTAGAGATTAAACACTTATAAATTTCTATAACAACCAAATGGATTTTTACCTCTGCATGGAAATGAGTGTTACGTATTTACTTTCAAATACAAATACAAGATGATTATAATTCAAATAACTTTCAAATATTTGGTATAACAAAGAGCCGCTGGTCAGAATTACTTCAAATGTTAACTGGAATACTTGAAAGAGGGGAAAACGGTATGGCAAACGAAAAGAAAGTTCCTAAGTGTATCAACAGATGGTGCTGTAAGCGGTACATCGAAAGTTGATTGAAATACGAGGGGCATTTTGATTCGAATTACGATACCCTAGGTCAGGGTAGGAGAACATTTATGGGTCAACGTGTGTAAGGCAAGAGGCTGTGGGGGTTGCCCTACTTCTACATTTTCCTCGTGACCTAGAGGTGTGGGAGTGAATGAAGAACCAGACCTTGCCATTATCTTAATATATCTTTATTAAGATCTTAACTTAAACAATATACAATAATAACATTAATATTCAAACCAAGTGAAAATCTAGGGTGAGGAGACACACAATATTTATAACCAAATAATCACGTAACTGACACACCACTATGTTTAACTTTACCGACTAATCATAATCTCAATAAATACACAGTCCTTAGTAGCTTAGTTAAATGGTCTTACTGCTCTAACTTGGGTAAGCAGCAATTCGCTTGATTCCTAACTGACGTGGCGGTTATCCTTGTGGAATGGTATCCACCTTTAACTTGAACGACCTGGCACTGATAGATTAAATTGTGGATGCAGGATTTTCACTCACTTAAGCTTTAACACTGGTAAACATAGATCTCGTATATTCACTTCCCACAGCCACACTGCGTGCCTAAACTTCTACTATTTATAAGATTCCTAGTTTGGATATTTCACGTGTCACTTCTCGAGTTGGTTGGAAAGAATTGCCATTCTGGCACCAAAGAAACCTAAAATTTATTTTAGTAAAAATCGCGATCAGCCCGTCACATGTGCCATTTTTTTCTAAAGAGTTAAATGAGGTATAGGTGTGCCGTCAAATGATTTTGACTTGTGATTATTGGGAAAATAATAAATTTAAATACTAAGAACACAAAACTCTAATTACTACGAAAAAGTACCTTTTGCACTGTATAGCTGTAAATGTTTTAGTTATACATGTAATTCAAATTAAAGAAACATTAGTGCGAGTTTTGTTGTTGTAGATTGTGTGTGAATGACAAACAACTTATATAAGGATTATAAGATATTACTTTTAATACAATTCATGGTCAATTGGAGTCATCTGCCAATCGGTTTTTAAGCAATAAATTATTTTTGCTGCGATTCAATTTTTTGAAAAGAGGATTTGCTATTGATTTCAAAATGCCGTTTTTCAGACGATGTTCTGCATACCACTATTTCAGAACTTAAGACACACACCGCTTTGTCGCCTTTGCTGATAATGCCATATTTCTAGATTAACCTAATTAGAAATTATCTGTTACACTTACTATCTTGCCCTTTTTATTCTTTTTCTGAACTAGTCATGTTAAATAACGCTTAAAAATAGTAAATATATCACAAATAAACTATGCTATGCGTAGACAAACTTTGCATGTAACAAACGAGTGTTGGCAAACCCCATCTCCCTTCGACCGATTACTCGCGTTTGTTTGTAATACTTCATCGTGAACTTTGTTATTTTAGAATACAATACAAACCATTTTAAACGTTGGCGTGCCAAAAATATTGTGTCCCGTGTCAATGGTTCGCCATCCCTGACCTAGATATTAGTTGCTCATGAAATGTACTTGTCAACTTGTATGATTATTTCTTTTTTTTAATGGAAAATGAATTCAAAATCATTCAACAGTTGTTGCATTGTTAGTGGAAAGCTATCCAACAGAGCTAGGTCATACCTCAATGGTTGGGAAAAAACTGTTTTCAACTATCCGGGGACCAAAACCACATAATAAGTAACAATGAAAGCTCTAAAGATTTTTTTTCTTTTGCTATACCATTTTCATTTCAAATTTGAAGTCACTTTGAGCTGTGTATTTTTTTATTTTAACAGCATTTTAAAAGTGAAACATTAATTATAATCACCTTATATATGCTGTGGATACAAAAGTGAAAAAATAGTTTTTAATTCGTTTTGGTTTTGAAATATTTTTTAAAGTATGTCCATGAAATTAGAAAGATACAAATCACATTCTGTATGTGTAAATAACATGACAAAACATGAGATAAATATCATTGATATGATAAAGATACACATAATACAAATGCATTTTTAGTTCAACAGGATTGACCCATTTTTTAAAAAAGGAAATTGTTATTTAATTTGGTTTATTTCAAGCGAAATTGTGTATACTATTCCAGTCTTTCAGTACAAAAGCACACAGCAAAATGTTGCAAGTTAATTGCTCTTAATTTTCAACAGAAAATACATGGAAAATTAATCGATAATTTTCTCCAACCTCGTCACCGTAACAAATTGCTGTGTCTTATCATACACAATGGGAATTTCACACTGATAGACACGAGGAGGTACGTCGTTTCTCATTTGCCGTTACCATTTGCATATTCCATATTAAATTTGTTTATGCGACTGTCTTTAGTCGATTCATGGATGGTTATTTAACTATTTTTCTGCATGACTTTGCTACTCCCAGTTACACAACGGCAGATGTTCAATAAAGATGTCATTATTCGAATGTGAATGTGAATGTGGGGTTTAGTGGCGGAAGGGCCAACTTTGGCCAAGCTGCGCCAAACACTTGTGAAAATAAAAGTCGTATAATTGTAAAAATATATATGTTTTAAAAGTAAATGTACACACATATATGCATGCACGCATACATACACGAAATACACTGTGTCCCAAAAAATATATGCACCCAGAAGAAATCAAGCTACAATCATGAAACTCGGCAAGAATGTAGTCTGGTAAGAGATATGCAAATGATTAAAATTTCGAAGCCAAAGAGACAAGGTTAAGTGTGCTATGCGCATATTAGTTGCGCAACTGGGAGAGTTTAAAAGCATGAGTACGAGCGCCGTACGGCTATCCAAACGAATCTGATGACTTTGATAGACGATATTGAGACTTAGGATGCCTCTAGGACGTAACCGGCGGCAGTACGAGCAGCTGACGGACTTTGATAGGGGCCGTATAATAGGCCTGAGAGAAGCAGGTTGGTCGAATAGACGTATCGGCCGCCACCTCGGTCGGAGCGATATGGTAGTTGCTCGGGGTTGGCAACAGTGGATCACAGAAGGTAGAGTGTACCGTCGCGGAGGGTCAGGACGTCCCAGGAACACAAATGATCGCGAGGATCGTGCAATCAGAAGAGTGGCCACTTCGGCACCAACAACGTCGCTAGCATCGATTCAACGCCACTTACCTCCTTTCAGACATCCAGTGCCATCAAGAGAAACCATAAGGGAGACGACTGACCGAAGTTGGCTTGAGGAGCCGACGTCCGCTAAGACGCTTACCACTGACCCCACATCATAGGCAGTGTCGACAGGATTTTTGCCGACCTCGGGCAACTTGGAGTGTGACAGACTGGAGACGTGTCATCTTCAGTGATGAATCCCGATTCAGTCTCAGTGCTGATGACCACCGCACACGTGTCTGGAGGCGCACTGGCCAGCGGTCCGATCCGGCATTTGATGTCGAGCGGCATACAGCAATTTCACTAGGTGTGACAGTGTGGGGAGCAATTTCTTGGGACACACGATTATCTTTAGTGGTCCTTCAAGGCACTTTGACAGCTCGCAGATACGTGGACGATATTTTAACGCCGATTGTGCTACCCATGCTATCAAGTCGCGCAGGTGCCATTTATCAACAGGATAATGCTCGTCCACATACTGCGTGACTCTCCCAACAATGTCTTCAAGGATATGACGTCCTACCATGGCCTGCCAGATCACCAGATCTTTCGCCAATAGAGCATGTCTGGGACGCGCTGGGAAGGCAACTGCAGCCGTCCCGAGATACAGGATAATTAACTGCGCAGATGCAAAAACTATGGCAGGATCTTCCACGGGGGTCATAAGTGATCTAATTGAATCGATGCCACGCCGAATTTCGGCTTGTATAGCTGCCAGAGGTGGCTTTTTACTACTTACTGATTTTTAACCTTTTGCAAGCTGTAACCGCTTAATAAAATGATATTTTGTTCTGAATTTTTAATCATTTGTTTATTTTCATATACACTACATGCATACCAAATTTCGTGAATGTAGCTCAATTTCTTCTGGGTGCATATATTTTTTTGCGACAGAGTGTATATTAAAAATACAATTAAATATACAAATCAAATTAAATGTAAAACTCCAATTTTTAAAAGGAAGGTAAAAAGGTTTGGTGGAGAGTATCCCCACGAAGTCAGACAAGTCTGAAAAATAGACAAATGAAAAAAAGTGACTGCTCTAACATAGTTTAAAATTCAACGTTTCATGAACAAAATGTTAGTTATTACTGTTTCTGATTCGAGTGGGAGTTAATGCACGCATATATTCGCTAGGTTTGTTCACAAAAGATTCCATCACGGCAAATTTATCCTCAGGATTTGGCTCTAGTTCCTCCGCCTGCACATCATACATAATCATATCGTCCTCATCAGTTGTTGACTCTGTAGGTGTTGACTTTCGAGGTCTATGTGGAGCCATTTGGATTTTAATTTCTGCTTTCTGTACTTTTGGACGCTTTCTTCTATTTCTTGAATTTTGTTTTGCACACTGTGGGACTTCAGGTGCATTAAAATGTTCACCATTGGATGCAGTAGGGTCAGATTCTGGTAAGGGTTGAATTTCAGTTTAAAGCCCGCGCGCGCGCCGCAGCAGATTTATTAGATCTTATAAGAGTGCGGGTTTCAGCTGATAAAGATGAGGCAGAGGTATTCAGTCATTATTCGAAGTGTCATGTCAGACACATGCTTTCGTCTCAGCCGGCTTCTGCAGCTTCCGCGATCAGAAAAAAAAGAGCAAAAATTGTTTCATTCTTCTTGAAGATCAACGAAATAGACAGATGCAATTATAAGTCCCATTTTCTTTTATTTTGAACTGTTTTAGAAGTACAAAGGGGAAAATAAATGAAAGGAAATGTGAATAGAATGATAAAAGTCAATTCCTACTTAGATCAACAAAGAAAATTTCTTTTTAGCTACTTTTAATTAAAAAGAGACAGGAGAATGCAATATATGCTAACTAAAACACAATGCATTTACAATATGCTATAGACATGGTTTTTTATATATATTAAATTAAAAATCTCAAAATATTATCCAAGTACCATTACTCTCTTATCTAGCGTCATACAAGCTCATATTCAAAAATCAAAAAAAAACTACTGTTATTGTTTCTAAACTGTCAAAAAATGCATTTTATATGCAAGCTCAGTAGTAATTAATCTTATTTAAACTTTTGTTTGAAGGAAATTATTGTTTCATTCTTTGCAAGCTTAAATAAAATGAAATGATAAGAAAATAAGTACACATATATCACAAAAAGTCCATAGGTTCCTCGAAGTTATGTACTAAAATTACATTTCTAAAACCAGTTATTCGTAGACAATTTCTTCCACAAAGTATATGTACAAAAATAATTTCAAAAAAATAGATAATTAAGATTATTTTTTTATTAAATAGTAGGAGCATAGTCCTCATATCAGTCATGCTATATCTCATACTTATTAACCTTACTTGAAAAATGAGCATAGCTGGATTCCTTCTTAATGATGTTCCTGGACCAACACCAATAATGACCATAAAGGAAAACCCATCAGAGACCAAATACAATATCTTCCGATCAAGTTTGGGTTTGGAGGATGGAATGGACTCTAACTAGCCAGTAACTGCCCAAACAAAATCTAGGCTTAAAGGGATTTTTTTCCATTGATCATTTCCATTTAATAAAGAATGGAGAGTGATTAATAATGCCTTCAGTAGTCAGTGATGAGGAAAGATATCTAGAGCAAAATATGATTATTTATGTTCCTCGGCGGACGAATTACTCCTAGGAAGTTTAACTGAAGTGAATGGAAGAGAAAAGCAAAAAAAAAAGGGAGGGGGAGGTTAACTGAAAAGTTCATATTAGTTTTCGAGCAAAACGAAAGTTTGGGGAAGTGTTTTCTTATGTACCAAAGAGTCACTTAGAGAACTCATTATTTAGAGGTTGATATTAAGTATTTCAAATTTGCATTTTTGACAGATTTCACTTTCTTCTTGAGCTTCACCTCACTCAAGAAAATAGCAAATTTCTGTATAGATGTTTTTTTTAAAAAAAATTCTATTTTGTTACAATTACATTTGATTTCGATAAATAAGATTAAGTTTTTAATATTATCTGAGTAAAAAAATTACTTTAGCCCCTTAATCGTTCAAACTGATTGTACTCCTATAAGATAAAAGAATGAATGCATGCTAAGTACACTCTTAAAATATATACTCTAAGAATCATATAACTGTGCAATATTTTTGAAAAGAAATTTATAAATACATATGTAATGTGAAATTCTCGTTTTTGTTTCATGTAGTCCTGATAAAAAAAGAAAGGCTGAGTAGCAACCAAAGAATATATTTACATAAATTGCGCAAAAAAAGGTTTTCGTTTCTGTAAGCTATCTAAAGAAAGAATTCAGCATCCTCTCCCCAAAAGTGTCAAAACCCAAGAGAGAATGATGAATTTCTTACATTCAAATACAAGTAAAAATAAGAAAAAAAACTGAAATGGCAAAAGTATGATCCCATGCTCAAGTGAAGGGAAATATTAGCTATTTTTAAAACTTGCGTAAGTGTCTTAAGGAAAAGATTTAACCACTTAATGAGGCACATGTAATCAAAATAGTTTCTTTTACAGTAATCGGTGATTAATCTTTTAAAATTTCGAGTTCTAATCTTTATTACAAGGTATCTGAAACAAATCTGTCAAAATATAGATTTCGATCATGGAATGTGAAACTAAATGAGACACGTTTATGAAATAGGGTACTCGTAATTATGATTTATATTCAAATTTATAAGATTAGAAATTTAAGTATTATAAGATTAGAAATTTAAGTCAATATATTAAGTTAGAATATTGCATTGTGTGCTTTGATTGATTTCTACACTGCTACTATTGATTTGCTGTACTGGATTTAAGGCAATTTAATATATATATATATTAATTAATTTAATATATATACTTAAAAAGTACAATTTAGTATTTAATATTTAAATATATATATTTAAATACTAAATTGTACTTTTTTTGAAAAAACGTAACTCATTCTGTATTTTCTTTCGTAAAGCAGATGATTTTTTTTTATTAAGTAGCTTTTTTAGGTTTTGTGATCGAAATAAATCTGTACGAGAGGTATACAGATGCAAAGGAAAGTTTAATGAAATAAACTTTTATCCTGAAGCTTTTGACAAATTTGTTTAAATGTTAACATTCTGATATAAATCTCTTATAGGAAATACTATTTATTTGAGGGATAATTTTATCACATCAAGTAAATCTTGTATTTATCAATTTCACCCAATTTCTGTTGTTAACCTTCTATTCTTCCATTTATTTAGATCCAAAAGTATTTGAAGTAGATCAGAAAGTAGTACAGTAGTAAATGAACTTCTTGGTTTGTTTTTGAACCAAGCCGTGTTTTACACAAGATTATTTATTCCAGTTGAAACTGTCAACACTCATCCTGTATAAGCTAAATTTGTCGTGATACAAAAAATTTACGTTTGCTTTGTGTAGAAATTTGGAAAGTATAGGGGGCTCTCCACACACACACAACGTCAAACTAAGCAAAGCTCCGTCACCAGTGTGTTGCTTACCACTTTCCAGATGTGAACGTTATAAGAAAGTTTTCAATACAACTGAACGTTTAATTCCGGGACTTAGATATCAAAAATGTGCATATAAATAGTATCATACAACACGAAATACCCAACAAACCGGGTGGGTAACGGCTACTATTAAATAAGTGTTTGTTTTTTTCAGTAATGCGACTTATTATTATCCCAAAAGTCATTAAAAATGTGGCATTATAGTTATATATATTAGGTATTAAGAGCAACCACTTTTTTATATTTGCACATCACATTTTATCCGGTTCTTATCTGCTCTGGTCTCAACTGACATCCGGAGTCGTTTGATGTAGGCTACGGCGGCTACAATAAAGATAGCGGAGTACAGTAGAACGTCGTTTAACCCCAAGGTTTATTATCCTGAGCGTCAAATATCCAGACCAGTATTTTTTTTTCTTTGTCAAATACATGTACTGTTTATGAGTACGTTTTCGAACAGTCCAATGCTCAACAAATGTTTCACGTGATGCCAAAAGTGACGGGAAAACCCAAGATCAGGGATATTTGGGGAATTTCAGTTGTGTGATTTAATAAACATCTTCCCAAACATCAATCCTAGGACTGCTAGAATGCGATGAAGTTGTAGAAACCTGGATGGTATGTGATGCAGAAGACTGTGGATTTCAAATGCTAAATGATGCCGAGATTGGGACTTCCGTGTGAGAAAATTCCGACCCTGTTGACGATGAAACGGATGAATACGAGGACAACAACAACAACAACGAAAATAGCAAAGGTCCATCAAATGCTGACGCATTTTCTGCGTTGGAGACAACTATGGAGTAGTACGAACAACAATCAGAGTGCTGTCCTACTCAACTATTGCTGCTCAAGAGAATTAGATCTTGCAGCGAGGCAACGAAGGTATGCAATGGTACAGCGATAAATAAGTGGTTGTTTTCCACTATAAAAGTAAACTTGTGATATTTTACACCTATTTTGCTTTTTCTCCAAGCACATTTCCCGCATGTGATGATTTTCAATATTCGTATAGTGTCCAGTTTTATATACTACATGGATCACATTCGGTTATCCGAACAATCGCATATCCGATTGATTCGGATAAACGACGTTTTACTGTATTTCGGAAGGAAAATTAACGTAAGAAATCCAGAACATGTACCTAATTCAGATTGTTAGAGATTCATTTAGAGAACGAAATGCAAGCAACTTTTTTAGTAAAATATTTATTTTATAAGAGTTTGTTATACACCATTCCTTTTTTCATAATTTCATTTGATATTAATTACTAAAAATCTTAATATAATAATAATGCTAATACAAAATCAATGCATACGCTATTACATCAGTTATTAATTCGGGTTCTATGAAATCGCAATGAAACCCTTTGAATGCAATTACTCATACATAATTTTAAGGGTACCAAACTCAATGATGTGACAATCCATACAAGCAATAAATTTGTAAAGGTCTGGCCTCCGTGCCTAGATATATATAGGAGAAAGAAAAGAAAGACTAGTCATATTGAAAATCACTTCATTCATTTGCAGCACAAACCACAACACAAGTTCGATCAACCAAAGTTAAGAGATGGGCCCAATTAATAAATATGAAGACAATTAACGTGATACGCGAGATATGTGAAGACTTTAATTAAATAGGACACTTACGTCACTTCAATAACTGTACCTTCTCAGCTTTCTAATCTAGATTCAATCTCAAATGACAAATCGTAACCTTAAGTAATACAATTATCAATTACTAAATATTCGCCCCTGATAATAAAATTGATTAAACACTGCTCCGCTAGCAGTATACCCTATCTCTCTCTTTCAAACCTGAATGCCTAGACTTTATATAGTAGTCTAAATTTACATGTTCACGTTTTCTTCTTAGAGGAAGCTTTCTAATAAAATAATTTTTAAGGACCAAAAATTCCCCTAGAGGACAGTTAGTAAGAACACCGTGAATAGAGTCTCTCCACAGCTTTTATAAATATTTATTTAAACGACGCATTAAAATTGCAGCATTTGCAATATAAAGGAATTTTTTTTAAAAGTTGAAAAAACATATTCAAGGAACGTTGAGTCATTATAACAATTCGAGTGTAGCGTCTTTGTATTACGATATAAGTAACGTGATCACGATTTATTTACTTTGTACTCTAAATATTTATTTACTACATTGCATTCCATTTCATATATATCAAATGTTTAATTATATTAATAATAAAATATTTGCATGTACAATGAATGAACTGTATCTAAAACACAGTTTTATTCTTAGACACATACATAAAGCAGAGACATACGGTTATTAAAACAAGACATGTTTATTAAAATTTATGTAAAAGGCTTTCATGAATATTTCTGAAAAATACCTGATAATTATTAACAGACAAATATTGCGATAAAATCACATGAAAATGAAGGGGGAAAATTAGTATTATATATTAGGTAATATAAATGTGTAACATTAAATATATCAACCTGTTGGATACTTCTTTATGCAACTTGTTAAAATAATGTTATTTGTGAAAACAATATTCACAAAAAATCCAATTACAAAGAGAGGTTTTTGAAAATGGTATACGAAAGTTTTAATAATATATAATACTTTGCTTTTTTAAAAATTATTATCAACTACCAAATTAAATTCCATAATTTTGAAGTACCCTTTCAAATATCATACAGGTGTAAACATATTTCTAAGCTAAAACAAAATTAATGAAAATATTGGAGACATTATTATACAAATACAAATTGAACTACTGTTGTTTAATTCTTGAGATGGTCGATTCCCTTGCCAATGAATCCAGAATACTTGAGCCTGTAACTTCATCTACTTCGGTCATTGATGCCAATGCAGCTGCAAGCCAAACGCTCTGCTCAAACCCAAGAAAAATATTATCACTTCCAAGATTAAACTATAGCCGAGAAATTACAACAATAACTAGACTACGGACAAAACATTTTAGGGGCATAAAGTTTCTGCCCGATAGCTCCAGATCATATGTGGTATGCAGGCCCTGCCCAGGCACGCAATTTAATCCCAAACACCTTTTTATCGGTCCTTCCATTGTTAGTGCCTTTTTTTTAAAATTAACAATTACTGCAGCATGGACATTCTATACTCGGATCATGCCATGGATGTTGCCACAGCAGTAATACACGCCTTTGGCAATATTTGACTATATCTTTAAGAGTTTTATTGTTACAACCTCTGCACCTTCTCATACACGAGAACAACAATTCTTGAACTTGTTCGTTTCTTGGCCGAAAGGGTATTGTAGCTGGGCATATAGTTTAAAAGCCAGAAACAAATATACCCTTGCACTGAAACTTTGGGCTATGGGGCAAATGTGGTCACCAAATTTCGCCGTTGTCATATTTGGCGACGAAAATAAATGCCATTGCAAAATTCAGAGGTTTCACGGACGCTCTCCTGAACCTCCAGCAGTGTTCTTTTTAGCCTATTTAAATTGAAGGCATGAACGCATGCCTAGGGATAATACGCTATTGTATTTACCGAAAGATCCGGCGTGTAACACGCGCCTATGCTTTCAAGCTGCAATTTTTAATTATTAGGAATATCTACCGTATAACCAATGTTCATTCCCATATTTATGCAAGAAACCTGAAATGTAGTGCTCAATATTCTTATGTTTTGAAGTCATGTATTCGAGGTATTTTTTCAAGCCTTAGAACAAAAAAAATAAATA
The DNA here is from genome assembly GCA_019973935.1 of Trichonephila clavipes. Lineage (NCBI taxonomy): Eukaryota > Metazoa > Arthropoda > Arachnida > Araneae > Nephilidae > Trichonephila > Trichonephila clavipes. The sequence continues at coordinate 144,622 of BMAU01005597.1, forward strand.
AATAGTTCTATATAGAACTATAACCATTTTTAAGTTAACACACACACACATAAGAAATGTCATTTCTTTTATATGAATAGTATTTCAATAAATGTAGAAGTCTAATTTTCTTCCATGGTCATCTTTTCTTTATTTTTAAAGCTCTCAATTTATATCCGGTGTATAATGCGTTTCTATAAATTTCGATGTTATTTTTTGTGTTAAAAGAGGGCGCGTTATACGCCGGATTTTACGGTAGTTAAAAGACGGAGGAAATTTTGATTTTTTAGTTAAAAACCAAACCATAATCTAAAATATGTACTTTTATATTACACAATACTATGAACTTATACAAGATAGGTGAGACTGAGGGATAAAAGCGTAAATCGGTGTACAATTTCACATATAAAAACGCATAAATTACTTTTGAGTTTGGCAGAGAATGAGAAAAAATATAATTTAGAAACCAAAAATATTAACTAAATCTTAGCTAATAAAAAATGCAATATCGAACATCGGAGCTATTTTGATGTAGAACTCATAAAATTTAACTAAGTAGTCAGCCAGCTGAAAGATTATTTTTTTCTCCCCTAAACTTCTACATAGCATACTAGTAATTTTTTTATTCTTTGTTTTGTTGAAAAAAATATGTCCTTCGTTGGAGTCAATATTTCCTAAAGTTTGCAACCCTTCGTTTCAACTAAACTGAAACCTTCTGTCAAATTCTCAACTGTCATTTGAATTGTCAACTTGTCTTTTGATAGAACTGGACTAAAGACATTGTTTCTAGGCTCTACTTCATTTGGATGACATAGACGTCTCATAAATCTGCGTTGATATACTACATATAGCAAACACGATATTACAGTTCTAACATATAATAGCAAACATACACTCTGTATATTAGAATTAAATAAAACAAAATAAATTATTATGGCAAACCGTCGATTTCGTACGATATATATGCCCAAACATGCACGTTCACTAAACAGGAAGCGGGGAGTGAATAATCGAGTTGCGCTCCGTTCAAACAAAAGATAAATCGACGAGATTTGAAAATCGCGTAGATCCGGGTTCGGGTAAGTAAGGGTAGTGAAAAAATCGAGGTACTGTTCTTTTTTTCTATGGAATTTATGAGAATATTTGATTTTTAAATTTTATCATTTTGAAATATCAAGAAAATGATATTATTTACGAACACTGAGCTATTAAATTTCAACAAATACATGTTTTACTCTACATACAGTTAGCTATTCCATTTTTAACTACCAGTCCAAACTAACACAAAGAAACATTCCAAAAAATAAATAATTCCTCACTCCCGAAAAAGGCATAACAAACTACCCAATATTCTTCCACATTTGCAGTAACAAATTATAGGAACTTATCAGATACAGTGGGAATGACACACCGATAGATAGGAGAGAGAGCGTCGTTCCTCATTTGCCATTACCATCTGCATGTCTCATGAGTATGTTTATGCAACTGTATGGAATTGATTCAGGGTGGTTAACGATTACTTTTTTTTCAGTTCATCTCGTTTCCTCTTCGTATTACATGACGGTACACATTCAGGGAAAATGTCATTTCTGGGAATCAGATATCAAACACGCGTTTTCCACTGAACAAGTTTTTGTAGTTTTCTTATTCAGAGGAAAAAAAGGCTTAATTGCTCGTGAAAATTAAGACAACTTTGATTTTTAATTAGCAAATGGTTCCGAAATTGGGATAGAAAAAGTAAGCGGAAAATGTAGTTATTTGTTTGGTAATAGGATATTTATAAAAGCCTTTTAGATAAAGTTTAAGCTCTAAAAGTCTTATTAGATTTCAGTTACTGGAGTTTATTTATAGTAGCAGATATAATATAAAATGCTCTTATAAATGAAGAACAGAGGAAATTGTGTTTAGATTTTAAATATTAGATTGTGTTAGAGTATTTCTTAATGCATTAATGTCTTGTTACTTTTGTCAAACAATAAATACTTAACTTTAATTTTTTTTAAGTAACCTAAAATATTTAGAGCTTAATAAGAATGGATACTTCCAAACTGTTTCATCTTTAACCATTGATACATTGCCACTGGAAAGAGTTACTTTGATGTATATTATATATATATATAGATTCTTAACCTACAGAGGGTATACATTTTAAAAATATTTTTCTTTCAATGGAATTCACAGATAATTTGATGCTTTAAAAACGTCACACCAGTTTAATTAATTGTATCTAATTGTAAATTTATTTTGTGTGCACATTTTCAGATTTGCACAAATTCATACTAAATTTCTTTAAGCTAGGTATTAGCGTGTATGTGTATTATACCAGATAGGGACCGAGACCCGCGACACGGTAAAACCAACCCCAAACTGAAACGGCTCCTGCACCTGGAAACCTTAGCGGATTATAAAAAACCTTCAGGACTTTGGTGACTCTACCGGGAGCATACATTCCCCATATACCTTCCATTTTATTCAAGTATGCCACAGTGAGCCGATCTATATGACTGGAAGATATGTCCCAATGTCTTGTATTTAATAAACTGTGACGGGTGTTTACGCGACCTTCACACTAATCCGCTTGGGGAATATTTGGGCTAGCTTTCGCGTTTAATTCACAGCCATCCCTCTTAAGAAGAAACCCTGATATGTAGATTAGTTAGAGTATATAAAGTCAGAGTTTTGTAATTATAAGGGAGAAGGAACTGAGAAATGTAGCGACGTTACGAAGGTGAGATAGAATTGATGTTCACAACTTAAATTAAGAGCGGAGTTTGCCACTATACTAAATTAGTGGATTGGGAATTTATAGTCAAAGATTGATTAGGTTAAACTAAATTGATTATTTGCGCTTTTTCACTTAGAGTTTGTTGCTTTTTCTATTTCACTTGTTACTTGTTGTTGATTAGTGTGCTTGAATAGTAATAAATAATAATTATTATGGAAGTTTATGGCCATGCTTTGTCTCCTCCCGCTCCCTTAGGTAGGCAGGATGGTGAGGGAGTGATTTCAGGGGGAAGTTGTTCACAAAATTAAAATCACGTATTAACCCTTTCACGATGAGTGCGTCATATAAGCACCAGTCTCAAACTCCCTTATCGGTTGACAGATTGTATTGAATTGTTCCTTGAAGACGGCAATTCTGTACAAGCAGAGCAAAACGTGATTCACCAGTGCATCATCTGGCTGCTGGTGACATTTTGGGTGGATGCATATGTGATACATCCATCACTACAATTTTTTCCACTGATCAGTATGTCGGCACGAAAGGTTTAATACCCTAATATTAGTAAATGGAGCGGTGTTATATCTATGTAAGCCAGTTACAGCCAGCACGTGAGAACAATAGTTTTGGCGCCATGGCTAAAATACTCTTTTTCGGAACGGAAGGTACTCAGTTCGAATTTTTACGTCATTGGTGTCACTGGCCGTACAAAGGAGCCACAACCTTCACACGCGGGGTGGTGTGATATCGATATAAAAAAAAAGAAAAGCAAAATGAAAAAGTAAGTAAATGAAATTTTAAGTCCTTGGATGTTCTACTCATGGCTCTACAGGTTCTACTACTACACATTCTACTCATATTTAATACTTTTAAATCTTAAGTTAAGGCTTAAAATATTTCGAAGTGTTCTTGACTTTAAATATGCTATTGTCTAAAACAGAGGTCGCAAAACTTTAGAATTTAGTTGACAACTAACTGTATATTTTTATGTTTGGTGGACCAATAATATGATTGACCACTATATGGCAAATCACTATAATTGCATTGTTATTTATTTGCGCTTCTACTTGCATTTCCGTATCACTGAAGAACTTTATGCAAAAAAATATCATAAATCCAATGCATTATGTCACCTATTTACGAAAATATTGCTAAATCTCCCTTTCAAATTCCACAAGACACATGTGCAAAAGTATCTATAAATTCGTTAAACTCAAAAGAAATTTCACCAAAACTAATTTCTAAAATTTTTAAAAAAAGCATATCCCATACTACAAAATATAAATTTTAATACACTCGTCACTTTTAAAACTAAATCTTCGTATAAATATAAATAATGTCCCAATTATTTCTGTAAAACATAAAAATTTTCCACAAATCTAGACACACGATCTCATTTTTATTCTAGAAAAAATAAGTATATCGATCAAGTAATAGGTCACCCTATGTTCAAAAAATGATCATATTTCGATTCCTTCTTAATGATGTTGGTCTAAAAATAGCAACAATGCTAGTAAAGAAAAATTCATCGGAAAGAGAAACTCAATACGTTCTAATCATGTTTTGGATTGAAGATTGGAATGCGCCTCCTAACTGGCTACTAACTGCCCAACCAGAATATGGGTCGGAAATGATTTCTTCCCTTCATCCTTTCCTTTTAATAGGGAATGAGGATTGATTAATAATGCCACCCCCGTCAGTGATGAATGATCCCAGGAAAGGCCACTAATGCATCACATCTTATTGGCAAACACAACGAAGAAAGTATATTCGGGAAATTTAGTTCAAGAAAGTGGGTAAATTGAAAGAAATAGGAATTTGTTCACAGAAAAATTATTTTCAAAATTCAATTTTTAACAAACTTCCGAAACAAATTCCGGAAATATGTTCCAAATAGATTAGAGAAACTTCGAGACAAACTATTTTCTCCAACCAATTTTTCTAGATTAGTTTGAATTAACTATCATCACTGTACTATTAAAAACTTCCTTTGCCATTCCTAATTCGAAAATTCTAAAATATATTATTTCAATTAACTAAGCTTGCATTGTATGGTTTCAACATTTATTGTAGATTTAAAATAAAAATAAAAGTTCTATACCAAATTATGGAATATGGACTTACATATGCAATTAAATCCCCTCTACCAGACACACACACACACACACACACACACACATATATATATATATATATATATATATAGTAAATTCGTGGGAAGTGGAAGGCTTTATTTACTTAATTTAATTTCCATTATTAATTTGTAGATGTAAATGTTGTTGACATGAGGAAGATGGCTTGCTGATTTTGATACACATCTATTCTCAGTAGAACATATCACACAAATAGAATGCGTCACAAATACGACATAAACGACACACAAACGTTTAACATGACGAGAACAAGAAGTGGCGTGAATTCTTCATCAGTATTTATACAAAAGGACAACAAGAATTTCATAAACTCTCTTGATTTCAAGGACGTCTCTTTTGAATGGTCGAGATAATCGGATAGTGTACATTATGTAGTTTTTAATTTAAAAACGATGAATTTTTAATTTCGAGGTGATAATATTAGGATTATATTTCGTTAGATGGGTAATTAACAATTATACTTATTTACACGAAGTCTTGGGGGGGGGTAAGGAATATTACGAATTTAAAAAGCAATAAGATGAAATTAACGTGAAGAACTATTAGACCTACATATTTGAAATTCTACACGCATATTTTCCTTTTATGGATGAAGTATTGGCTAAGAACAGGTTCTGCAGAATTCAAATTTCAATCTCCTACGGGGTGCTATAAGGGGTTATGTGGCGTCATGGATAAATATGTTCCCGTTTTTGAACAATTAGACTTAGGGATTTGAAATTTGACAGGCATGCTTCTTCCATGAACCGGTTCGTTGAGTGCGGGTTTTGCGAAAATCGTCTAGCAAGGGGAGTTGTGGGGGATAAGGGGCGAAAACGCTTAGAGAACTAAAAAGACTCGAAGACTTTCATAGAGTAGCTGAAGTGAGTTTAGCAGAAATCCTCTTTGGGGGAGGGAGTTACAGGGGCGCAACATATCATTTCGGGTTAATTTTAGAAATTCAAGTCCTGTCCTTTTTAAGTCAAGAGGTGGGGTGACAAGAATGTTTTTCAATACAATCGAACATTTTCTTCTAGGACTAAGATAACTTATATATACCGGGTGGGCAAAAAATCCGTAAAAACTTTAAAAATTCATAAAATCCGGAGAAATGAATGAAAAAAACTGTTTGCAGGATCAGCATTAGTATGTTACGGGATTTTTTTAAGCTAGAAAAAAAATAATTCGAAAATTATCAGGTAGGTGGCGCTTTTACAAGCGTCTGTGGTGGAAATATGCAAATTAGACGGCTATGAAAACCTTTGCTCTCAATATGAATCCACATTCATTTCACCATTACAAAGAGTCAATGTGAACAAGGATGCTCAGTGCGCCGGATAAAGCTTTGTTGGTGAAGTTATTTTACATGAACGAGGAATCAGCGACCATTGCCTTGCGTAAATTCCGATTTCAGAAAAATGTGAAGAGTGGAAAATGCCCTTTAACACCTGCAGGTCTCTCAAAGCTTGTTAAACGTTTTGAGGAAATTGGAAAGTTGGAGGATCGAGCACGAGCCGGACGACCATGCTTGAAAGAAGCACGTACACCCTGCATTGCTATCGAAATGGAAGAGATTGAGTCCAAAGCAGCTTCAGGGACCAGCAGTGCTCGTGAAGCTGCCAGACGATTGGGCTTACCACCATCATTTGTCCGCAATATTCTTCGTCGAATCCTCCAGCGGTACCCATACAAATTGCAATCGTGCCATGAACTTTTACCAGCAGATACTGCACAGAGGGAAGCATTTGCGAAGGGGGCCTTCTCTAAAATGGAACAGGATCCCACAAGCCATTGCATTCCCCAAAAGTGACAGCATGGTGCGGTTTCACGGGTTCATTTATCATAGGACCCTTCTTCTTTGAAACGCAGTGCCCAATAAATGGATGGATAACGGAAACGGTAAATGCTCAGCGTTATCTAACGCTTCTGCGGGAGACTGTTGTACCATGTTTAATTCAACGAGGTCAGATTTCGAATGTCACGTTCATGCAGGATGGAGCAACCAGTCACACTGCTAACCTGGTTAAGGCGTTCCTCTGATACAGACGTTCGGGGAAGACAGAATCGTTAGCAGGTGCTGCAGGTACCCATGGCCTCCTCGGTCTCCAGATTTAACACTGGCAGACTTCTGGTTGTGGGGATACTTGAAATCTCGCGTGTATCTATCCGGTCCATCAAGTCTGTCGGAACTGAAAGATGCGATCCGCAGAGAAGCATCCTCCATACATTCGGACATGTTGCACTCTGCCGTTGTGGGATTTGTCACTCGTCTGGAATGTCTTCTCTCCTGTGGTAGTGGTCATGTGGAACATATTCTGGTGTTATAAAGTTGTGAAATTTTTCTGTTTATTATTTATGCATTGTTTCTTTGATTTGCGTACATCAGCGCCACCTACCGGATGATTTTCGAATTATTTTTTTTTCTAGCTTAAAAAAAATCCCGTGATATGCTAATGCTGATCCTGCAAACAGTTTTTTTCGTTCATTTCTGCGAATTTTATGAATTTTTCAAATTTTTACGGACTTTTTGCCCACCCGGTATATATATATATGTGTGTGTGTGTGTAATTATTCCCTCTATAATATCCTTTTAATTATCTCCTTTTAAATAATTTTATTTAAATAACTTTTAGTACTTTGGTTCAGGACTAACGCGTAAATCTTAATCGTTATCCAATAGTAACATTGCATCAGAAAACTCGTTCCTGCCCGTTCTAACCATTCACATCTCCTGTTAGAAAAGAGTCTCGCGATCTTCACAGTTGGCATAAAAGCGGAAGTTCATTTTGTGCGCTCGCTCTTTGTGTTTGTGTTCATCCTGCTAAATGTCGCTGCTGCTTGTTTCTTCTGTTATAAGGTTATGTGCGTTCATTATAGTTAATTATTCTAAATAATAATGATTTTCATATGAATTGATTATGAATACAAGATGATTAAAACCAATCCAAAAGTAGTTTTCTGTTTTTCAAGAAATAACGCTCGCCAAATCTACATACAAGTGACCAACATAAATTTGCCTCGACTACACTATATATATATATATATATATATATATATATATATATATATATATATATATATATATATATATATATATATATATATATATATATATATATATATATATATATATATATATATGTGTGTGTATGAGTGGCGTAACGGAAAAAATTTGGGCCCCACTGCAAAGTCAGGTTTTGGGCTCCCACGTTAAATTTTACAAAGGGTAGGCTCAAGCTTTGGGCCCCTTAGAACCCTGGGCTCACCGCGATGTGGGGGTTGCGGGGGTGTACGTTACGCCACTGATATATATATATATATGCATAGTAGCTGAGTGGTAGTGCATCGTGGTTCCACACCTCAGGTCCGAGGTTCAAACCTCGGGTTGCGCAAGATCAACTCAGACTTTCATCCCTTCAGTGGGTCGATAAAGATGTACCAAGTTTACTTGGGAACTTGACACTGGAGGTCTTGCGTCAAATTTACCACCTATTGGGAGCATTTGTTCTTGCATCACCATTTGCCCAAGGTCACGTGTATTGATATGTGCACAGTAAGCATTTAGCCCTCGTGGACTTTTGCGTCCACTGAGTTAAGTTATATATATATATATATATATATATATATATATATATATATATATATATATATATATATGCAATGGGTGGGTAGCGGCTTGCATGTATAAATAAATATATTGATTATTTAATTGCATTGGTTCAAACAAGATTTATATCTTAAGTTTACAGATTACAGAATATTCATGAAACAAAAAAAACCCCACTTGTTTAGGTATATTTTTTGGGAACACAAATTATACGTTGGTGGTATTGAAATTTTATTGGTTGTGTTTCGATGCTGCTGTTAGTTTAGTAATTGTAATAGAGTTTGTGCTTAAAAGGAAAAAAAATAACTTGTCCATACATTCTTTAAACACTTTCTCAAATTCTCTTGTAGGTAGGTTAATAATGTCAGTAGAAATTTCTCCTCACAGTGGTTTCGAATTGTTGAAAGAATAAGAAATATTCTGAGAATCTGTACGAAAAGCTTTCCGACGATGCTTATTTTTATAAGACAATGAGAACTGTGATTTTAGTTGTTGGTTTCTATTTAGTTTGTTTGATTGGAATTTTATGGCAGCAAACTTTTCGAACTGTTTAGAGCCAAATATTAATTGTAAATCAGTTGCAAGTTTATAGAAATAAATTAATATGTTAAGTAGCGTACTTAGTATATTTATGGTTTATTGAAAGCATTTTTCGATTTTTTTTGTTACTTAGGTGTTCAATGTTTTTTTAACCCTCAACCTCTGCAAACTTATATATCCGTTTCGTTCAAGTGGAGATTTGAGTGTCACAGACGTATATATACATCCTACCGAAATACAATTCCTTTCGTTGCTCTACTATCAATAAAAAACTATTCCGGAAACTTTAGGAAGTAATAAAGTGAATATGACGGTGTTTGGGAAAGCTTTACTTAATTCAGAAAAAAATATGCTTATTTTTGTGCCATTTCCTCCCTCTTCCTTAATATACCGCATACGCGTGCTTAGTGAAAACAGTGGTACTGGGGAGCAAATCCCGTAACTTTTATTTGGCTGTTGATGGATTAATTATAAGAACACAAGATTTTTACTTAAGGTATTCGAACACGTTCGGAGTACTTTTTAACTAATAACATATTTAAACATTATAAATGCTTTATTAGGACTGAATACCAATAAATACCAATATTTAAAATAAATTGCCTAAATTTCAGAAAAATCACAATTACAAGTGACATTTTAGCAATATTTTTATGAAACTTCAAAGTAATTAGAGAAAAAAGTAATAAACTTATATTAGTAAAATTATTACTAAAACAAATTAGATGCATTTATCTAAAAATGTACTAAAATTTTAATGTTTCATTAAAATTTGGAAATTTTAGAGGTGATTGAGTAAACTTTTAAAGAAATATTATATTCTTTATATGACCATTATTTAAATAATAAGCCTTAACTCAAAAAGTATTCATACAATAAGAAATATTTTAGTGTACATTCTATAGAAAATAACATAAATATCAGGTTCAAAAAGAGTTATAGAAATACATTCGGAACATTTTGAGTTATCAGACTCTCTTTGCTACATTTTGAGCAATTTAAATGTCCCTTCTGGTAGATTAAAAATACACTTCCGGTTTTTCTAACTTTATAAAATTGATTGTAACTTGGCTTCTGGGTAACGTAAAAACAAAACAAATAATGTTTCTTAAAGCCAAAAGATAGCTCTATTCAATAAAATAAAAACAAAACTAACTTTCATGACGGAATTTTGTCATTTTCAACGTGTTCGGTTACCTTAAAAAGTCCTGGAAAATTCAAACAAAACGAGTGGATATTTTTTATATCATGATTTGTGTTTTTTTAACTTTTTATTCTTTGCTGATGAAATTCAAAATTATAAGGTTATATAATTTTATATTTAATCATTACCTTTTAACTACCTCAGGACTTGAAATAAAGCACACTAGTCTAATTTATACTTCTTTATTTGAAATTAGATTGTGTATAATTTGTATTTTTCTTTAAAGTACACAAACATACAAATGTATTTTGACGAAAAAACAGAATTACGGAAATATAATAGTGAACAAACATTAAGTTACAAATTATACAGTGAATAAAAAAAATCTGCAAAGGCCTGGATATGATAGAAATTTACTGAGCAATTAACATATAATGTATAGCATCTCACTTTCATTTGTCACATCTTGTTAGTCAAAGCAGAAAATGTGTCGTTAGGCAATCTTGAATCCAACCTAACATTAAATATTTTCATTGTACAAAAAGTAACTCATAGTTTTATACCAAAAATTAAGTGGTCGGAAGTTTGGCATTGAAATAGGATACTAAAATATATATTTTATAATTTAATTGGCGTAACATGAAGTCGAAGACCATTCGACTTCATGTTACAGGTTTTGAAACCCATGAACAGGTTTTGTTAAGCATATATTTTAAGTTTTACAGACAATCATGTATCTAGAAATTGAGTTGCATGTATGTGAGGTTCAACTGATCCATATATTATTGTATCGTATACTATCTTATTACTGGCGAAGCTAGTTCTGAGTGGGCCCTGTATCAAAAACCCTTCGGAATCCTGTTTAAAATATGATAGTCCTATTAGCGGGATGCAGTTGGGACCCCTGTAGCTTGGGCGCCCCGTATCATTTATAGGGCTGATACGGCGGTGGCTACGCTCCAGCATCTTATTCTAGATGGGGTAGCTTAGCTACCCCATCTAGAATAAGAAACAACAACAACCACATTTATCATTATAGAGGCATTGAATCAATATATTACGCACAACGTTATGGAGTTTAAAATATGAGCGATTGCGTTTAATTCTAATAATGAATCCCTTTGAGCAGTCATTTATACAAAACAAGAAAACCACATGAAATGAGTGAACAGTCCCTTTTATACTTGGCATACTTAATGTACCATAGAATTTAAATTTCGATTGTGAAACTCCCGTTTTGAGACTTTACAATCTATGTGAAACATTTCATTTCCTAAGCATGACTTATTTTAGTATCACTATTGCTCTCATCAATTTGCACAAAGATTAATTCAGACAAATTTGCCTCATTAGATGTGGTTATCATTGTATTGATTGTATGATTGTATAATATTAGAAATAGCTCGTATCTAGATTTATTCTACAGCGAAAGTATTTGAATGAAAATTCAAGTAAATGTTATTAAAATTTTACATTGCTGGAAAAGAAAAAGAATTCAAAGCTCTATATCCAATATTTTTCAAAATAGTTCAAATAATCTCTTTACTTCGAGATACTTGCAACAAAAAGACAAAGAAATTTTCTTTGAATAAAAACGTTCATTCCACGTTTATTTTATATACATAATTTATTTTACAAAATAAAAACCACACATAAAAATGCTTTTTCAACTTATTCCTATGTATTTTCTAACTCTTAAAAGTTAAACACACAAAAATGTTTTTAGAAAAAGCAGTGTAAGAAATGTGACAAATATATTTATTATGGTATGCATCATTAATAATGGAGGTATATTATGTATAAGTATTTTACTTGTAGTCAGTAAGTAATCTGACGATATATTAATAAGGATTTTCAATTTCTAATTAATACAGCGTTTCTCAAACTGCCCTCCCCTAGAGAAGTATGATAACCCTACGAGTGTGTATGAGCATAATGAAAAAGGCCAAAACAAAAGGTTATTTACAAAAGTTATTAATTTACTGAAAGCAAACAAACATACATTCTGACTTAATAAAAAATAAAATACAAGTTTACACTGATATAATACGCTTATAAATGTATCAGTACTGCACAATGTATTTTAGAATTAATTTAACAACAGTAAGTTAAGAACATTTAATATTTATCAGTGATCCCATTGGCTTGTCATATATAAAATTCTACAAGAAGGTTAACGCTTATCTTGATAATTTGTACGGTTTATAATTAAGCATTTTTCTGACGATTAAAAATTACGCAAATTGCTCCCCAATGCCATATTTTAACACGTAGCTGACCACATGGGGTGTATTGGGTGGGGACGAGGAAGAAAAAAATATAAGTAAATCCTTCGTAAACACTGTTGAGGCCCTTTTATTGCATTCCAAAGATTCAGAATAATTTTATGGATAGAATTGCACAGAAAATATCCTACTTCGTAAAGATGTATATATACGTCCGGGGCAATAAACGCACTGGCTTATCGTGGCATTTATAGACGTCAGGAGAGTTAAAAGTCATATCGTAACTTTACCTCAAAAGTGTAGCATTATTGATTTCAATTCATTGTTATTACATGGAGGAGGGCCCACATGAAAATTATGATTGAATATTGGATTAAATATTGAAAGTTTGAGAAGCACTGAATTAACTTCTTCCATCTCCTTAAAACAAGATGAGGGAAATATGAATAACTTTAAGATCATTGACTTTGATAAGTTCTCCATATTTCAATTATGATTCATCGTCGACACTCTAAATCAAGTTTACTCAACCTCTTTTCCATCGAACCTATATATATATATGACAACTATTTCACGCTGGCTGCAACATGAAGATTAGGATGGGGGTAGAGCACTATAGAATCAAAAATATTTAAAATAAATGCGGAAAATTGATCAAAATATTAAAATTTATAATTTTGGATTTTATTTTAAAACTATATTAAACTTTATCAACCCCAACTCACTTTAAATATATTTTATGCATTTTTTACACAGTTATGAGGTAATTTTGATTTCTTTTAATTAAAATTCCCAAACCTTTTGTTTAAATTTCACCGTCATAAAAGCAAAGATGCTATGTAATTTGATAAATAATTTTATTTTTTCTTTTGACGAAGTATCTTTTATTTTTATTTCAGGTGTTAATTTATCAATTGCAAGACGTTAGCAAAAAGATTTTAATGAATTCTGAAGTAAAATTAGTATTATTTTCTTAAAATGAATTTATTCTTGCTTGTGCATTTTTGTTTCTAATTTATCCAAATACTTTTTTTCTTTTACTAAAAAGATATCTGAACAAATAACTGAATTTATCAAAGAGTGCATTGGAAGCACTTAAGAGAGAGGAACACTAACAATTTATGTTTCAATTCATATATATGTTTATTATTAGTAAAAGTTCATATGTTTATCAATATATATATATATATATATATATATAATATAACAAAGTTTAAGGATGCTTTTTTTACCTCTGCATACTGAAACGTTACTACCTACAGAGTATTTGCAAAGATATTTTTAAAGAAAGTCATTTCGTCTCGTCTCGAAAGAGATCATAGAGAAAGAAGAGCTATTGAAATAATTGTGCTTAGTGGTGTAGTGACGAGTAAAATTACATTTTCAAGACAAATCAGACAAGTTGTTGATCCATGTTTGTTTTTCCATGATATTTTTAGCTTGGAAGACGTGGTGGTTAATTAAAAGTTAATTTCACCTATGAAATGGTCGCTCTTCCACTGTTATTAGTTAGCACTAACCATAATAATTACAAAAGGAAAAAGAGGTATCTCGCAGTTCGTACTAGCATGGCATCTATAGTAAAATTGATATGTTTGATTACTTGATTGATAAAATTTCTTACTAAATTTTTAATGCATTATTCTTAAAATATTGAATTTGTTAGCATAACGGTCTATAACCGAGCCACTCAGAAAGTTCCGGAGGGTCACAGGCAGCCCACTGGACACAGGATGAATAGCACTGCTATAAACTATGTTCAATTTAGGCTATGTATAAAATAAGTTTACGAGTTGATACCAAACACTCTTAGTATTTCTACTATGACTTAGTGGTGGAAAAAAAAGTTCGAAGTGATTAAAAAGTAATTATCTTCTTCATTTCCTTGACACTTAATTAAGTTATTTTTTTAATCTTTAATTTTGTAACCCAATAAATTTAATCAATTATTCTACGATGTAGTATTAATTTAATGTAGGAAATTTAAGTATAACTCATTGCTTATATTGCACTTTGTCTAATTTTTTTAGCTTTAAAACTGTGCTATGAATCTGCTTCATAAGGAACACATAAATATTTGCGTGGATTATAATTTTAAAATATACAGATGAGTATAATAAAGACGTGTGTATATAAGACATTTATACCACTTCCCTTTTTATTATTTTTTTAAAACATATTAAAACTAAATTTAAATGTAACACATTAGAAATCCAATTTATCTGAGCTTATACATTTTTGTAGCGTTAAATCTTTCCTTTGAATGGGTCTTCAATACCAATTACAAGCTCTTATAATCCTTGCACAAATCTTAAACACAATTGCATAGAATCCTTCTTTCACTAAATTGCGAAATATTTAAGTACTCGCAAGTAACTAAATCTCCTCTTTTAAAACAAAATTAGTACTGGTTAAGCTTTATAATCTGCAGCACAAAAAGTACATTTTTCCCTTACAACAACTCTCCTTTAAAACTGAAATTATCCACTGGAGATTTAGTTACAATTCTAGAACAATTTCTTAGGAATTTCCTTTCATGTTTAAAATCACTAATTAAATTGGAAATTGCTGTCTGATTTGAAGGGGTAGATTAACATTAGTTCTGAATATTTAATTAATTGAGTATAGTATAATTTATTTTTTTTCTAAGGAAGTAATTAAGTAGGAGCTCGTGAAATATCCCTCTTACATGGAGGTGAGAGCTGAAATAATATCGTTTTCCGCTTATAGCACGACTCATTTGAGCGAATTTCTGCTTTTTGAGTTATTTAACGAAAACTAAAAAAAAATTACTTAGATACATAAACAGATAAAGGAATTCCAAAATATTTTTTAGGAAGTCAGAACAAATTATTCTGCTCATCCTTTTGCTGCTCTCATCGAAAGTTTTTTTTTCAATTGATATTTAAAAACATGAAAGCACTTAATTGAAGGAATATTAATAATCTTTCAACCAATTATGTTTATTTGAATGAAAGTAAAACATATTGTTAAGATTTGTTTAGATTTGACATTATATTCTTCCAAAAGAAATCATCTATTATTCCCTCCTGCCTGAGGCAAACAGATATTTAGCCGATTCAGAAGGTGGCTTTGTTGAAAGTGCAACTCTTCCCTCTCCGACCCTCAGAAAACGTTCGGACACCGCGATTTTTTGAAAGGACACTCCTGTGAAAATGTTCCATTATTTCGTTACTTCGCACATGTGGACAGGGAGTTTTTTGAAGGAAATGAATGTCAGTCTGTTGTGAGAAAGACATACCATGTAGGGTATCCTCAGTATCAAAGTGACAGGTCGATGGATAGACCCTCTATACCAGTGTTTCTCAAACTTCCACTATATGCGGCCCACTATTCAATCATCATTTTCCTCGCGCCCCCTTTATACAATAACAATGTATTGAATTCAATAATACTATACTTCGACACTAAAGCTACAATATACGACTTTAACCTCTTATGTGCCACCGAATGGGCAGTTTTCTGTGCAGTGTTATCCATAAAATTATTCCGAAAGCTTTGAAATGCAATAAAGGCACCTTAAAACCTTACATAAATTATTGCAGAGGATTTGCTTATTTATTCCTTTTCCTACCTCCATGCATCATACGTGAAAAACGGTGACATCGGGAAGCGAATCATGTAACTTTAAATAGGCAGTTAAGGAATCATTTATATACCGTACAAATTATGTATAAAGATAAGTGTTAATATAAACCAATGGGGTCAATGATAATTATCAAACTTCTTCTTAACTTAGTATTGTTAAATTAATGATAAATCATACATTGTACAGTGTATTATATCAGTGTATATTTATAAGTGTATTCTTTCAGTGCACTTATACATTTATAAGTGTATTATATCAGTACACTTATACATTTATAAGTGTATTATATCAGTACACTTATAAATGTATTATATCAGTACACTTATAAGTGTATTATATCAGTGTAAATGTGTATTTATATTTTATTATATCAGAAAGTATTTTATTTGTTAACTTTCAGTAAATTAAAATTTTTTTTATGATCTTTTGTATTCGACTTTTCAATATGTTCGTCCCCCCCGTAGAGTTATCACGCCACTCAAGGGGGGTGGCGCCCCGCAGTTTGAGAAATATGATATAATGGGTATGGCGATGGGCTTGATCTCATTCGCTATGGCCTATTGTCTCAAAGAACCAATGGAGTTAGGACGGAGTTGAGGAGTGACGTGTGCACTCCTCATCCCGTACGCACGTCATTCAAGGAGTATTGGGGTCATGACAGAGAGAGAGGCCTACCCAGGGGTTTTAAAAGGTCGGCTTGGAAGTTGACAAAGATTTCTTCAGTCTTCTGTATCCTCTACCGCATCAGTCTATTTTTCTTCTTCGAAGACACGTGATAGAGATTGTGGGGATAGCTGCACTTCAAGAATTAAGGGAAAGGAACTGGGATGGCCTGCGTAGTCTGCGGATCAACGGCTTCAGTGATTTGACTTTGGACGACACCAGTGAAAAAGGTTGCGGGGACAGCCGCACCCAGGAGCCGATCACTTCAAACATTTGAAACCTTAAGCTGGACTAGAACATTTCTCCGGCGACATACTGTGAAGAGATAAAAATTTTTTAATGAATTTAATGGTTTATAATTAATTTGGAATAAAATACTGTTTGGGAAAAAGCTGTGTGTGTCCTCCCGCTACCAAGTAATGAAGTAATTTTACTTGCTCACGACAATAAACTATCCAATCGTATTGATTTATAATGTAAAATTAATGAAAAATAATGAAGCTAAAGCATTCTTTTTTTATTTATATAAGGCCAGAATTTTCAGGAAAAACCAAATGATAACTACTTTATAATAAGGGTTGTTGAAATATAGCATTTTCTTTATATAACGAAACGGCAGAATATCCCAGAGAAAATCCAGTATAAAGTTATACATATCTCTTTATCTCCTTTCTTCAAGAAAACTTCAGAAATCTCTTCCAGAAACCATTTTCTTTTCCTTGTTTTTTCTCCAAATTCTCGAAAAGCAATGAAAATGCATGAACAGAAGGCCGAACGTATTTCTCCATAGTTTCTGTCAGTGCCAAACTGATTGTTTTCATCCCCATTTGTTTGAGCCCAGAAATGCCATTTTATTACAGTTATTTGTTTTTCTCTTAGTGTATTGCTTTCAAGCTGGCCTCAAAGGATTCATTTAGACTTTGAGTCACACAAACAAGAATTTACATCCACTAGTAGTACTTTTTTTTTGCTAGTTCAAAATTCGTTTTCGTATTCAACAATTATGATGTAGAATTGGTGGAAATGTAAGAAAACTCTCCTCCTCTTTCCCTAAAAAAAAGAATTTTAAAAGCTTTGTAATGTTTTTCGGATATAATTTATTCAGTTTGTTTTTTTAAAAAAAAACAAAGTTCGAATCCTCATCTTTCTTTTCATTTTAATGCGTGTTGTATATCTAAAATCTTATTTTTTTGACAATTTGAGAACTTAATATTTTCAAATTGTATAGATTTTAACCTTTCACACATAAAATATCTTACTTTAATCTCTGGGGTAATAAGAAGTCCATAAAACTATTTTTTTAAATAATGGTTGAAACTGGGCCAGGCCCATTTGAATGGCGAAAAATGTAAACAAAGTACTTCACTTTTGCTTAAAAAAGTTGAACGTCTGATTTAAACTAAAACATGTATCTTTTATTGTATATTGAGCCTTTTATTTTTATATTTCCCAGCCGGTTAAAAGCCTTATTGTATACATTAAAATCGATATATATGAAAATGAAAATTTAGATGTGTTCGATGTACCTTTTCTAAGAAACTACCGTTCACAGGTATGTAAATTGTTTATATTTTATTTATAATGATGGCTAATATATACTAATATAAAATTTTTGTAAAAATCTCAAAAATTTATTTTTTACAAATTTTTTATGTGAAAATTGGGTCAAATTTTGCAAAGTTATACAAAATATTTCATAATTTATTAAAAAAATCAAAATTAGCTAAACGCTCATTTCAGTATAAAGAGAAGGGTGTACTTTAATTGTATGAAAATTTTAAGCATTTATACATGTAATAGATTTTGAGAAAAAGTACATTGGAAACAACCAATTTAATATTGTCAGTACATAGAGAGATAGAGGTTTCTAACTTTCCTTGAACAAAAAACTTTTTTGACATGAATTGAGGATATTCCATGCGTAAGAAGCTATATATTTCATAAAATTATCATTTTACGTAAAATAAGGTCCAAATATTACAGAGTAGCGCAATATAAATGCAGCATTTCACTTCACTTGATATATTTTGTATCAACTCTTTTCTGTTGTATGGATATTTATTCATATATAAATTGATCATGGATGAGATTTTAGGAATAATAAAGGGAAGATTGTGTTAGGTAGAATGTACAAAATTCGACTTTTCAAAGTTTATGTTTTTATATGTAAACCGAACACAAATTTCTTGCTGAACAATAAATTATAATGAATAGAAAATGTAAATACCGTAAAATCTGGCATATAACCCGCACTTTTTAACAAGAAAAAATCAGACAAATTTAAGGATGCATGCTAAACACCGGGTACAAAAAATAGAGTTTAAAAAAAAACTTAGCACAGAAAAAAGTTAGAGTTATACGTATTTTGAAGTACAACTTCGTTAAATTAAATGATATACTTTATGAAGAAGGGTTATAGTTCTAAAAGTATGTTATTCGTAACTAAAGCCTGGAAAAATACGTCGAATAAATTACTTTGAAATATAAGAGTATTACGCACGACATTTCTGGTTTCTTTGTAAAAAGGGTTTAATGCGGTAAATATATCTAAAGACTAAAACTTGCAGATTGAAAGTATGAGGTGCACGTCAAACGGCGGTGTGTGTTATACGCCGGATTTTACTGCAATGTTTCTATAGAAATAATCCAGAGAGAGAGAAAGAGGGAGAGAAAATTAAAGACATTTTTAGATCGTCATAACTTAAAACTGTGCCGGAATTCTGTGCTTGGAAAGAAATTTTGGGATGATTAGCCAAATGAAATTTTATTTGTTTTCAAAACGTAAAAATTTTTAATTGGTTATAACTAAAAACAAACAGCTTTTAAAAGAAGTGAAATAAAAAAAAACTTGAAATTTGTTGTACAGTCAACTTTTACGTCTTTAGTTGTATACTTGATTTGAATATATTCTTTGTCTTTTTTTATGTATGCTAGTCGAAAATTTCGAAAAAAGTACTTGAAATTACATTCGATATATCTTTTTATATTCTGCTTCAGACAAGAAGTCAAAACTCGTAAAATTAAAAAGTGAATTCTAGCAAAACATTTTTTTCTAATGTTTTGTGTTTGATTAATTTCTCTTTCACATTTTTCAGAAATTTCTTTGAAAAGCTATCTAATGAAGACTTGTTTGTGTAATTATATTTTCTTCGTCGTTTTTCTTCTATTCCATCTCCATTACAATCATATCCGAAAGAGATAGATGACCAAAATTTTAAAAAATATCGAGGAGGCAAATTAATTAAAAAATGGAATGCAAACAGTTGCGATTCTTTTTCTTGGAAAATGTCAACCGTTAGACATTTTGAGAAGATTTTTCTTTAAAAAAATGAAAAAAAGAAAGAAAAGTTATAATTGATATTTTGATAGTTTTTTCTGTATTCTATAATGAAATTCGAAGCTAGTGACAGACAGACACCAGCTAGTGACAGAAGCTAGTGAAGACATAGAAAAAATTTTTTAAAAAAAAGAGTAATTTATTTCATTTTTACAAAAAAATTATAAAAAAGGTACACGTTTCTTTAAAAGTAGGGGGAATTATCATACTAAAGTATATCATGTTTATAAGTATACAATTAAGCGAAATCACTATAATTAGAATGATTCATATACATTTTTATTTTGATTCAAAATTACAAACACAATGGACTAAATTCATGTGACATCATAGTCACATGATAAATGAGCCACGTGTTTTCGGTCAATCAGTTCATAAATTAATGTAACGTCATAATTATATCATAAATATAATCACGCGTTCCCAGCCAATTAGTTCATGTGCTTCACTGTTGCCAACTTTTGCTTTTTGCAGGAACTTTCTTTTAGAAAGTACATATTTGTCAATGATATAATAATGCACATAATAAAACCAAATGCCACTCATTGAAAAGTATTCGTATAATGTAAGTGTGTTTTTTTAAATTTGAAAACTGCTTGAAGAATTTTAGCACGTGAACTCTTAGCATTTAAAAGTTGATGATTGGGTAATCTAAACGTTACAAGTTGAGCAACTAGTATGTCAATTTTTAATCAATGGGAAACACATGATTGCCGTTATCATGTGACCATCCTGAATTTAGTACATACTGTTTAACTATTAAAAAGCATATGCAATTTAAACTTCTAAGCTGTTATTGAAAGAACTAAATTTTTTTTTGAAAATTCTTGGAAAAAATATTGAACGATATCATATAGAAATTAAATCAATTGACTATGCACTGAAAACATGCATATGACTTCTTTCAAAAATGTTTCATAATATCCAATTATTTAAGAATATAAAACCAAAACAGAAATAATTGCTTATAATTTATACTGACTGATGTAAAGTTTTGCTGGCACGCACGTTGATTCTTAATAAAGCTTTTGCAAGAAGCCAGTTAAATATTCAAAGTGAAAATCTTGTAGCACGGCACTGAGGGCGCTGAAATATTTGTTCGTGTTAAAAGAATTTCGAGTAAAAAGATACTGCAACCCCCCAACATGTTTAACAAAATTAAGTTTATTAGAGAAACATTTGTTTACATAGATTGTATATATGCATGTATTTAGTAAAAATCAATGAAATAAAACATTCACAAGTACTTAATGAGATTTAATACAAAATGTTTGAGTTTTTAGAAAAACAAAATATTTATTGAGTTTTGGCGAAATAATCTGATATTTTACTTTGCATTGTCTTCCTGAACACTGAATTGGCAACATACTGTTCGATGTCGTCCATTTTGTTATTCATTTCACTATTGGGATGTGCGTCTAAATAACTGCGCATAATTTTCATGATGTTCTTCATATCGGATGACGTGGAAACTGGGATCGCATTCATTTCATTTTTGTCATTAAAATCTACATCAGAGATATTTTTCGAGATTTTAACAAACTCCAAAATGTCTTTGCCTGCCATAATTCTAGCTGTTTACTTCATTATCCTCTGCTGCAATGAATGCTTCTGATCATTCAGAAGGACAGTTATGTAATAAAAAAAACTTTTTCAAACTTCAGCTGATGTTTTTTGCATTTTGTTCATTCCAAGAAGAAAAATATTTTCGTTTTAAGAGAGGGGGGATGAATGAAAATACATAGTAGTTGGTCGGGACTGTTGTATTATATCATGTTAACCTATATTTCATATCAGCGTTTTCACGTCAAACGTATTTCATTGTAGTTTAGATTTATATTTTGTCTTGAAAAAAGGAAACGTTTTAACAAAAATTTTAAAAATTCAAAGGCGAATAGGATTTTTTTAAAAAGTGAATACCATATTTGTTTCTCATGTGTCATTTATGAACAAAATAAGATATTTTGTTGATAAATATAAATGATTGACCATCAAAGGAGATACTTTTCCTTAAATATCCGAAATTCCCTCTCAATAAGTAGATATACTATCCCAAAATAGATTCGTTACATGAAGATGCACATGGAACAGCAATTAAAAATACAGATCTCAACAACACTTCTGACGTAATTTGGAGCAAATTGGGTTTTTTTCTTAATAACTGTATATATATATATATTCCTTAAAATATTCCTCCTTCCTCTGAGGAATATTCCGTAAAATAAAGATTTTTTCACGATATAAAAAGTTCTAAGACGAAGCAAGTTCTAAGCATAATTTATGTATTTTGTGCACAGTTATGTTGTTCAATGGTATATATATATATATATATATATATATATATATATATATATATATATATATATATATTCAGGAACTCTTCTACTTCCATTTGTTCAATATTACTTTATTTATTTCTACGGAATGCAAAAACTTCATAATTCCAGTAAATCATTAATTTAAGAGAACTCATATTTACCTAGTTTTAAGGACTTTTCAATTTTTTTTTTAATAATTTTAAAAAAATGAATTAAACTGAACTAAAATGATTAAAATGTGTGCGTGACTTTAATAAAAGATAAAGAAACAAAAAGACACTTTTCGCTAACATTACAGGAATAATATTTGCTGGTGACATATAACTATAGTTTTTTCAAGTTATTGTAGTTTTATTGTCCTTGGATGATATAAAAATAACATGAAATTTTCTCGCATGCTTCTTTTTTCAATAGGGTGCAGAGTGTCTTGTGAATACGCTGGTGGCTTAATATATTTCTCAGATTTTTTTTTAGGTAGCATTTAAAAATTTTCCTTTCAACTCAAATTTGTCAGATATATTCATAATTTTTTTTTTTAAAAAAATTACTTCTTATCATGATTAATATCAGTAACATTCAATCAGGTACTAATTTGATCTTTTTCAACTTCATCCAATAAAGATCACGGATGTTAATTTCTTTTTTACTTTCTGTGCATTTATATTTCTAACCCGTAATGAGTCGTAAACCATAGCAATCAAAACGTCTAAGTCGTTTACATGTAAAACGGTATCCCGTTCATAGAAAATATTTTAGAACAAATGTTGTCACGTGGGGAACTCAGTCATACTAAGTACCATAGAATTGTAAAAAGAAAAGAAACAAAAGTGTTTTCTACATATTTTCCCAAAAAAGGGAGATATGTGACAGATATATATTTTTTTAGTCTCATGAAGACCGTCATATAAGATTGTGAAGTCCGCGCCGATGGGGACACCCATTCTACACTATCCACACAGCCTGTGTCTATGGGGAGGAACGAAGAACTACTAAAATATGTTTATTAAGATCTTAGTTTAAACACAATACAACAATAAGAATAATCTAAAGAGTATGATCAAGAATGAGAAGCCGCAACACGAATTACCAATTGATAGCGCAATTAACCACGGAATCTAACTTTATTGATTAAATACCATTTCAATAGAAAATGCCGTATACTTAAAGTTTAATTTATCAAGCTTACCGCTATATCCTAGATAAACAGCTACGGTCCTAACTTCAGTTCTGGCTTTAATCCGGCTATACTCCGTGTATCTCAGACCCACTTTGGGTTAATCTGCACCGCCACTTCTTGGATAATTCCCAGAATTATGATTCCTCTTCTAGACTATACTTCAAAATCACCTTGCAACTACCTTTCTACCTAGTGACTCTACTTAGCGACTCCTATTAACGACCATGCGAATGCTAAACTTTCCATATATATATATATATATATATATATATATATATATATATATATATATATATATTATACTTAATTTACATATACACGTTCTTCTTCTTGAGTTGGTTGGAAAGAATTGATATTCTGGCCCCAAAGAAATCCCAAGTGGACAGTTAATTGAAATCGCGATTAAAGCCCCGTCACTAGAGGATACGGACAAAGTCATTCGTAACACAAAAAAACAGTTTCCACAGCATTAAATATTTCACAGCCTGGGGTGACCCAATGACGCCCGTGTCCGCTCCCGGGTTCAGATATTGTAACGCAGATAAACTAAAATTTTGACTCCTATTTATAAGTTATGTGTTGTTTGTATATAAGTAAAACTTTACATGAATCAACTTCAAAATGTGTGCTTCAAGATCGAAGCAAGTAGACTGCATGGGAAGTGTAAAATTCCTATTTAGAAGATCCCATTGAATTCCAAACCAGCTCTCACCGAAGATTACCGAAAAGACTCTACGACTCATTACTAAGGCACTCTACGACCAACAGAGCGAAAACTTTTAAAACCTGCTCTGGGCTAAGCCAGCAATCTGCGCGAAACGTGTTTCAAATGCGTCAAAGATTGAATTAATTAGACGAAATAAATATCTGAGATCGCTATTGTAATAGCCATGAGTAGGGACAACCGGTGGCAAATATTATTAACATAGATTTATTTTCACAATTGGGGCCTTTTGACAGAGGTGTAAATATTTAAAACCGGTCAATTCTTACGAATGTCGAAATTGAGGTTGTTTCGCAATTTAATTCCTAATTTTACATCATGATGAATGTGTCATGAATGGGCAGGGAATTTCATGACTTCTACCCGATTTTCAGTATGCTCTGAAATAATGACCATTTATGTTGCTGAATGTAAAGCTGGTAAATGAGTTGCTTCTAAGGTTTTAGACAAAAATATTAAGTTATGTTTGTGCTTCAATAATGTTATTTGTAATTTATATTAAATATAGTAAGGGTTGCAATCTTTAAATGATATAATAATTGATTATTGTAATTCCTTCTAATAATATGAAATTATTCTAGGTATTAATTATGTATTTAATCAATTTTAGTCATTTAAATAATGCAGACAGTCAACTTGTGGTTGAACTATATTTTAAGAGTAATTAAGAATCGATATGGAATTTGGTACGCAATGCCAATTTGCACGATTTAGTAACTAATGTATGCAACGTATTAGCAATTAATTAAGTAAACTTTTCACTGTCAAGTATTATGAACAAACAGTTTTAATCTTCGACTTACCCAATTTAAAAATTTAAACATTGACTGTGACTGTTGTGTTTTAATGACATATTTTCGCCTTTTTGTTAATTCTATATTTAAAAACACAAAGTTTTAACTTGTGACTAAAATTTCGGGGATTCGACTTTACAAACTTTTCTACTCTAATCAAATCACAAAACTAAATTTAGAGAGTTATTTCTATTTAAAATAAATACCATTACTACGGGGTTTTTTTCTAAATGTTTAGAATATTCCTCTTTACTTGGTTCGGGAAGGATTAGACTTTTTTTAAAATCACGCCTACTTTTGAATATTCATGGGGAAAATGTGAAAACTTCTTTCTTTAATTAGAAAAAAATTGGCATGTAACTTATATTTAAAATAAAAATCTAGTTTGTTTACTCTTGAAATACTTGCCAAGATAATCCAAGCGAATAAATTAATTCCATTATTTAGAAGAAGATCATTTAAGTTCCGACTTTGAATTTTATTGGGCTTTGTATATTCATTTTGTCGTGGTCTATGCAGTCTATATGGTACTAATTTAACAAAATCAGTGTAACACAGTGCTTTTCAAACTTTCAATATTCGCGACCCAATATTCAATTATAATTTTCATCGCACCGCCTTATATATAATAACAATGCATTGAATTCAATACTATAATAATACTCCGATGCTAAAGCTACAATGCGATTTTCACTTCTTAAGGTCCCCGGCGTACATAAAAGTCTCGTTCAGCCAAATCATTAATTTTCTGAGCGTATATATACGTCTTTCCTTTCTTTTCTGTGCACTATTTTCCACAAAAACATTCCAATGACATTGGAATGAAATAAAAGGACCATGATAGTGTTTGCAAAGGATTTACTTAATTCAGAAGATTTGCTTATTTTTTATTTCTTTTCTCCCTAAAAAAAAATCACATATACGAATCTACGTGGAAAACGAAGGCATTGACAAGCGAATGGCATAACTTTTAATCGGTGTAAAAAGTGTTAAAACAAGCCCATGGGGGTCACTGGTAATTATCAAACCTGTCCTTAACATAGTATTGTTAAATTAATTATGAAATACATTGTACACAGAGTACTAATACATTTACATAAGTGTATTATATCAGAGTGTTAATGTGTATTTTATTTTTTTATGTCGGTATGTATTAATGCAACGCCCGGTTAACATAAATTAAATTAATTTATTCTTATTATCCATTTTATAATACCCAGGTTCTAATTTATCATTTGGCGTCACACTATAGCTTAAATTTAAACATTATATCTTTAATGACAAATAAAACAGGACACTAAATTAAAAAGCCGTTCTTTAAATTAACACTTAATTTATTTACAATAACATTTAAATTACGTTAAATACTAAGGATATACATGATTACTTAACTGAATTAGGATCTGAGAGAGAGAGGAATCTTGGTGGCCATGTTCGAGATTCTCCAATCTCGGTATTCGAAGAAGGGGTCGTCAGACCAAATTCGGTGATAAAATTCGTGTCAGAGAGTGACTAAATTCGTCGTGCAAGCGCTTATATTTCGCGGAGGTTTACCTCTGTATTCTGGAGAGGATTCTTTTTCGAAACACAATCAGCTTTTCTGATTGGTCTGAAGTCAGCGGAGGGATATCTTCCCGGGGTCCATGACTCCCCCAAAACGCGGGAAATTCCCAAAAACATCCCATATCATGATGTATTTATGGGTACATTGCCTTCTTCCAGGCGTGGGAAATGCGTCACCCTTTTCGGTGGGGTGAGAGGCACTCCCAGAAATTCCTCTGCTTGTAAACAACAACAGGGCCGATATACAAATTACTGTTGTAATCCTTATGGAAAGGCGGCCCCCCATCACTCCTCCCCTCTCTCAGATTAACAAAACCAAAATGAATAATAAAAAAAAATTTCAGTAAGCAAACGAAATACAGAATTGGCCTAGCGTCGGCAAATGTCTATGACAAGAACAAAAAATTCAGACTCCGGGTTCACGATCAGCTGTCCACGTCTTATGAGGGGTTCTGTCCATGTTCATCCATAATGTTGGCAGCTCCATCGTCGCTCAGATATTGCTAAAGAAATCTGCTAAACTGCAAAAATTAACAGAAACTTTGTCTCCCAGGGAAACCATATTAGTAATGAAACAACAGTTATGAGAAAAAAAATTAAACTTGGCCCTTTGTGACCACCTTTGAAGACTCCAAGCACCAATTTCCAACTCCTCTCACCGCTCATAAAATGAAAATAAGAATGTTAAAAAAAATACAATCAATTTCTGAAGTTCCTAACCTATTCCGTGAGGGAAACCCAAATTAACTATCAACAACTACAATGACGTTAATGTACGAAGAGGAGAAAAAAAAATTTACTGAATGGATCACCCAAACAATTCACAAAAACATCAGACACAGACTGACAAATAGAAATAATTAAACAATCACAAAGAATCGTGTGCCACTAAATAATAAAAAATATTAAGACAAATAACACGTAAGAATACAAAATTGGCGTATCTAACAACTGCGAAACTAATAAAACAACACTTAGGAGTATTGAACAAAATACATTGATAAGAAATAAACGCCAGTGAAAACATTTACATACAATTCAAGCGTGGCGCTCAGAAACAGACACTTCATAATCGTTTAACATCGAAATCTTGACACGACCAATGTGAAGTGAAAATCCCAGACCATCAAAAAAAAAAAAAAAAAAAAAACTAGCAGAACTCTGTACATACTCAAGCGTAAAAATTTCAATGGTTCACTAAGAGCATTGATAATATTTAATGAAAATAATTAAGTAAAAGTAAAAAAAATTAGAGATTGAAACAATGAGTGTGCATAAGTGGAGAAAAAAAAATTTGTAACTTCATAGAATGCTTGGTAGCCTAAGAAATTAAAAAAAATTCACTAAAAGCATTGGTTACAAATAAAAGTTTTTAAAAAAAATTTAACGGAATTAATTCAGATTTGCAAATTTGGAGAATCTCGAACATGGCCACCAAGATTCCTCTCTCTCTCAGATCCTAATTCAGTTAAGTAATCATGTATATCCTTAGTATTTAACGTAATTTAAATGTTATTGTAAATAAATTAAGTGTTAATTTAAAGAACGGCTTTTTAATTTAGTGTCCTGTTTTATTTGTCATTAAAGATATAATGTTTAAATTTAAGCTATAGTGTGACGCCAAATGATAAATTAGAACCTGGGTATTATAAAATGGATAATAAGAATAAATTAATTTATTCTTATTCTCTTTATAATTTATTCTTCCCGGGGTCCATGACTCCCCCAAAACGCGGGAAATTCCCAAAAAACATCCCATATCATGATGTATTTATGGGTACATTGCCTTCTTCCAGGCGTGGGAAATGCGTCACCCTTTTCGGTGGGGTGAGAGGCACTCCCAGAAATTCCTCTGCTTGTAAACAACAACAGGGCCGATATACAAATTACTGTTGTAATCCTTATGGAAAGGCGGCCCCCCATCAGTATTTCGTTTGTTTACTTTCAATAAAATAATACTTTCCTTAAATAATCTCTTGATTTTTTGAATGTTCAATATGCTCGCACCCCACAGTTAGAGAAATGCTGACGTAACGGTTTAAAAAGGAATAGACGTCGTAAAATTTTAAATTTCTGTAATGCAATATTAAAAGTAGAATGTGTCATATATTCTTGTAAATAGAAAAAAATTTGTATTTCAAAAATAATTTTATGATATATATATCAAGAGAAGAAAAAAACATCTACTTTCACTGGGATAAAATTTATTTAGAAACTTAAACTAAATGCAAAACAAAAGGCTAAGATTTTAAATTAATTCAATTACAGAGTTTATTTATTATTTTTTTATTTGCGAATATTTAGCTAATATTTTTTTCAAATGTTTCTCTTCCACTATTCTAAGAATAACTAATCCTTACTTTTTGTCTTCCTTTTTTTTAAAAAAAAAGGAATAAATAACAAAGAAAAAAAAATACAATTTTGTAAAAAGCAGTAAAAAAAATTTTTTTTAAAAGTTGTAAGCAATTCAAAAGATCAAATTTTTACAAATTAAAATAAAAAGAATATATGTGAATTCATTGACCAATTTTAAACGCCACGCTTTATTTTATAATACATAATTTATTAATTGAGTTATATGTTGTCACAGAAATTTAGCACCGCATTCACAAAAATGTGTCTTAATTATCTTTTAAGTGTGAAAAAAATAAAACATTTTTTTAATATGTTTGTTTTTAAAACTTTCCTTTTTCCAACATTATTAAAAAAATTTTGTTAGTATTTCTGTTTTAAATGCACTTCATAAAATTAAGAGAAAAGTAAACTTAATTTTAATTTTGTAATCAAGAGAAGAAAAAAAATCCATTGCTGATTCTTAGAAAAACACTAATGAAATTAAAATATTTTTGTCATTTTTTTTAATTATAAAGAAATGTGACTGTAAAATAAGAAGTTATGCAAAAATAGCATCATATTTTTGCACTTTCATCTTTATATTTTTCTGTCCGTATATTTTCCTTTTTGATTCGCATATATTTTTTATGTTCTGATGCGAAGTTGCGCTTCATTCTTTTTTTATTTTTAAATAATTCGAATTTATTTTTTTCATGAATTGAACCATTCTATCTCAAAACGAATTTCTATCTTGTTAATTAATGTTTTCTAACTGGACATTTAAACAACATTCTAGATTTGAAAATTTTGTACAGCCTTTTGAAAATGTGAATATACGAGGAAGGAGTTTTTTAATGAATTATAAAAAAGAAAAAAGTTAAGAAAACTATAAATTTGTTTCAAAAAAGTTATGTGTCATCATGATTACTTTTTGACATCATCGATAAAAAAAACTTCAGTATTTTTTCATATTGTGGTCCCCATAAACTCTTCGAAGAATTTTGCAACCAATGATGTCAGATAGACCTGAACAGTTTTTGAAGATCTTCATTGATCTAGAAGCGTTGGATTCCTATTCCTTTCTTCTGTTCAGGTAAGGAATTTTAAGTACTTAACGATAAGTCGACGCTATACTCAATCTGATTAAACACGTTCGATTCAATTTTCTACAGAAGCTGTTGAGTTGCAACGGCTGAATGATTGTCTTGAATGAGGTTAATTCCTGGAATCATCATTCTTTTTTTATTTTATATGACTTAAGGCTACTGAGGAGGAGCCTCAAATCAACGTTCCGATTAATCTCAGATACCTCGCGATATTATACATCGGAGACAGAACATCACACAGTACGTCCACTTAAATGGCAAATATCTAATTTTCATGGCAATTATGTCGAAATGTAAACATGTTGTACATTGCTTTTGCTAATAAACACATATTTTCTTTGTCATTTTTCTTTCTCATCATTCATTTCTTGCTCATTGGATTTTGAAGAAAGTCACTTGTATACACTTACTTTTTTTAATAATAAACAAATGTGGAAATAATGTAAGGAAACTAATTTTTATTTTTATGTGGGGAGAAATAGAGTAGTATTACAATGAAAATCGTTTAGTATGAAAATGAGGGGAATGGAATATTTTTTCGTGTTAAAAGAATTTCATGTTAAAGGATATTGCAAAAAACTAGCATTTATTCACCAAAATTAAGTTTTTAGAGCATATTTTAATAGATATGTACAGTCGAACTTCTATATAACGAACCTCTATATTCCAAATTTTCTATATAGCGAACTTTTTCCTGGAACCGTGAACATTTCACGATTTTCTTCTTAAAATAACCTCGCTATAGCGAAGTACATTTTCTGTATAACGAACTTCTTCTTTTGTGATTCAATTTTTGTTCTCACTTTTTTTAAGTATTTCTGAAAAAAAATTCAAGATATTCACTCTTTAACACATTATATGGGGATCATAAATCTTGAACTGGTTTTATTAGATCCTAACTCTCCGAGAGTAATAGGGTTCTGAATGTTTCATCCAAGAAGTGCAACCTTTAAGCCCCCTTGTCCAGTTCTCTAGAAAAATCTTCGATATCCCCTTTCACCCTCAGAGGAATTGTTCCGAGTTCACCTATCTAGTTATAAAATAATGTATGTTTAATATAACTTGTATGTTTTAAATTAGAAAATGTCCTTAAAATTCGTTAATTTTAATATAAAATGAATTTCTTAATATTTAAAATACTGTGTATTTTCTTCAACATTATTTTTTATTGTTTTCCATGCAGTTTTTGTTCTTTCTATTTTTTTATGTGTAAGATATATAAAATAAACATATACTGTATTAAAAAATGAGTGACCTATTACTTTTTTTTAATAGATAGAGCTTATGAATTTAAAATTTGTCTTATGTAGTTTATAAAGTATATAAAAAGAAGAACCTCTATATAACGGATTTAGCGACTCCATTATATGGAGGTCTGACTGTATATATGTATGTATTTAATAAAACATCCATACAACCAAAACATTCGCAAGAATTTAATGAAATTTATTACAGGAGTTCAAGTTTTTGAAAAACAAAAGATTTATTGAGTTTTTGCTTTGTCTTTTTTAGCATCAAATTCTAAACATATTGTTTGATGCTGTTCATTTTGGTATTAATTTCACCATTGGAATATGCGTCTAAATAAAGGTGCATATTTTTATGACATACCTAATATCAGATAAAGTAGGGAATATTAAGTGAGTGAGTGAATATTAACGTCGCGTTATTTAGCAACTCGAGGGCTTTTGGAAAAGAGTTTCGTAATTCTTAACCATGGTCAAGTGATGAGGACGACACCTGAGCTAGCATATTCTCTCTCCTAGCTATCACACAGCACCAACGAGAGGATGTTTGAGCTCTCGACAGATTTAAAGAAGAACCTCGTGCATCGCTCCCCTACGCGGTTGATCTGCAGCCGTACTAGATTTAAACTCATGACACTGTACCTACGAGCACGTTACCCTAACCACTAGACTACCGCGGTCAACGTGTGGCAGTAGCTGCATTTTATTCATTTCATTTCCCTCATCGGAATCTGCATTCAAGGATATTTTTGAGCTTTGAGCAAATTTCAAAATGTCTTTGCCTGCCCTAATTGCGGCTGCAAGCACATTGTTATCATCTACTGCTACGGATTCTTCCTATGATACATTAGAACAGTTCAACACTACAGAGACTGCTCATTTCAACAAGTGAAATCTTTTTGTGTTAAGCGATATTTGCTTAGTGTTAAGAGTAAAAATGGATGGAAATACATAGTAGTTCGTTGGGACAATTTTATTATTTTGTGTTAGCTGATATTTCGTCTTAAGCGTTTTCGAGCTAAACGTATTCAACTATATATATTTTTTATCACAATAACATATTTCGCTTAATGTAAAGATAAAAATATTGCTTTTGCACATACATTAAATCACCATAACTAATTAAATGGGGAATATTTATGTCTAGTGGAAAGTGAATAAAAACGTTTTAATAAACCGTACTGAAAGGTAACAAGATACATCTAATAAAGGAGTGTAGACTAAGTGTCAGTTACACTCTAACTGACATTACTGTAATGTTGTCGTGTGTTTTTATCCAGAGAATCATATGAGATACAAGTGGAAGAGAGAACAGAAGAATATAAACATTTATTACAGATGATGATTCCAGCATATAAGAAGAAGGGGTGCGATGCTTTCCTTTCGAGAGGGGAATACTGTACAGGCAAATGTCCAACTTCTTTTCCCGATGAAAATACATCCATGCCTTACTCGGGATTCGAACCCGAACCCACTCGGTTACAAACCGAAGGTCATAACCACCATACTGGCTGAACAGCAACATTACTGTGGTACAAAAAGTATTTGGAATTCTTCCTTTACAATACGTATATAAAATACATATCTTCTGAAAACTTATCAATTTTTTTATGATTCATATAAGAAACATACGATAACATTCATTAATTTATCTTACCTTATCATCTGAAAATAAATTTGTTTTTAATAAAAGAATCTTGATTTGATTAATATTCCAAACCGGTAAGTGCAATTGACAAACGTGCGTTTAATTAACGTAACATTATAACATTAAGGCAACACAAGGGATACTGGGGACGGCCCTCGTAATTTAGAACAATTTAGAAAAGAGTCTATATTTAGATTCCTTCCACCAATGGAGTTTCTACAACAAATACATTTTAAATGTTGATAATAATATAGTGCCCACATTTGAAATGCCACTAAAAACTTTTAAAAACGATTCTACAGATCCATAACCACACTATTTGCTTAGTACTAAACATTAAGGAAATATTGATTATTTTCTTTGATTACTGTGGGTGTCAGACATTCTGAATTAATTCCAAAAGGTAAGACGATAACTATTTGAGTATTTTACGACATCTGCGTGGAGAAAGTCGAGAAAAAAGACATGGATTGTGACGATAGCTCTTAAATATTACATCACAATAATTCATCTTCTCACAATGCCATTATTCTTAACAATTTTTTGAAAAGCTTTTTTTGTACACATCCTCTGTATTCACCCGATATAGCAATCTGTAACTTTTTCCTATTTTCACGTTTCCAACTACATTTTGGTTGCCATTGGTTTGAACCAGTTGATGGTATAAAATAAATTTCGGTAACGACTCTGAAGGTGGTAAGCAAAAATAACATTCATGCGTGTTTTACGAATTGGAAAAAATGTTGACTGAATGCATTGAGGTTGTAGGTTATTTTGAAAGAAATGTGATACATTTCGACTAACAAATTGATATAATCTCTTTTATGTGGTTGTTACAGGTACTTTTGTATTACAGTCAATTATGTCCTCAGCCTATGGGTTATTAAGGACTAGTTGAAATATTTTATTTTGAAAAGGCTGTGAAAGGAATTATTGAAAGATCTCAAGCAGATTATTCTACAGCCCCATTACGATTTGAAAATGACAATGAAATGTTTCTATGAATTAATCTGTGTTGTGTTAAGTTGAATAGTACCTTGAATAGTCTGTATAGAAGCTAAAAAGTATGCTAGGTTTCCACATTTAGCGAAGTAAAGTTAGCATTTCCTATGCATTATAAGAAATAGAGCTATCTCTAGAACATTTTTATGGTAAACATTAGAAGATTTGTAGAATACATATTCATTAACAGGTGTAATAATTATTATTTTTTCGATTAAAATGTTTTAAAATATTCCTTGACACAAATTGTTTTACTTATTACGTATTTCGTGCAAATTTAACAACAGAATAAATTTAAGAGCTATAAATTTATAGTATACATTACATTAGCATTTCGTACAGTATTATTAAATTCAATAATTAAATCATTTCTTTTTAAGAAACTGCAGCAAAATACACCTGCGTTTCTGAAACTGTGGGACACTCACCCTTTGGGAGGTGTGACAACTCTGCGAAGGGGGCGCTAACATATTGGAAAGTCGAACACAAAAGACTATATTTAAAAAAAATTATTCATTTACTGAAAGTAAACAAGCAAAATACATTCTGACATAATAAAAAATAAAATACACATTTACACTGATAGATTACACTTATAAATATATCAGTGCTAAACAATGTATTTGATAAATAATTTAACAATATTAAGTTAAGGACAAGTTTAATAATTACAATGGACCCCTTGAGATTTTCATATGTAAAATTATATAGAAAAATTAACACTTATCATGATGATTTGTACAGTTTAAAATTGATCTCTTAACTGCCAATTAAAAGTTATGCGATTAACTTCCCAATGCCAACCGTTTTCCACGCAGACGCGTGTATGTGATGCATGGAAGGGGGAGAATAAAGGAGCAAATCCTATGAAAAAATAAATCTTTCGCAAATTTTGTGAAGGTCCTTTTATTGCATTTCAGTGCCTTCGGAATAATTTTATGGACAGAAAAGGTCCTACTTCGGAAAGACGCATACATACGTCCGAGGAAATTAACGTTTTGGCTGAACGAGACGTTTATACAAGCAGGTGGCACTTCAAAGGTTAAAGTTGTATCATATTTTTAACAACAAAGTATAGTATTATTGAATTCAATACATTTTTATTGTATGGGGAGGCCGCAATGAAAATTATGATTGAATATTCGCGACCCAATATTGAAACTTTGAGAAAATGTACAAAGAGAAAAATTTAAATAATTGAATATTTAGAGGGAAATTATACGATATTATGACGCTACTCTTTTTAATAACCACTACCATTAAAAAGAGCATAAAATCTTACCAAACCATTAAACAGTAAATAGGTCTGTAATGTAAGGTAAAAAAGCATCAAATACGTTAATAAAAGCAAATATTTACTTAATGCAGCCTCTTCCATAATGCTTCTTTTGATTTAAAACAATTTCATCCCAAATAATATTCAATTTAATGTATAACATTTTAAATTGCTACTTGATAAGAATTGATTAAATTTGGTTCTTAGAGAAAAGCAAAGATTATAACTAAAAAAATCGTTCAGTAATAAATTGCGAAACTTTCACCGAGTTCCATGTTTCTGATATATTTATTATTTCTTCTCATCGTTAACTAATATGCACATCTGTAAAATCAAAAGAAGGATGTTATTTCTGTGTATGATAATATTTAATATTTATTCTCCTCATTTAATAGAATCATCTAGAAAATAAAATGTAATTTAATTTATTTTTATTCTTGAGTATATGATAGAAAGAAACAGTTTTGAAAGTATTAAAATGAATTTAAGTTTTTTCTTTTATTAAAAAGAAAATTGTTTTATAAGTTGTTAACTAAAGATGTTAGTTCCTTACTCTCAGAGGAAATATTTTGAATAATGTTTTAATTTATTAAAAAAAGCTGTTAAATTTCCCGTAAAATACTTTGTTTATTTTGATTGAGAAGCTTTTCTCATTTTCGTTTATCAAGAGAGTGGCTAATTATTTTTCTTAATAATAAAAGCTGAAAATCCATATTTTTATACTTATTATTTTTTTTCTTATTCAACCGTAGCTTTTGTAATACTTAAAAATACTCTTCAATTGTAAAATACACCTTTGTAATCACATAATTGTTGCAAAGGATATTAATATCAATGTTGCTACGGAGTAGCATTCAAAAGTCCCCGGACTGAGACTATGACTTAAAAATTATTACCAATTAAACTGTTGAAACACAGCCTCTTTTGAAATACCACCCTAGAGTAAGAACATACTTTTAACATAGCTTGTAAAGGTCATCAAAACTTTTCTGGAATCCATTTTTAGCTTGTCCTTTAATTCAGTGCTTCTCAAACTTTCAATACTGGCGCCCCCCTTTTCAATCACAATTTTTATCGCGCCCCCCTTATACATTAATAATGTACTGAATGCCATAATAATGCAATTTGACGCTAAAGCAACAATCTTTATTAAAATTCAAACAAATTCATGACATAAATATTAAATTTTGTATATGTTACTTTTAAGTAAAAAAACAAGTAATAGGATAATTATTATGTTATTTTTTCCTTTCTCTAATTTTTAAATTGGAACATAATTGCAAAATGCGGTGGTTGCTTAGAAGACGAAATATAGATATCAACTAAATGTAGAAAAAGAACTCAGAGGGTGAATTTCTAATCATAAGCATTCCTTTGAAAAACTTTGCTCTGTAAGACAAGCCCATGGAAGTCGCTAATACTTATTAAACTTGTTCATAATTTAGTATTAATTAATCTATACATATAAACAAAAATGAAGTGTCTGTTTTTAAAATGAAATTAACAGCTTTTTACTAAATGCATTTAGAAGTATACATGGTACTTATATGAAAAAAAACCATTTTAAAATTTTTGTCTGTCTGTCTGTCTGTCTGTCAGTTTGTTTCTTCCGGCTAATCTCAGAAACGGATTGACCAATTTTGACGAAAATTTCACTGGCAGATAACTTATGTTATAAGAAATAACTTAGGCTACACTTTAATTACAGAAAACAAATTATGGTTTCGCGAAAATAAAATTAAAACAAATGAAATGGGGAACAATATCCGTTTCAAATAAGGATTATTTATTTCAATAGGGATTATTTTTATTCATTAAGGATTATTTTTAGTCAATAGGGATTGTTTTATTTCGCGAGCCTTCTGTCTCAACGTCTCTAGCAGTTATATCGAACTTTATTGTTTAATTAGGTTACTGACACTCGCGATTTTTCCCTTTCATGTCTGATACTAATGATTTTAACAGTCTTCGCACCATCGACACTGTCAAAAGTCATGCATCTTTCTTACCACTTGCTTACGGCTTCGGTTCACCCTACCCAGTCCTCACCCCATCGACAGTGCCAAAGGTCACGCGATCCTTTCCCCCTGCTTGCAGATTCGTTTCACCCTACTGCTACTTAGACCTGTTTTGAACTTTTGTATTCAACGCTTATAATCATTCCAATCATTTCATTCTCTCTCAAGAACACTGAGCAACATCAATTTTTCCATAACATAGACAGCATTTAAACTTAAATTAGGGAGTTTTTGGGTTTTACGTCATTTGACTCCACATTCAAATAGAGGTAAGCCAATTTCATACATCTATTGTTTATTTCATTGCCAAACACTGCAATGATTTTACAGTCCTCATCCCATCGACAGTATCAAAGGCCATGCGTCTCTCTCACACTTTGCTCAACAAAAAACAAAGAAAAAAAAGTAAAACAAAAAAGAAACATTGATTCACAAAGTAGAAGAATGGCATTATACTTATAGCATAGGTATTTCTTTACGAGGAATATGTAATTAATAAGTTTTCGTAAACTCTGCGAATTGAATAATTTTTTGTTAAATTCCACCTGGACGAAGTCGGGGGTAACATCTATTTAACATAAAATCATTAACATTAACATATTCAACACATCAGAAAGTAATATTAACGTATTACATATCCAGATACAAATTATTTACATTGTTTTAATGCGTTTATTACAAAATTTGTAACAATGTGTTAATTTTGCTGAGCAGAAGGAAGTTGTTTTCAAAAATCGATCCATAAGAGAGTTACGGGGCGTTATAAGTAAAAAAAAAACTTTTTAATCAGCTATTATATCTACAGACTTAAAATTTAGCAAACATGTTTTTTTGTTTAGGTGAGTTATGCAAAAAGCTTTTTTTTCTTTTTGCTTAACTTACAATTCACGTAAAATTAACTCATTAAAAACTTCTTTATCCTTCAATCTGTATTGCTTAAATTTTCAATTCACCCGTGTGAAGAACGGGTTTACCAGCTAGTTAGTTGTAAAATACTCTGTGCAGCACTCATACATTAAAAGTATACCGGCTGAAGTACCCGCTCTTTGCACAAGTTCATTTATAAGAAAATAAAACATTATTGATATAATCACTTAATTGTAAGGAGAGTAATGCCAAGTGTGCGACAATGTTTACAAAAATGTAAAATGATTTTTTTAAATGATTGCTCAAATTATAATTAGTTTTAAGCGAACTGTAATTTTAAGCCTCACAGAATTAGCATTTAGAATTCATGTTGAATAATGAACAATAAAAAAATTCTGATAAAGAATAATTGTATTATTTTTAATATTTAAAGCGAAAAGACTTCAACATGTTTTAACCCTGGAGCAGGCGCGCACTCGATACTAATGGTCTAGCTGGGTTATTGTGAGTCACCTCAATCCTTTTTTATAATTATTTTTACAGTACACAGTAAAAATCGTAATTGCAGTGAATAATTTAATTAAGAGAAAATATACTCACCTACTTTCAAGGACACAGAAAATATTGCGGAAAAAAAGTTATCACACCGGGAACTCAGACAAAACAAGTACCTTAAGATCGTAAAAACACGTCTGTCACTCCCATAAAAGAGGGAGATATGTGACAAATATATTTTAGTTCACGTTAAGATTGTCAAACAGGAGGATAGTGTCAGGGACATTTTTCCAGAATTACCGATTTCGTGCACTCTGTGCTCGGCGTGACCGCTCTCGGATTAAAAGTGTATTTATTACAATATGGATGTTCTAAAAATATATGTAAAACGTTTTTCATTATGCTTGGCTTAGTAATCCTTCAAACTTCCCTAAATGAAAAAAAACAAATACATAAGAGCAGGGACGTAACTAACCGTACAAGTAAGATCGAAGGTCAAACCACAACAAATACATTCTGCTGCCTACAGCTGATGGCAATAATATATACCAGTGATGAACTTTTTATCTTCCCAATTTTTTTTTTTTTTTTTTTTTTTTTTTTTTGATTTTGGGTCTGGCTTTTGTCTTTCCTCGGAAAGAGTAGCATTTTCGCTTTGAAAAGAAAACGTAATAAAAAAATCTCTCATCATGGAATTACAGCAAATCTAATAAAACGTTTTTATTTGGTTATAGTATCAAATATAGCTTAAAAATGAGGTTTTGAAGTCGAAGCTTTTATTTTTGATTATGTAAAATCGCAGATAATATATATATATATATATATATATATATATATATATATATATATATATATATATTATTTCCGTGTAAATGTGAATATTTTTTATTATGTCAGAAAATATTTTGTTTTACTTCACTCTAGTAAATAAATTTTTTAATTTTTTTTTATTTTCGATATGCTCGCGCCCCCCAGGGGGCGTGCCCCACAGTTTGAGAAACACTGCTTTAATTCAACCTGCGATACTCTTTGAACTTCATCTGCATTTTGGTCTTCGTTGAACATGTGGAGAACGATATACTGACACACCTTATGCATGTTAGGATCGGTATCCGTTGATATGCAGCCATACTATCCTAACTGATTCTGCTATAGTTTGTAGTCTGTTCTTACGTACCGTCGCAGAAACTTTTTGTATATTTTCCACCGTGCGGGAAGTCTGCAGTTTTCGTCATCTTTGACACTATCTCTGCCTCCTCTGAAACTTCGATGACACTCACTCACTTTCGTGCGTGATAATATACAACAGCTTTACATGTGATTCAAAATTTCGTAACTCTCCGAATCACTTTTTCCCCGAGCGAACACAAAGTTTGATATTCATTCTTGATCAACAAACGCCATTTCTTTCAATCGCTTACTACGAAATGCATCCGCCTTCAAAATACGGTGCCATGGCGAGCCAACGACCACGTGATTTATGACAAACCATTTTTAGAAATTAGGTAGAACGTAGGTACAGTTAAGGAACTTTCGAATGCAACCTCGTACAGCAAAATCGTGCGCGAAGTGACATGATTTATGTAAACGTGAAATTATTCATTATCAATTGAATCCTTGCTTTCCCCACCCCACCTGTACAAAAATAACGATATAATCAAACTTACATTTTCGTTGTAGTTTTATTTTACGTATGAAGACGAACAATGAAAGCTCCCAGCCTACTTAATCATTCACAGTTATCTATTTGTGATTTTGCATTGAAGTTATGAATGTGTCGTTCAAAATATTCCGAAAATTAAAAAAAAAAACTACTACTCTTCAATTAAGATACTGAATCTGCCTCAGATACGAGATCCTTCAAGAAAGAATAAAGCTCATTATATACACCTTGAGTCTTTTATCGGAATGTTTTGAATAAAAATTTAGAGATTTGAGCAAAGATTTACTGTGAAGTGACTGTAATGTCAAAGGCCGGAGCAGTAACATAAATAAACTCTAATAGTCTTCGAAAATAATTGACCAAGAAGAAAGTTTATACTTAATTTTTCATTTTTCGCAATAGAAGTATTGCTGAAGAAAGTTAGAAAAGAAATAATGAGTGATAAAGGGAAAAGAAAATAGTGAAAAATTTCCTAAATAATTGTTTTATTGAATTTAGCTTTTAAATAAATTTTGCCTATAATATTTATATATATATATATATATATATATATATATATATATATATATATATATATATATATATATATATATATATATATATGTGAGTGTGACCGTTATTTAAACACTTCAAAAAAGGAAGACTTCTTAAGTTAATTACTTTAATATAGAAAATAAAGGACATTATAGGACGGACACACAGGTAAAAAAAAGAAAATAAGGCTATCTGCCTTTACATTAGATTTAAAACATCACGCGCGTGTTAGAGGTTTTTCATCTTGTGCTTATGGCGGCGGGAAGAGGACTGTCTCGCCATCTCGGCTGACTACCTCGAGTCACTTCAGTTCTATCATGGCTTCGGAAGTGGTCTGCGAGTAGCTGATATCCACACGGGCATCCTGATGACTACGCCGTCCTCGGCGTTGGGGAACAAGTGAACTGAAAAATAAAAAAAAAACAGCAGAAAAGGAAAATACAAAATAACAAATAGCTTTGGTGATGGTAGCTTCTCAATGTATACACCACTTCTTCATTTTATCAGCTGAAGTTGAGGTTACATTTGGACCTTCATGTTGTCCAATTTTCTGTACTGCATAACGATCGTGTTTGTTGACTTTTTGTTACTTCATATGGTCCAAAGTATTTAGGTCGAAGTTTCAATCCAGTTCCGAACTGTGTACGCTGTATCGCAACTGTGTCACCTGGTTTGTAGTTATAAGCGGGTTTACGATGTTTATTGTACTGTTTCTAGTTTTCATCCTGTAAACGTAGGATATTTTCTTTAGCTTCGTTACGTAGTGTCTCTCGTTTGTTAATAAACTGTTCGCTAAGTTCGTCTTCAAGAAGGTGTTTAATTTGAAGGTCCTCTTTTTGTTTCATTTTTACTACAATTAAA
Source organism: Trichonephila clavipes (assembly GCA_019973935.1). Lineage (NCBI taxonomy): Eukaryota > Metazoa > Arthropoda > Arachnida > Araneae > Nephilidae > Trichonephila > Trichonephila clavipes. The sequence goes on from BMAU01005597.1 coordinate 186,208, forward strand.
ACTTCAAAGGGTGTAAATTTTGTGCTACGTGTGGTGGTACTATTCATAATGCATTGTAATTTGTACAAAATTTCGTTTTTTAGAGAATATTTATCGGAAGGTGTAATTTTGATTGCTGATTTAAGTTGAGAAATGAATTCATCTTTATTATGAGCTTCTTTAATCTTTTGTGTAATATCATGGGAGGAAATAATCATAATGGGGTAAGGACTTAATGCATCATCTTGTTTCATTTGTCTACCGGGTCTGTGACAGACTTCATAATCAAATTCTTCTAGCATCAACGCCCAACGAGCAATTTTAGCAGGCAAATCTTTTTTGTGCATTGTCTTTTGGAATGCATCACAGTCTGTGATAATTTTGAATTTTGTACCTAACAGGTAACTTCTAAAATTTTTCAGCGCTTCAATAATAGCTAGTACTTCTAATTCATAGCTGCTATATTTCTCCTGTTGAACTGTAGTTTTGCGACTAAAATAATGGATAGAGAGAGAGAGAGGATGAAATAGTCCATCATCAGATTTCTGTAATAGGACAGCGCCAAAACCTAGGGAGCTTGCATCTGTGTGGAGTTCTAAAGGGTAACCTTGTTGAAAAACATGGAGAACTGGGTTCTTTGAAAGAATGTTTTTCAATTCTTGAAAAGATGATATTTCTGTAGGGCCAAATTTAAATTTAACATTATCACGAAGAAGATCACTTAAAGGTCTTGCAATTCGAGCGTAATTTGGAATAAACTTCCGGAAATAACTCTTGTTAATCCTATAAAACTTTGAAGTTGTCTCGGGGTTTGAGGTTGTGGAAAGTTTTGGACAGCTTGTCTCTTAGATGGTGAAGGTTTTATTGTTCCGTTTTCGATTATGTATCCAAGAAATTCTATTTTGCGTTGTAAGAAATTACATTTCTTTAAGTTTAACTCAAGACCGAAGTCTGCAGCGGTTTGGAGAACTAGTCGTAATTTATTTAAACTTTCTGCTTCATTTTGTGATGGAATGAGCAGATCTCTCTCTCTCTCTCTCATCCATATACACAATTAGAATGTTGTCACGTATGAGTTTTCGGAAGACAGTGTAAATAAATCGTTGGAATACACTTGGACTGTTTGACAATCCAAAAGGAACACGTAAAAATTCGTATTGTCCTTCATGCGTCACAAACGAAGTGTACTTTGTACTGTTAGGATCCATGGGTACATGAAAGAATCCATTTTTAAGGTCGAGTGAAGTGTAGACTTTAGAGTTTTCGAATTTATCTAACACTTCTTCTATCAATGGCAAGGGGAATTTATCTTTAATCATTTTTCAATTCAAATTGCGATAATCTACACAAAGTCTGTGTTCTCCGTTTTTCTTTTTGCATAAAACGATTGGTGCTGTGTATTCAGAACAGCTATGTTTTATAATGTTAGTGTTTAACCATTCCTGAATTTGGTTTTCTACAATTTTTTGCTCTACGAAAGGAAGTCGACGAGAACGTTGTCTAACTGGGATATCATCACTCAAAAAAATTGTCATTTTAAGATCAGTATCGTAAATTTTTTTAGGTTTGTAAGAGTTTACAAGTTGTTCAATATCATTATGAATTTTAGAGTTCGATATATGTGGAAGATCAAGTTTACATTGTTGTTCATCAAAAAGGTTGGCAAGGTTTACCAAAACATCATAATTTTTGCATTCATCAACATCTCGGAATATACGAATTCCATCACGTCCAAACGTGAATTTAGTTTGTTGTAAGAAATCAATCCCTAAAATAGCATCTAAAGGGATCGTTTCATCATTAACGACATGAATTTTTGCGGGTAATGCTGTGTTCTGAATTGTTATGAAATTTTTAAAATAACCTTTGCTTTCTACTCTGTCTCGGCCTATTCCTGAAAATGTACATTGTGATGGGTTCAATGTAGGGTAACCAAGTTTTTGATATGTTTTCTCATTAATTATGGTGGCTTGTGAATCAGTGTCACAAAGTGCTGTAATAGGAATTTTTGAAATGGTTATGTCAACGTGCATGAGATTTTTCGGTGGTGTTAATATCGAAATGGAATTTACAGTTCTATCAACTTGCGTATTGATTTTGTGATTGGTTATCGGTGTAATCTTTCGAGAATTCTTGGGGCATTCGGCCTGAACATGACCAAAGTTTTTACATCCATAACATTTTTTTCCGCGTTCTTTATTCGGACATAGGGTACTTTTATGACCTTTCAATCCACAGAGGTAACAAATTGGTTGTTGGTTTGTAAAGCGCTTGTGTTCAATTCTATGCTGATTAGATGTTGAATTTTCATAATCTCGAAATCGTTTATCTGGAAATTGCTTATTATGTTTTGAGTTTAAAAGTGTTTCGTAAATTTTTAATTTATCCTTGAATTCACTAAGTGTTTTAGAACCGTACAAAATTATTTTATTGTTAGAAGAATCAGGGATACCATCAATAATATAATCAATCAGAGAAGAATCATCAACCGCACCCTTGTGAGCTAAATCTCGCATTGTTAAGAAATATTCCTGCAACGTTTCGGTTGGTTTCAAACGTCTAGCTTGCATCATATTGTGTAATTGTGCACTATTGATTCTATCAGAAAATTCGTTTAATAAATGTTCTTTCATTTGTGACCAATTTGTGATTCCACGAATCGATCGGATTAAATTTTCGGCTGGACCCTTTAAACATTTCTTTACGAAAATTATTTGATGAATAGGATTTGTAATCTGATATAATCGAAATATGTCTTCTATATCAGAAATGAAAGTTTCAATTGAATAACTGTCTCGAGAAGTGAATGGTTTAACTAGTTCGACTAGATCTCGTAAATTAAAAGATAGGAAAGAGTTACAAGTATTCTGTTTATCAAACAACGGCAATAAATGTTGAGCTGAATCATTTAAATCAAGAGATTTCATGTTTTCGGAACGTAAATCGTTACTTGCTGAGTCAGACGTAATTGGCTGCGAATGATGGTTTTCGGGCGGAGATTTTTCGTTGAGTTCAAGGTCGCTTTCGCTTCCAGAGTTGAGAACAGTAGATTTAAATAAAGTGAGATCACATAAATGCGTTAAAATTATGTCACAGCAAGATTCTAATTCAGTGGTAAATTCTAGATGCAATAAATTACAAACAGCAATTAATTCCTTAAGAGTGAATTCTTTAATAATTTTAGTTTTTGTTTCTTCAACATTAAAATCAGTGGGAAATCCGGAAAATTCTCGTAATCTAGAACGATTTTTTCTATCGCCATTCTCACCAAAAATTAAACGATGTAGAATTTTAATGTTATTTGTGCTACTAGATTTTAATGATTGAGAAATCTTTGGATAATCATTTAGGGTACTCATACTGATAATTATTCAAATAAAACACAAATATACAAATCTTATATTACCCAAACGAATTCTATGATTTGAAAATATGATAAAATACTTATATATTCATCAATTCAAGTTTTAAAATATAAAATGATAACTCATAATCATCAAAAATTTAAAAGCAAAATAGTATCATATGCAATATCAATATTATATAGTATAGTCTCTCTCTCAACACAAGCTTTATATCTGAAAAAGATACTCAGTTCTATTTCACACACCATGTAATTAATTTAAGCATTTTAAAAAAAATATCAAGTTCTTATCTTCAAAATATAATGTTCTATTCTAGAAATATTAACTCAAAATCTTTCAACTTTCGTTTCCACCAAAATTTTAAATATTCTTCAAAATAAATCACAATTTTAAATACAAAACTAATTTAAATCATCAAAATACGAATGTGTTATATTATCAAATATACTCTAAAAAATATAAGCAAAGTTTCGATTTCAATTAAAATTCCTGATTATCTTCAAAATTTGTTGTCAACATCAAAATTTATAGCTTCAAGTTTCAAATATTTTATTATCTTCAAAAGTTACTTCAAATGACCAATATTAGCATCACAATTGTCATTTCAAAAGAATACTTCAATATGCTTCAATTTAGTTTTTCATCAAATGTTGGCATGAGACAATAGGAGAATCAAATTCGACATCAATTAAAATGCTGCATCAAATACCATCAAATAGCAAAAAATATATTCAAACCATCAAAAGAATAAATTATCGCTATAAAAACATCGACATGAAACAAACAGTTTCGTTTTCGGCGTTATTCATCACAAAGAAATTTTTTACATCAAATAAATTTCTTTTTCAAATTAGAAGATAATTCTCCAATTTTCTCATGGGTCATACTTTTTGTTGAAGCATTCTTAATTTCATTTTTTGAACATCGAAATGGCTACTTACAATTTTGAGTAGTTTCTGAAGTAAAGGATTCCACTTGAAAAGCGAAAGTCATCTCATTATTAACGGCTTAGGAAACTCGTATATCAGGAACTGATGGCAGAATGATGTTGTCTAGGGGGTTTCGTTTCAAATTAAAAAAAAAAATTAGGCATTGTCCGAGCCCTCATGTGAATGTGACCGTTATTTAAACGCTTCAAAAAAGCGAGACTTCTTAAGTTAATTACTTTAATATAGAAAATAAAGGACATTATAGGACGGACACACAGGTAAAAAAAAAGAAAATAAGGCTATCTGCCTTTACATAGTTAGATTTAAAACATCACGCGTGTTAGAGGTTTTTCTTCTTGTGCTTATGGCGGCGGGAAGAGGACTGTCTCGCCATCTCGGCTGACTACCTCGAGTCACTTCAGTTCTATCATGGCTTCGGAAGTGGTCTACGAGTAGCTGATATCCATATATATATATATATATATATATATATATATATATATATATATATATATATATATATATATATATATATATATAAAGCAAGTTTAAAATAATCTTTTTTTTCTCTAAATCGGAATAATCTTTAAAATCTTGTTCAATTCTAATAGTCTTTTAGTGATATTTTAATTAATTTGAGATAAATTCTATTAGCCAACGATGATACTATTTCGTCAGATATAAAAAAAAATCGTCAGCTCGAAGTTTTTAAGTATCGAAAACTGAAAATCAATTATGAAGATTTCCGCGGATATATATTCCTTCCAAGAGTAAATTTTGCAATTAACAATACGATTAATATGATTTTCAGTCTCAGTGATCTTCTTTCTCATTTTTGCTGTTGTTTTTGGGGTAACTTGGGAAATTCTGATCATGTTGTGAGCGAATTCCCCTGAGGTCGCTTCCTCCCCGTCCTGCCTACCTAAGATTGTAGGAGGAATCAAAGCAGGACTAGAAACTTCCAATTTAACTATTATTTATTTTATTTAAGCACTATAATCAACAACAGTTTAAACCTTAAGAAGACTTGGTACCCTAAAAATCACAAACCTATCGTTTTTTTTTATTTTCATTTAATCTTATTCTTTGCATTATTATCTTTCAATTGATATATCACTTGTGCATGTCAGAAAGTTAGAAGTTGACTAAAACTTCAGTTGAAAACAAATTAGGCAATTCAGCCACACCCCCTTTTTAGAAAAAAAGCTAAAAAATGCTTTATAATAAAAAATATATATATTTTAGAAATAGAAATAATAACTATAAAAAAGAATGTGTAGTATTAAAAGCAGAATATTTCCGAGGCAATACAATAATGTAATTTTTCTTCCTTGTGAAATGTGTGCATGTAAAATTTTTAAATTAAGGCATTTTATATTAATAATTTTATAATTTCAGTTCTTATTCCTGATATATTTTTCATACAAATGTAATACTTTAATATTATAAGAAGAAAAACAGCTAAAATTTCTGTCGTAACAGAAAAAAAAATTTTTTTAAACATTTTTCTTGAATTTTCATGGGCAATTAGTACTCTCTAAAAGTTGATCATTTATAAAAATGTGTGGGTTGAAAACATATGAAAATGCAATTATTTTAAAGAAAAACGAATAACTAATATCTTAAAGTGGTATTTTAAGAGTTTAATTAAGCTTATAATAATTATTTTCTCAGAATTATAAACTTTAAAGTGGTTTTTCTCAGTTTGTGTTTTTCGAAACCTTAGTGCATTCAAAATGCTACTCCTTCGACAATTATTTACCAATCACTTCCATTTTTTTTCTTACCTGTTGAAAGTAAAGCATGTAATAAAATTAGGGATCCGTTTTCCTATAAACTGAATACTTTTTTTAAAAAAAATAAAATGTAAGACATGTTGGCTTTTTCGTTGATTTTTAGCCTGTATATCAACATTTTATTTTTTTTTTTCTCAAAAACGAATGAAGTTATTCTAAAATCGATCCCTAAAGTTGTTTAGATCATCCATAAGAGTATTATAAAAAAATTTCAAGTCAAAAAATTAATTTTTACAAAAGGAGTAGGATTTTAAAATTTTCCCAATTTTCTTCAAAAAATTAAAATTTTTAAAATTGTGTGAATAATATATGAAAATTTTCATCTGGTAACATTTTCTTGAATAGAAACATTGTATAAAATGCTAAAATATAATTTTTAAATACGTAAGTAAAGAAGTTTGCTCAAAGGGTGCCAAGTCCCCTTAAGTAAATGTCCTAGGACAGCGTTTCTCAAACTGTGGGGTGCACCCGCTTAGGGGGCGTGACAACTTTACGAGGGGAGCACGAGCATATTGAAAAGTCGAAAATAAAAGAATTAAAAAATTTGTTAATTTACTGAAAGGAAACAAACAAAATACATTCTGACGTATTAAAAAATAAAATGCACAGTTACACTGGTATGTTACACGTATTAATGTACCACTGCTAGTATTTGATAATTAATCTAACAATATTAAGATAAGAGCAAGTTTAATAATTACCAGTGACTCCATGGGATTGTCATAAAAATTTATATACAAAAATTAACACTTTTCTTTATAATTTGTATTGTGTTTATAATTAATTCCTTATATGCAGATTAAAAGTTATGCTATTCGCTTCCCAATCCCAACCTTTGTCCACTTTGGCGTGAGTATGTGATGCATTTGAGGGGGTGGGGAGAAGAGAAAAGGAATATAAATTAGCTAAAATCCTCTGAAATAAGTAAGTCCTTTGCAAACACTGTCAAGGCCTTTTTATTGCATTCCAAAGTCTTCGGAATAATTTTACGAATGGCAGTGAACATAAAAGATCGTATTTTGGAAAGACGTAAATATACATTCTGTTAAGGGGACTCGGCACCTTTTTTCAATTTTTTTTTATTTAAGGGTTTTAAAATATTTTTTTGTATATTATTAACAGTTACTACTAAACTAAGAAATTTCACCATGAAAAAAAATTCCTAAATTTAAAAAAAAATTTAAAATTTAAAGTTTTTAAAAATTTTTTACCGATTTTTCAAAATTCTTCTTCTTTTACAATTATCATTATTTTGACACCAAAATTTTTTTGGGATTTATTAGACTATGAGTAATAACTTTAGGGATCGATTTTGCAACAAACAAATTAGTTTTGGAAAAAAAAATAAAATGTAAACATTAATGGAAGAAAAGCTAAAAAAACATGACTTCTGCTACATTTTCTTTTTTATAAATTTTTTTTTTATTCAAAATATTAAAAAATGGATCCCTAATTTAATTAAGCACATTGTAATAAAGATACACACCAAAATTCAAGTTGTTTGATAAATATCTGTAGAAGTTTTGTACTTTTAAAGACCATGATTTCATGAAAAAACTCGAACTGAGAAAATGCATTTTTAAGAATACCAATCAGCAAATATATATCAAAACAATGTCTAAATTTTGTAATAATTTTTCAATATGTTGTATAAATGTATACCTTTAAAATAAAACATAATACAATTCAATTTCAAAATATTAAACAAAAAATATAAGCTTTTTAAAGTGCCTGTCTGTGAGCCCAAAATTACGAAAAATAGGAAATATCATTGTGACTTATTTTTACAAGAAACATCTATGAAATATATTAAAAAATAAATGAAATACATGAAATAAATGTAATAAAAATACATGAAATGTACAATAGAAAATTTAAAAGCTTTTATAAAAATAATTTGCTACTTAAATCAATATCTAAAATAAAATAAAGTAAAACAAATTTATGCTAAAATGTATTATTTTTTCAAAACAGGTTTGTTTTAAAATTGGCCTGCGCCATAAGTCATTCCTTCTCTCCTCCTAGCTAATAACTCTTTTTATGTATTGCTTTTTAATAAGTTTAAGAGCCAGCTTATTACTGGCATTTTGACGTCGTTTTCTAAATTTTTGTTTTCGACAATCTAAGATAGTAGCAAGTTGTTTCGTTGAACCTCCAGTAGCTACACCTAATGCTTTCTGTGTTTCTACAATGGTGCGTACTGTACCCTTATTGTATTCGCAGACAGCTTCTGTTACTGCCCGCTTAACACGTCTTTTGTTTACGAAAATTTCTTTCGGACACTTTGCCCAAATCATGCTATGCAAACTTTCGTTTGCATTTTGTGTTCCACATCGAATGCATCTTTCTAACAATTCATTAGATGCAAGTCTTTGATAAATCGGTAGAATTTTTTGGAAGAAACTTTTCATTTATTGGTGTTCCTACATTTAATTTATGATTGTTAGGTTTTTCCCCATTAGCAATCGCAGATTGGTAGAAACACCATGAGTTTTCTCCTGCAGGACACTTCGAATGTTGAGGTTTAGCATCTGTAGAAATGCTATGCAACAATGTAGCATATATTGCTGTTTTCATAGCATTCACAACCTTTTTGTTTCTCAAAATAGCCTTTTGGTAGTAAGTAGTTAATTTTTAATCGTGGCTTCTTTCAAACTACCATGAGCTTTACCACCTAAAGAAATACCTTGAGCACGACAGTCTTTTACAGTAGATCTCAAAGCTGTTCCTAACCGCTTACTAACATGATTAATACATTCTTCCTTTTTTATCACAATGTCAGGTCCATACACTTTTTCTCGCACAAGTAGTTAAACGTTTTACAATCACCATCGGATAATACTGTAATATAACGGAATCCAAGTGATGTGGATCTTTTCCACAAGGTTAATGCAGCTTCCATTTCCATTGATGTAGATGAGCCCAAGTGATTTATATCACATTCGCTTTTATGTCCTTAATACCATATGCTGAATTCAGCACTTGACTGGCCTAGCTTATTTTTTGCCACAGAGCAATGACGACACACCTTACTCATCACTTCAAAGTCAACAACATATCCGGTGAGCATATCTATAACACATCCTACACCGATAAGTGAGGTGTGACCACGAGTTAGCCACGTTCCATCAAAACTAACACTTAAGTCTGTGATTTCAGCTCCATTCTCGTACACATTTTTAATTTCTCGGTGGATTTCCGCAAATATGTTTTCAGATGCCAGAGTATATGCATTATCCAGCTGTCTCGCACACTTCCCATATGTAGTTGATGAAAAAGGATCTATATTCATCACCATACAAAATTTTTCTATAGCTGAATAACCTTTCCCAATATGTGAAAAAGCTTGAGTTATTCTCAAATTCACATCATGGCTGGTCTGAACAGACTTTAGAGATGTGTTTACAACAGTTTTGTTTTCATCACAATTGCTACACAATAGTTTTAAATTGTATGAAAATCCCAACTTGGCTCCAAGCTCCAGTTTCAAAGTTTGTTTTTCACAATATTGGCACTTTGCACTTCGAAGATTGTTAACTTGGTTAAAGTCCACCAATATATAATTTCCAATAGCAGAGGTATCCTTTTTTACCACAGTGTTCAATTTTTCCAGGCGTACATTTAAAAAAACTGAATTTTTGTTCACTTCACAATCAACTTTCGCTTTACACCATCGCTTTTCATTCATTTGCAAAGCACGTACTGAATGTTTTCTAAGAGGCATAATTGAGATAAGAAATAATAAAATGAATGAATGTATGATTGAAGTAGCATTAAAAAATGCTGTTTTAGGTTTCTATGAAGTTAAAAACTAATGAAACTAAAAATCACACAGCAAGCGAAAATGGCAAAGCTAATGTAAATAAACAACTTTGCTGATAGTTACAGTCACAGCTTAACGGATTCCTCTGCTTCTCTGTAGTTTTTAATGTAAAATAATGGATTTGTTCTCAAGTAAAAAAACGTAAACATTGAGGTGGGCGTGGTATTTAAACTGCTGACAGAGCTGTCAAAATATTTAAAATGCATTTTACTGCGTTTAAAATAATCAGATCGTTTCAAAACTTCCCTCAATTGTACCAAAGGTATCAAACTACATTTAAAACTAAAAATTGAAAAATCGATATTTTCATCGATTTTAGGTTTTTGAAAGGTGCCAAGTCCCCTTAAATTAACGCTTTGGCTGAGCGAGACGTTTATATGCGCTGGTGGCACTTAAGAGGTTTAAGTCGTATCGTAGTTTTAGCGTAAAAGTATAGTATTATTAAATTCAATTCATTGTCATTGTATCAGGGGGCGCGATGAAAATTATGATTAAATATTGGGTCGTGAATATTGAAACTTTGAAAAGAACTGTCCTAGGAAATGATAGTGAGAAAGCAATATACCTTCAGTGAAAAAGCGCAAGTAACCGATTTAATTTAACCTATTCTATCGTTGACTACAAATTCCCAATCCACTAATTTAATAGAGTGGTAAACACCGCTCATAAATTAAGTTGCGAAAATCAACATTATTATTTCTCACCTTCGAGGTGACTGTAACAGTTTCTCAGCTTCTTTTTCTTACAATTACAAACCTCTGACTATATATAGTCGAACTAATCTACATATCAGGGTTTCTTCTTGAGAGAGACTGCTGTGTATTAAACGCGAATGCTAGCCCAAAGATTCCCCAACAGATTATAGAGAAGATTTCGTAAGGATTCGTCACACTGTTAGTTCGTTTTTCTGCTTCAAAGATTTAGTAAAGTTCAACAATTGGAAAGAATTACTCTAATAATGCTTTTAATACTATTAAAACGCTTTTCAATGCTATTACTGTTTTTCTAAAGCCCATTCCTTTGAACTTGTGAGCGGTAAAAATTTTTAGGGTATTTGGGTCTTTTCACATCAGGGCTATTTTTAACCTTATCGACGCTTCAAATTTTTATGATTTCTTACTCACTAACCCATTCCTCACTAACCTACCTCCTTCAGTTACCAGGCCAGTTTTGGTTTGAGAGGGATTTTCCTTCAACTATCTTATTATTTTTCCTTTATTTGTTTTTACTGTTTGGAGAGACTTTCCACTATCCACCACCTGTTAGACACCCGTGTCATCATCTGCCAGCTGTTAGAAAAGGATAGTGGCATGATTTGGCTACTCTTATTCCTTTCTTAACTTACATCATAACAGACCACCCTCCCACCCTTTTGTAAATTCGTACAGTATTTAATGAATCTTTTGCAATAACAGTACATTGTATACATTATCGTATGAACTGTTTTCTACATGTTAATTATCTTCATATCCATCATTTCTCGCTTTTCTGTCATTTAATTTAAGACATGCTTATTGTTTGTTGAATCCCTGTCATTGTACTGGTGCACCAAAGATATTTTTCGAGCTTTGATCACTGAAAAATCATAAATGACAGCATCATAATCATTTTCCATTGCAATATCATTTTGAGTGAATAGCAACAGCAAACTGTGTGTCAAGCTTTTCCTTTTTCATAGTAGATCTCATTTTTGTCTTTACCACCTAAGCGTAGAAATGATTCTCTCATGACTTGTTAGGATGAGGTACATTCACTGTAATTAAACATTTTTCTCATTTTCTACCCAATTTTTTGTGCTCCCGAGTTTTTTTTTGCACCCTAGGAAGGTGACTAGCGTGCGTAGGTGGAAAAGCGACCGTGTTTCATGTAACATTCCGACATAGTCTTAATAACTTAGTGTCGAAAAATTAATTATCCTTTGGAAATAATCCTTATTTATAAAATATTCAAAAATTAATCAAATTTGCAATATTAGAATCTAGATCTTTGAATATCAAATGTAAGACGCGTGCTTAAGGAGGATTTATATTATCTGACGAATATCTACATCATCGCGTTGTGATATAATGAGCTGAATTGCATTGAGCTGAGTTTGTTCTGCCCTGAATTGTCCTTGATAAACCATTCTAGATGCATTTTTGGTAAGGATTTTGGTTGAGCGAGAATTACTATAAAAATTTGACTTATGCAATATACCTAAGTATTTATTGCATTATTTTTCTTATTATATTTAATATTGAATGCAGTGCATTTTTTTTTAATGTGAACTATTAATTTACTGAGATTATACTACACATGCTATAGCAAACACAATATAAAAATCAACTTAACTAGTGCTTCTCAAACTTTCAATATTTGTGAACCGATTTTCAATCATAATTTTCAAAGCGCTTCTCTCCCTACAATAGTAATGTATTGAATTCAATAATAATTGACCTTGATGCTGAAGCTACAATACGATTTTAATTATAAACCCTACAAATTATCAAGATAAGTATTAAATTATGTATATGACAAGCTCAATGGAGTCACTAGTAATTGTTAATCTTGTTCTTAACTTAGTATGGAAAAATTAATTATGAAATACATTGTGTAGTATTGATGATTTTATAAGTATATCGTATCACTGAAAATGTGTATTTTATTATTATTGTATCAGAATGTATTTGGTGTTTCCTCCTTTCATAGTAAATTTGTATTTTTTAAGTCATTTATTTTTGCACTTTTCCATATACTCTCGCCACTCGTAGGATTATCACTTCCCTCTAGGTCTCAAACACTTTGAGAAACGCCGATTTAAAATATTACGTTGAATAAAAAGTTTTCCGACAAAGAAAAAATCTTGTAAAATGATAAACACATATAAAATCAGAAAAGCTAATGAGGATCGTAATCTCCATTTAAATCTACAACAGTCTGTCTGCGTTTTAGCAATTTTTCAATCCCTTCTGCGAAGAACTGTGGAGGGAGGGCTAGTCCAGAAAGCGATCGATTTTATTAATGATCTCGTCATTTTAATGGGAGAATGCGCAATAAAAATGTAACTGCATGTGTGAAGACTGATAGTAATCCAAAGCCGCCATATCTGGGTTGTATGGTGGATGTTGCATCAAATCGCAATCCAGTGTGTAGAGCGCCCAGCCGGTCATCGCACTAACATGTGACCGGGTGTTATGTAAATGAAAGGAACCACCTTCCTTCTGAACTCTTTTCTTTTTTTCATTTTTCAAAAATGCCATCCCTAACTTTGATTAGCATATTGCTGTATATTGTTCTGTTGATAGTCTAACCGTTTATCGGGTACTCTTTTTAGATAATTCCACGACAATCCAACCAGATACAGAGAAGCACTTTCTTGTTAGATAGCGTTCGTCTTGCAACCGAACCTGCTGATTCTCCATGTGCTGTCCACCCTCCTTTACGGCATGTATTTCTGTAGTATACCCTTTTTTCATCACAGGTCCCAATTCTGTCCAGAATGTTCTTTTTCCTTTGATCTCTGAGCAGAGCCAAACAGGCCATATTTCCCTTGCTCTTGTTTTCAACAGTCAATTCGTGAGGCTCCTAGCGGTTAAACTTAAACGTTACTTTTTTAAGTTTGAGGGCATTAACTTTTATTTTTTGACAAACGTCAAACTCTAACGCAGTAGTTTGTGTTTAAAATTATCTGACTTAAGATTGATTGATTGATTGAATATTAACGTAGCACTGTTCAGCTACACTACGGCTTTTTGGCGACGGACCACGTAATTTTGAACCATGGTCAAGTGACGTGGACGACACCTGAGCTGGCACCCCCTCTCCTAACTTCCACACCACACCAACGGGATGACGTTTCAGCTCTCGACAGATTTAACGTGCATCGCTGCCCTACACGGCGGGTCTTTTGTGGTACTGGGCTCGAACTCGTGACAAGGCATGCCACGATCCGATACCGATACCACTCGGCTACCGCAGCCTATCTGACTAAAGACATCTGATGTATTTATTGGGAAAAATAACAATTTTTTTAAAAAGACAGGCAATTTTTTTAAAATTGTTGCCATCTAATATATACAAACATTGGAAATTCTTAATATTGAACAAATTTAGAACTAAACTTGAAATGAAACTCTAAAGAAAAAAAAAGGATTATCATAAAAATGTTCTGAAATTTTACTAATCCAATATTTTAATATTAATTTCGCATTTTGACCTTTCATGTATTTATTTGTTCCCGTGTATTATTCCTTTTACCAGAATACTTCAATGTTTTAATTCTTTCGCTCGCAATGGCTAACAAGTCTAGCTACATAACAAAGAAGTTTCTCCAAGTGGGCGGTGGATATTTAGTCTACCCACAAGCGTTAATTGAAGCTAATACGCATAAAAATCAATACAGATGGTAGCACGATACCCTTTTTGGCGTTTCATGTCCTCTGATGGGTAGAAATAAACAGTTTGTCTCAGTGTAAATTTACAAATTGGATTTTTATTACCATAAATAAAATTTCTGCCCTGTGAAAAAATTATCAAGAAGTCTTAAGTATACGTTTCTCTCATCTGAATGAATAAATAAATTTGCAATTAAAAAAATGTTTACTTAGGTTTTGGGGAAGTTTTTATATGTGGATAGAGGCTCTATCCAATGTCCACATAGAACAGAAAGAAAATGACATTGAAATTTTACACTGTGCCTTCACGTAAATGGTCCTACTAGCTTTAAACAGTTTAATATTAAATAGCTTATAAAATTTGGGAAATAACTGATTTAAATCCTCTAAAATATTGCTTTATTTCTAATTTTTTACCCTAAAATTTAAAAAAATATATAAAATGTCGATGTATACCAATTTCAATGTATATTTTAGTAAGTATTCTATATTGTACCTTTATTCTATTATACTTGTACTTTGTATTTAATTGTTATTGAAATAGTCATTAGCAAAAATGCTATTTTTTCCTAAATTAGTTTATTGTAATATGATTCATTATTTCTGTCCTGAAAAGTAAGTTAAATGTCTTAAGTACGCAGTGGCTATAATGTCTAGCCACCACCCAGGAGCAAAACCCTTAATCAGATTTTTTTTTTGAGACAAAATAATGTTTATAGCGCATGAGAACATTACATTTATCAATTACTTTATCACAGAAAAGAGTATTTTAGCTTTATGCCCGCGAAAGGGTTTACTTAAATATTAGAAATTATTTAATAAATTTCTTCACAACAAAGGACTAGATATAAAAGCAGAAAAAAAATAAAGTGTTTCAATATTTACTAAGTTTTACTAAGTTTTGGACTATACATTTTCATCAATAGGTAAGCGAAATTTTAATAACTAATTCACCAACAAAACATTCTAGAAATTCCTTACATGGGTCACGATTTAGATTTTAATGAAAAAGCTTAATATGTGTTTACATGTTCTTTATTCCTCGTTAGAAACAATTTTTTTTCCCTGTAAAATAAACAGAAGACACAATTTCGCAATCAGTGGGAAAGACAAATCACTGTAGAGGGCAGAGAATCTGCGGTTTTCCTTTAAAGCTTGATCCCATGCATATTTCACGATAAACCGGCGTCTATTTCTTCCTCAAGTTGGCAACGGTGCACCTGGTTCGTAGTTCTGTTTTCAGACACTTCTTTGAAAAGCCAAGGGATTTGAAAAGTTCGACGGAAATACGGTTCTCGTTTATCACTTTTCGGCTAGAGATCTTCGGGAACTTCTCAAATTTATTTTGAGTTCTTTGGAAGGTCTTATTTTTTCCGCGTCTGCCTGCCTGTCTGTTTACGAATCGAAGGAGCATCATTTCGGACGGGTGTTAAAAGTTTTTTGAATCCCTTAGCAAATATTTGACAAACTCATTTGTTACAGAAAGAAAATGCATTCTTATTATTTTTCTTAATGCAAATAATTAGCAGCAATCGATTGTGGTGTGGTATGTAAAGTTCTACGTTTATATTTTGTTAAGGGGTTTTATCAGATAATTATTCTATTTATACTATGTGGCTTGTGCTTATGCAAAAGCGTATAGAAGAGTTTTTTTAATTTAATGTCAGTGGAATTAGAACATACGTATAAAGTTATTTTAAGGCTATTATAACAAGAAATAAAATTATTTATAAATGCCATTTCTTTGGCGAAAAAATGAAGAAAAAATTACATATTTTCAAAACTACTTCCATGCTACTATTGAAGTTATAATCTGTCTGAATATAATAATTAAGATTTTTCAACCCAGCTTGAACTAGAAATTTTTCAAAAATATAGAATTTTATTTTTCTCTTTCAATGATGTTTTATTTAGATTAATATTTCGCTTGTTAATCATTCGTATTTAGATTACAGTACTTTTAAAAATAGACATTCAAATTAGAAAAATATAAAATTTGCAAAAAATATGAATCCGAAGCATATTTAATTTCAAAGAGAATTCATATTAATTATGAAAGATTTATTAAAGTAATATTTATATTTGAGCCTCGTACAATTAAATTTAATGTAAGTTATGATTATTACAAAAAAAACAAGCAAATTTACAATATAATCGTTTCAAAATATCTATAAGTGATACCACAAGTGAAAATTTGTAATCTGTTTTACAAAACGTTATTACAATATATTTAACAAAACATTTAGCAAACAAATGCATTTTCAAAAGATGCAACATAACTGCATATTCAATAAATACATTACTTGTTTTCAATCCCAACAATCCCTTAAACATTTGCATGCTATACTTTTAAAAATGCTCACCTAAATAATGGGTACATGCAGTTAATGTGAAACTTGTTATTGCACAATTTTAGTTGAATTTAAAACCATGTCTTAGATTTTCCTTTTACACCCTAAAAATTGAAAACCAGCTTTGAATTAGGTTTAATAAATCAATTCGAGTCAATAGGTTTGTGTTACTAGTCAATAATTAAACGCCTAAAAATATGCACTACTTTTCAAGTAAACGTTTACGGGTCTATGCAAACGCACAAAATTAAGTGAGCATAAAAGTTTCATAAGAGGCAGGAAAAAGAAAACATTTTTTTACTTTGACATTTTCAACAGTTCGGTTATTAACGATGAACCTCTTGATTTTAAACCGCCTTCAAGGGACAAGGACGACATCTGAGATCGCTAGTTTGATATCAAGGATTTATTAGTTTACTAGTTTGATATCAAGGGTATACTAATTTACTAGTTTAATATCAAGGGACATATCAAAGGGACTTGCCGATTCTGCTAGAACTTAGTTTCTAAAATACAGCCCGATTGGAACAAAAATATATTGTTAGCCACCAATTTCGAAATAGTTAAAATCAGTGTTACCCAAACTTTGGGATACGCCCCCTAGGGAGAGGGATAACTCTAAAAGGGGGTGCGAACATAATGAAATTCGGAAAGAAAAGACAATTAAAAAATTATTAATTTACGTAAGCAAATTACTTTTCTGACACAATAAAAAATAAAGTACGTCTTTACATTGATATAAAATTTTTATATATCAGTACTGTGGAATGTACTTTTTAATTAATTTATAACAATATTAAGTTAAGAACAAGTTTAATAACTACCAGGGACCCCATGGGCTTGTCATATATAAAATTATATGCAAAAATGAACGCTTATTTTGTTAATTTGTGCAGTTTATCATTAACTCCTTAAATGCCGAAGAAAATTACGTGATAGCTCCTCAATGCCACCATTTAACATGTAGATGAACGTGCGTGGATCTTAAGAGGGTATGGGGGTAGAAAATGAATAAATAAGTGAGTCTTCTGAAGTAAGTAAATCCTTCGTGAACACTGTAAAAGTAGTTTCATTGCATTTCAAAGGCTTCAGAATAATTTTATAGATCACAGTCTACATATAAGATCGTACTTTGGAAAGACGTATATATACGTCCGGGGCAATTAACGCACTGGCTGAGCGAGACGTTTATATACGCTTGTGGCACTTTTGAGGTTAAAGTCATATTCTAGGTCTAGCTTCAAAGTACAGTGTTATTGAATTTGATACATTGATATTGTATGGAGGGGGCGATGAAAAGTGTGATTGAATATTGGGTCACAAGTGTCGAAAATTTGAGAAACACTGGATAAAAGTGTACCACAAAAGGTTGAGAATCACTGAAATAGTGTTTCCAACCCACTATTTGACACCACCGGTCACAAGAACTAGACCTGTATTCGGTTACTTCTATAAGACATAAAAAAAATTCAAATACAATGAAACAAGAACGACGACACATGGTGGGATTTAAAAATTTGAGAGATAACGCAATTACAGCGAATCCCACATTTTAAAACTCAACACGCTGTTGCAAACTTAAGCAAGAAACATTCACACATCCCAAATTAAGCCATCTCATTTCGTCGTAAGGCATGACAGGTTGCTCAATATTATTTTCTCCCCGGTAACAAATAGTCGAACTTATCACATGAAATGGGAATGTCATATGAGTAGATATTGGGAAAATCTTATTTCTCATTTGCCACTGCCATCTGCATTCCCGTGGAATAAATCTGTTTATTCGACTGCGAGTAATCGATTTGAGTAGAGGGAAATGTATTTACTTTTCCGCACACTCTTTTCAGTAGGTACGACAGATGTTGGCAATGCCAGCCTTTGAGGATAGTTGTCAGCCACACCATTTCCTATCACTTTATTTCTATAACTTCGACAACAAAAACAAAATGCAGAAACTATTGAACGTTTATTTTATCAAGGGTGATGCATCATAGAAAAAAAGTAATTAGGGTTATATTTTTTTATCTCTCTCTCTCTCTCTCTCTCTTCTCTATATATATATATATATATATATATATATATATATATTTGTATCCATAAAATAGGATGTAGAAAAATTCATTTGGCAGAAAGGAGATTAGGATGGGTTTTTTAAGACAAAGGCAGTCTTTGTTATAAGAAATTTCATGAGAGAGTCTTAAAACTTTCTATATATTTATTAAAACTTGCTCTTTGGTTTAAAATTCTGGTTTTTTTAGCGCAGTGCTTCTCAAACTTTCAATAGTTCTGACTCAATCATCTCATTTTCATTATTTTCAATCATTATTTCATTTTGTGAGAGGCTTGCATCTCTGTCTCGGGCACCTAGATGTGTGGAAGGTAGGGAAGAAACACTCGACATGATCCAATTAATCTATTTATTTATCACACATTGAAAAGACACAATTTCAACTAATAATAGTAAGAGAACGCTTCAATGCTAACCGCGAAAGTGGAACAACGATGGTAAAACGGGAACGATTAGGAGACTATCAAACTTGATCCTTACCTTAATAAAAGATCTAACCTATCTAATCCAATTTAATCTAAATCTTAATTCAATCTCAATTAACAACGATCACTATAAAACTTCTTCCTAAGGAATTCTTAATCAAAATAATTCAAATATGATAACTTCAGTAGCATCTAACCTGATTCGAGTATATCTCCGTCCTGCTCTCTATACAAGCTAGAAAACTTTGACTATATATATATAGTAAGTTAATTTAAATATAACGATTCTCTCTTTTTCTGAAAGGTTAGTTGTGAATAACGCGAATGGATAGCCCAAAGGTTTCCGAAGAGGATTAATTGAAAGAACGCGTATAGATCCGTCACAATTTCTCATCAATCATAATTTCATTTTTATTTCTCCATACAGAAATAATGTATTGAATTTAATTATACTATACTTTGGTGCTAAAGCTACAATTAGATCTTAACCTTAAACAAACCATTTACGTTTAAAAATGTCTCGCTAAGCCAGTGCGTTTATTGCTCGGGGGACATATTATACAATTTTCCGAAATACGATCTTTTATGTGCACTGATGTGCTTTAGAATGCAATAAAATGACCTTGGCAGTGTTTAAGAAGCATTTTCTTATTTCAGAGGATATGCTTATATATTCCTTTCCTCCCCTTTCCCCTAATTAAACGACATACGCTAGTCTGCTTATTAAACGATTGCTTTGGGGAGCGAATCGTGTAATTTTTTTATCGGCAGTTAAGAGATTAATTATAAACTGCACAAAATATCAAGAAAAGTATTAATCTTTGCATATAATTTCCCTGGTGATTATTAAACTTGCTCTTAATTTAGTATTGTTAAATTCATTACAAAATACATTGTGCAATACTGATATATTTATAAGTGTATTACATCAGTGCAAATGTGTATTTTACTTTTTTATTATATCAGAATGTATTTTTATTTTTTACTTTCAGTAAAGTAATAATTTTTCAAAAAAAATAACCTTTTGTTTTTATCCTTTCAATATGCCAGCGGCATCCTCGTAGAGTTATCATGCCCTTCTAGGGGGCGCACTCTACCGTTTGTGAAATGCTATAATGAATGGGAGGCAACTGCACCCCAACATATTTTGTATTTCTTTTCATCGAGTAATATTTCCAGAAGAAGAAGAGCGGAAGAGGAAGGAGTTGGAAGATTACAACACTTCTCATTACTAAGTAGTTTCTCCTCAATTTTAAAGCCGCAAATGTCGACATGCGATGGGATCCGCTGAAAATAGACATCGTGGTACAGCGATATAAGTTGTGTGAGATCGAGGAACAAGTTTAACTGTTAACCAGGAACCAACTGTCAAAGTGTTACAAATACGTATGTTGAGATAAAACTAAAAAGAAATCGTATGCTTCTTGGTAAGAATAGCTTCAAGTCATCTTTCCTTTGCTTTTAAAAAGTAGGCTTGTCTTGTTGACTGGAAAATTAACAGAACACTAGCGATTAAACACTAGGGGATTGTGGCTACATGATCCATCGTGTTTCACTTTATGTAAAATGTCGATAGCAAGCAGTATTAAATTTTATTTGTTCCTTTAAAATTTTTGTAAAATTATTAAGCAATAAGCAAATATTTGAATTATTAAAATCCAATGTGTTGTATCAACCCAGCAGTACAGTCTACTTACACACAGGTTAATTACACATCCCCTGGAGAATCAGACGTAGACATTTTTTCAAAGGAATTTTCATCAACTAGACCCGGCATTTGACCTTCAGTTTTCCGGTGATGTCACCGAAAAAATTTCAAATTGCGCGAAATCCTACTGGGGATGTATAAAAATTTCAATATATATATAATGGCTAGAACAAAACCTTCTCTATGTGTTACTCAGAAAGACCATCAAGAGCTAAATAATTCTTTCTCTAAAACATGGGTATGCAACAAACCCTTTTGACGCCTTTCTTTTCAATCGTCTAACACAGTGGTTTCAACAGCAAGAACATTAAGAGCTCACAGCACGATTCAAATTGATAAAAATCCGTCTAAAATTCAAATCTAATTTATTTTAGCTTAAAATATTCTTTATATACTTTTCTATATCCGCACAAAATTTGAAAACTATAAACTTAAATAAACGTCAAATTATGATAGCTTTTACCTTGGTTTTTATTCACATCCCTATAGCAAATCAAAAATTTAAACTGCCTTATCTCGGAAAGATAAGATATCTAGTCTGTGCTAAGGCTTTAAAATGCTAAGGCATTTTTTCAATTGTGCCTAATTCTTTGAATTTTTTTTGTACCTGTTGCTAATAGTACCTTTTGCAATAGTTGTCTTTGTACCTATTGCAAAATTTGGTATACATTTTTGAATCAAAAGATTACATATTTTTTTAAAAAAATAATTAAACTCAGAATTTTTATACATTTTTTTAAGGAATTTTCAACAAGCATTCGTAAAGGAAATATTTTAAAGTACAAATCTGTTATCGCAAAACCCATACCAACTTTGTTTATACATAGTTTGATATACTTGTAAGTTAAATTTCATGCGTGTACGTAAATTTTTGTACGCGAGGAGTAGCATTTTGAAATCACTTAACAAATTTTAAGTTTTTCCTTAAAAAATTAAATGGCTTGTTTTTTATGAAATATTGAGCACAAAATCTGTTTTGTACAGTACACACATAGTATTCAACCAAAACATTTTAAAATTCCTTAAATTAACAATTTTTGCGTAAAATCGTTCCATGTCCAATTAAATTTTAATTTTATTTACATTGGTATATTTCTTGGTTTAGTGCGAATTCCTACAATTATAAACAATTAACATTCTCTCTCAGAGGATTGAGGTAAAATAACCAATGACCAGTTGACCGGTCCAAGCAGATAAAAAGAACCCAACACATGCACGGAGTGGTCTCTGGACCCAAAACCGGGCAGTTCATATCACTCTAACACGGAACAGCAACCAAGGTCACCTGTTGCGACCAGCTACAAGAGCATCAATTTTATTCAATGACTAATATGTAGATGTAAATAATGAGGGAAATTTAAAATTTCAAAATCACACACATTTAGATTTAGTTTTACACATCTTAAAGGGACCTGGTACCATTTGAACTACTTTCTTTCTTTATGTATTAAAAATTATATTTTAACATTTTATATAGTGTTTCTATTCAGGAAAAAGATACGAGAAGAAATTTTTCACATACTCTATTCACTCAATTTTAAAAACTTAAATTTTTTGAAGAAAATTTGGAAATTTTCAAATCCTACTCCTTTTGTAATTATTAATTTTTTGACGAGATTTTTTTTCAAATAGTCTTATGGATGTTATAAATAAACTTAGAGATCGATTTTACAATAACTTAATTCATTTTTCAGAAAAAAAATAAAATTTTGATATGCATGCTAAAAATCAACGAAAAAGCCAATATCTCTTACATTTTAATTTTTTTAAAAAAAGTATTCAGTTTACAGCAAAAGGGATCCCTAATTTTGTTACATGCTTTATATGCAACACACAGAAAAAAAATGGAAGTGATTGGTAAATAGTTGTGGAAGGAGTAGCATTTTGAATGCACTAATGTTTCGAAAACACAAAAAATTGAGAAAAACCACTTTAAAGTTTATAATTCTGAAAAAAAATAATTATAATAAGCTTACAGAAACTTAAAATACCACTTTAATATATTAGTTATATATTTTTCTTTAAAATTATTTCATTTTCCTATTTTCTCTCTCTCTCTCTCTCTCTCTCAACCCATACATTTTTTTAAATGATCAATTTTAAAAAGATATTAATTGCACACACACACACAAGAAAATTCAAGAAAAACGCTAAACATTTTATTTTCTGTAACAACAGAAAGTTTAGTGTTTTTCTTCACATAATTGAAGCATTACATTTGAATGAAAAACATATCAGGGATAAGAACTGAAATTATGAAATTATTAATATAAAATGCCTTAATGCAAACGTTTTACATATGTACATATTTCCCCAAAGAAATTGAAAATTACATTATTGTATTGCCTCGATAATATTTTCTTTATATATTACACATTATTTTTTATAGTTATTATTTCTCTTTATGAAATAGATTTTTTATCATAACGATTTTTTAGCTTTTTTTTTCTAAAAAGGGGTCGTGGCTGAATTGCTTAGTTTGTTTTAAAATGAATGAAGTTTTATTCAACTTCTAACTCTCCGACGTGCACAAATGATACATCAGTCGAAAGATAGTAATGCAAATAAGATTAAATGAAAAAAATGATAGATCAGTCATTTTTAGGGCTACCAAGTCGCTCTAAGAACAAGGTTAAAAATTACCAGTGACCCCATGGATTTTTCAAATAAAAAAGCATATCCAAAAACTAATATCTATCTTGATTACTTGCATGGTTTATATTTAATCCCTGAACTGTCGGTAAAAAGTTACGCAAATGGCTCCCCAATGCTACCATTTTCCTCGTAGGCTCACGTGTGAGATGTATGTGGGGGTGGAGATGAATAAATAAGCAAATCATATGAAGTAAGTAAATCCTTCACAAACATTATCAAGGTTCTTTTATCGCCTTCCAAAGCCTTCGGAATAATTTTATGTATAGCAGTGCATAGAAAAAGTCATACTTCGGAAAGACGTATATATACGTCGGTGGCACGTAAGAGGTTTAAGTCGTGTCGTAGATTTAACGTCAAAGTATATTATTATTGAATGCAATACACTATTACTGCATGAAGGGAGGCGTGATGAAAATTACGACTGAATATTGGGTCGATAATAGTCAGAATTTGAGAAGCACTGTAGTACGTATTATTATTTGCCAAGGGAAAAAATTATTAAAATGTAAGGTTATTTATATGAAAAATGGGAAGTGACAAATAAATATTTAACATTTTTGTTCAGTTCAGCTTAAAAGATTCATTATCACACTATATATATTAATTCCCTTACTGCTTATTAAATGCTACCTGATTCGCTAAACGGTGCCATCATATTTCACAATGGCACGCGTAGGCAGTGTAATTGGAGGGGGAAGAAAGGGATTAATATAAGCATATCTTTCCCCTCTCATTCACAAACTCTTTCAATGTAATTTTACAGCATTGTAAAGACTTCAGAATAGATTTACTGATATCAGCTCAAATAAAAGATTGTATAGAGCGACGTATATATACGTCTTGTGCAGTTAATTCTCAGGTTTAGCGAGACGTATATATAAACCAGCAGCATTTAAGAGGTTTAAGCAACAGGACCAAAATAAACACACAACAAAGATATAGTTAATCATTTCTCTCTAGCACTATTTCGGCTGCTTTTTTCTTCCAACGGCAAAA
Organism: Trichonephila clavipes; assembly: GCA_019973935.1. Lineage (NCBI taxonomy): Eukaryota > Metazoa > Arthropoda > Arachnida > Araneae > Nephilidae > Trichonephila > Trichonephila clavipes. The sequence continues at coordinate 210,676 of BMAU01005597.1, forward strand.
TAAACAAATTTAAAGTTGAAAAATGGTTATAATTCGATTTTTTCGTAGTATTGTTGGCGTAGTAATAAAAGCAATAACGTCATTAAATGCATCGAGGTTAACAATACTTTTCGACTTTTTTCGAAATGATTGATCGAGTTGATCCTAACTGGTTATTGAATGTGAAGATCTGGATCGAAAATCACATTTTTGTCTTCCTTTTCTTTTATTAAGTATAGAACGACGAGTGATTAATATCACAATAACTCGAATCAAATTGCCTTATCCTGAGAAAATACCATCACCATTGCACCATATTTTATTATCCGTGCTGCAAGCGAAAAAAAAAAGATTTGTCGTTTGGAATGAGAGATTAATTGAAAACTAGATTTCAATAAAATTAAGATTAAGCAACTAAGACATAACAGTACCAAATAAAAATATCAAATCTATTGAAAATATTTATTTGGAACTGAATATTTCCATATGATATACCAAACTACATTATAATAAATATATTGTAATATTACAATGCAGTATTTTAAAGTTATGCAACAAAAACTTAAACTTTTTAAACTGCCCGGATTTAAAACTGAGACAAAATTAAATATTATTTACACATTTGGTGATTTCTAGCTTAAGTAAGTTTGTATCATAATTATTTTGTGTGTTCAAATTTTTGAGTTTAAAACTTATGGGAAAATATTAGTTTAAGATGTAATATTAGTTTAGATATCAATATTATGTAAAATCATTTTTTGAATTAAAAAAAAAGGTTTTCAGTCATAATTAATAAAAGTAGTGTTTTGATGTAGAACCTCAGTTGTAATATAAAATATTAAAAATTAGAACTTTGCAGACATTTTCAGTATTTGATTTATTTCTTTAGAAACTTTTAATGTGTTTTTCTCACTTTTAATTTTGAAGATGTCAGTGCTTTTTAATCCCTAAGGCCTTTGTTCTGATCAAGATAGTCTTGAAATTTTTTGTAGATACTCCCAAACATATGTTCTTTAAAAGTTTGCATGTATTTAAGTCAGTGTGTGAGAGCTGTAGTTATTTTTTAAAAAAATCTTAAGATTAATATGTTTAAAAAATTGTGTTTTTTTCTGGTTTAGCCATGAAAATAATTATTAAAATTCAATAAGGAAACATATTTTTAACTCCTTACTATTTTTTGTTTCCAATAATTTAAGAAACATAAATCGCTTAAAATAACAAAAAAAATTTTTAAAAAAATGCAGCATTTCATAATTTTTTTTAAAAAAAATAAAAAAATTTAGTTTTTTGAAAGTTATAAAATATTGGCTTGTTAAATTGACTATTTTTCAGAATTAATTTAATACTATTATCTAAATATAAAACAGAGATTATTTTTTTTCTTAGTGTCTCCAGAAAATTTTTTGAAAAAGGGTACTGTATGGCCTTAAAAATAAATGCTTCATGCATAATATGTTATTTTGCGCAAATATTGTGTTATTCGTATTGTACTATAGTAACCTTTTTAAACAGAAAGTTTTAACTTATTTTTCATCATTGTACATTTTAATCTACAATCCGAATGGTAATTTAATCAATGCAATTAATGTATAGATTTCATATGTGTAGTTATGTGTGTATATAAATCGTATGGTTTGTATTTATTTATTAACTAACGCAAAAATATTCACAACCAAAATCAAAATCAATGAATCCATGAATACTAACAATAATTGATATTTGTTTGTAACACATTTAATTTCAGGAAAACTACATTTATAGATGTCTAGAATTCGATCATTGACCATAATTCCATTCATTGTATTTTATGGATTCTAAATGTTCTAATTTTCTACTTTATTTTTATCGGAATTTTTTTAAATTCTGTAAAATAATGGCAAATGCTTGGACATTCTCAAAACTCGTCTTCTTTTTCTTAAATCACGAACTTATTTTTAGATGAACATTCATTTAACACAAAAAGTGTTTTTTTCTTTACTTCCTTTCATCCTCTTGCACTGCAATCTTTCGGAAGCAATTTCTTCGTGTGAGCCAATAAGAAAACGTGATACATTAGCGGTGATCATTCCTAGGGGCTATATATCACTCGGGAGTCATGGCGTTATCAATCACCCCTCATTCTCTATTAAAAGGGGATGATGACGGAAAGAAATCACTCCTGACCCAGATTCTGTCCGGCAGTTAGTGGTGGGCAGTTAGGGTCCATTCAATCTTTCAACCAGAAACTTGATCAGAATGTATTGTGTTTGCTGTCCTGATGGATTTTCCTTTATTGGTATTATTGCTGATGTTACTCCAATACCATTAAGAAGGATTCGAATTACGTCCATCGTTCAGCGAGGATTTGTCTGCCCCCCTCCTTAAGTACAAATAATCTATATTTAGTTTTATTCGTCCAAAAGGATTATTCTAATTACACTTTGGAAGCTGGATTTAAGAATGTTTCCTAAGCATAAGTTGAATTTACAAACTTCCTGTGCTTGGTTGGAATTTTTTCCTCCAATTTCTACTATTAGCTCACACTTTATATTTATATATTTATTTTAACATCTTCAAATTTTCAATCATTAATAAAATAATTTCTATTCATCTAATCAAGTTCAAATAATTTTTTTTAAACTTGTAGTGAATGACACTTGATGTTAATACAGATTTTTTCAAATATTAACTCTTTAATTTAATTTAATTAACGTAATTACTGGTTTTTTAAGGCCAACTTCGATTCGTCTCTATAGTTGTAACAGTGTAACTGCTAAAAAAAAGACAAAAGTTGACGTCAAAAACCTGTTTTTCAGCCAAATTAGCCAAATCGGATTTGCATTGTTAGAGCAATGCAGACAAACCATGCTCTTTTTCTCAATTCTTATATTAGTTCACTCTCTCCCTATATGTAAATATATATATATATATATATACTAGCCGTTACCCACCCGTTTCACTGGGTATTTCACTTTGTTGTATATATGCATACTGTTTACATATATATTAATTATTGATACCTAGCATTAAAAATTCGATTGTATTGAAACATATATTTATAGCTGTTACACTCTCGCCCCTTGATATAAAAAGAACATAAATTATAATATCTAATATTTCTATTTATATCTAAAATAGAAGTAGAAAGATTTTTTTCGCTCACTTACCTAACAATCAAGTGGATTTCCACCAAAGCAATTTTCAGTGGATCTCTACTCCATAAAATAAACATGAGTGCTAAATTTCAAGACTAAATTTAACAGAGCAAAAACGGAATTTTTATCATCAATACCTTGTTGAGAGCATTCTTAGCGGATTCCAATTCAACAAAAGAAGCATCCAAACCAAATTTTATTATTATAGTCTTAGCAGTTCAAACACGGGAATTTTGTCTATCAATACGCCCCAATAACTCTCCCCGTTTCCCCCTGGAGTTGATTTCCGTAAAATCCATTCTTAGTGGAACTCTATTCAACTGAAGAAAAAAAAAGTGCTCAACAAATTTCAAGTAAATCAGTTAAATTCAAAAATAGGAATTTTTCTATAACACGCCTTAATCGCTCGCAGCCCCATTCCTTTGGGGGTCCGTTTTTGCAAAAATCTTTGTAAAAGGAACTTTATTCCATGAACGGAACATACCTTCTAATTTTCAAGCAGGTGCTTCTATTAGTTGAAAAGCGGAAATATTTATCTATTACGCCCCTTAATCCCCTTCAGTAACCCTTGGGAATCAATTTCCCCCCAAACTATTTTGTAGCGGATCTCTACACTATGAAAGAAATTCGCTTACCAAATTTTAAGACTGTACGTCAAATAGTTTAAAAAAGGAGTTAATTGCCTATAACGCCACTTAATTCTCCACAAAGCCACTTGGGGGCAATTTTCACAAAACCTATTCTGTAGGGGATCTGTACTCTAAGAAAGGAATCCGCTTATATATCAAATTTCAAGACTGTGCGTGTAATAGTTTAAAATTGCAAATAATTATCTATAACGCCCTTTAAGCCCCCGCAACGCTACTTAAGAAACGATTTTCACAAAACACATCTTATAGCCAATCTCTACTTAATGAATGGAATCAGCTTACTAAATTTCGAAATTTTACGTCTAATAGTTTAAAAAAGGAGTTAATTGCCTATAACGCCCCTTAATTCTCTACAACGCCACTTGGGAGTCGATTTTGACAAAACCCATTTTGCAGGGGATCTATACTCTATGAAAGGAATCCGCTCACACAAAATTTCAAGACTGTACGTCTAATAGTTTAAAAATGGAAATAATTATGTATAACGCCCCTTAAGCCCCAAAACGCCACTTAGGAAACGATTTTCATAAAACCCATCTTATAGCGGATCTCTACTCAATTAATGGAATCAGCTCACTAAATTTCGAGATTTTACGTCTAATAGTTTAAAAAAAGGAGTTAATTGCCTATAACGCCACTTAATTCCCTACAACGCCACTTGGGAGTCGATTTTCACAAAACCCATTCTGTAGGGGAACTGTACTCTTTGAAAGGAATCCGCTTACCAAATTTCAAGATTGTACGTCTAATAGATTAAGAATGGAAATAATTATGTATAACGCCCCTTAAGCGCCCTCAACGCCCCTTGGAGGTCGATTTTCGTAAAAACAATTATGTAGGGAATCTCTACTTTATGAAAGAAATCTGTGTACCAAGTTTCAGGACTGTACATCTAATAGTTTATTAATGGAAATAATTATCTATAACGCCCCTTAAACCCCCGTAACACCCCTTGGGGTTCGAACTTTGCAAAATCCGTTCGTAGCTCACGTCTACTCCATGAAGGGAACCCACCTACCAAATTTCAAGCCTGTAGGTTTAATAGTTCCGGAGATATCGTGATTAGTCAGTGAGTGAGTCGCTTTTCTCCTTTATATATATATATATATATATATATATATATATGTATATACACTGGTGTGCAAAAATTAAAGACGAGACGGTTTTTTCAATATAACTTTGTACAAAAGCTTTCCAAATCAACACATTTAATACCGTAAGATCCCCAATACGTAAGGACATGTGAAATATGTAAGCAACACTTACTAAAAGAGAAATCAGAGGGATAAAAAGGAGATGTATTGAAAAAGTAGCATGGAGCGCAATGCGACTGAAGGCCAAAACATCCCTGTGATGGGTGTCCAGCAAGAAACATCCGGTCTTTAGTAGGGGATATGATCTCCCCTGACTGCTAGGCAGGTTTCACAGCGTCTGCCCATGCTGAGAATGAGGGTGTTAATGAGTTGTTGAGGCATTGCTGCCCATTCGTCTTGCAGCGCCAATCGAAGCTCCCGAATCGTTACTGGTGGTAAGGTACGAGCTGCCAAGCGTCTGCCTAGAAAATCCCATACATGCTCGATGGGATTGAGATCCGGAGATCGTGCTGGCCAATCCATACGTTCAATATCCTCACTCTCTAAGAGCTGTTCGGCAGCTACTGTGCGATGACATGGTGCATTGTCGTCCATGAAAAGAAAGTGCAGACCCATAGCGCCTTTAAAAAGACGCACACATGGAAGAAGAATCTCGCTACAACAGTGTTTCTCATACTGTGGGCTGCGCCCCCCTTATGGGGGCGCGAGCATATCGAAAATAAAAGATTAAAAAAATTATTTACTGGAATGAAGTAAAACAAAATACTTTCTGACATAATAAAAAAAATACACATTTACACTGATATAATTTATATATTTGTGATATTACGTCATAAAAAAATAAAGCTACTTCTTTTCAAACCAAAAATGAGAAAAAACAAAACCCAGACCCTTAATCGAAAAAAAATTTTAGGAAGGTAAAAAATTCATCACTGTTATATATTTGTCATCAGATGTAGGCAGCAGAATGTAGCTGCCGCGGTTTGACCTTCGATCTTACTTGTACGGTTAGTTACGTCCCTGCTCTTATGTATTTGTTTTTTCATTAAGGGAAGTTGCAAATAAACTATTTCTGCTGCGATTTTTCCCTTGTAAAATATTTTTATGATTTTTGAAAAAGCACAGAAAACTCTTTGAAGGATTACTTGGCCAAGATTTATTTCTATGAGTTATTCCCAAACATATAAAAAAGCGTAATTAAAAAAAACGCTTTACATAATTTTTTTTGAACATCCATATTGTAATAAATACACTTTTATTCCGGTGCTGTCACGCCGAGCACAAAGTGCACGAAATCAGTAATTTTGGCAAAACTGTTTAATTGTTACCAATGGCTCTGACACTATCCTCCTGTTTGACAGTCTTAACGAGTGAACTAAAATATATTTGTCACGTATCTCCCTCTTTTTTGGGAGTGACAAACGTCTTTTTACAATCTTAAGGTACTTGTTTTGACTGAGTTCCCGGTGTGATAACTTTTTTTCCGAAAACGTTTCTGTGTTCTTGAAAGTAGGGGTGAGTATATTTTCTCTTAATTAAACTATTCACTGGATTTACGATTTTTATTGTGTACTATAAAAATAATTATAAAAAAAGAGATTGGGGTGGCTCAATCACCCCACTCAACCATTAGTATCGAGTGCGTGCCTGCTTCAGGTTTAAAACATGTTGAAGTCTTTTCACTTTAAATATTAAAAATAATACAATTATTTCTCATCGGAATTTTATATTATTGTTCATTATTCAACATCAATTCTAAATGCTAATTCTGTGAGGCTTAAAATTACAGTTCACTTAAAACTAATTATAATTTGAGCAATGATTTTAAAAAATCATTTTACATTTTTGTAAACATTGTTGCGCACTTGGCTTTATTCTCCTTAAAATTCAGCGATTATATCAATAATGTTTTATTTTCTTATAAATGAAATCGTGCAAATAGCGGGTATTTCAGCCGGTATACTTTTAATGTATTAGTGCTGCGCAGAGTATTTTATAACTAATTAATTAATGCTAAATTAAGAACAAGTTTAATATGTATTAGCCACTTCCATGGGCTTGTCTTACAGAACAAATTTTTCAAAGGAATGCTTATGATTAGAAATTGATCCACTGAGTTCTTTCTAAAAAAAAGCTGATATCTATATTTTGCCTTTTAAATAGCCACCGCATTTTGCAATATATTCCAATTTAAAAATTAGGGAAAGGAAAAATAACATAATAACTATCCTATTACTTAATATTTTTTTGCTTAAAAGCAACATATACAAAATTTAATATATATGTCATGAATTTGTACGGTATATAATTAATATTATTGCTTTAGCGTAAAAAAAAGTGCATTATTATTGCATTCAGAACATTATTAATGATTAAGGGGGGCGCGATAAAAATTGTGATTGATAAGGGGAGCGCCAGTTTTGAAAGTTTGAGAAGCACTGCGTTACAATAACGGGTTCCGTTGACTGAACCTGCGTCGAAGATGTGAAGGTCTGTACGACTACCAAGCATGATGCCTCCCCAAACGAGAACACCGTGAGCTCCTTACCTGTCCCTTTCAATGATGTTCGAGGGATGGTTGCAGCTTCCCCGCTCTCTCCAGATGAGTATGCGATGAGAATCGCTACTCAAACTGAATCTGCTCTCATCTGTAAAGAGTACTCGTCCCCATTCATTGTCTCTCCAATTCCGGTGTTCCCGGCACCACAGAGAACGCCTTCTCCGATGGGCAGGCGTTAAAGGTACACACCGTACAGGGCGTCGTGCAAACAGACCACCACCGTGCAGTCTTCTGGCCACGGTAAAACGCGATATCGGTCGCCTGTGTCGTGTGTCTAGCGATTTCTCCCGCTGTCTGCCGCCTGTTTCTTCTGGCGTGTAAGACAATGTACCGGTCATCTGCGGGTGTGGTTCCTCGTGGACGACCACTACTGAACTCCCGGATAGCTGTTCATGTAGTTTGAAATTGTCTCCAAAGTTGTGAAATGATGCTGTGAGCAATTCCGAACTCTGCAGCCACACTTGTCACACTGCGGCCTTCCTTCATCTTCCCAATGATTCGACCTCGGGTAAAAGCATCCAGATGTCGTCTAACATATTGATTATTCGCTATTTCTTGCTTAGGCAGCAACTCGGTGTGATTTTATCTGCTATACGACGTGCAATCTCTGCCAGAAATACTGATCTTACACCGACATGTTTTATACTACTCAGACACTCCTCCATTACGTCTACCTGCATATCTGCGCATGTGCTACCGTACATCATCTTACTTAATCTCCTGATTGGTCTTTCTGTCCGCTCTGCCTCTTCGTTCAGCTGATATGCTAATTTTTTGACTTCGTCCTTAATTTTTGCACACCAGTGTAGTACATCATATTTTCAATTCAATCAATTGCTTATTCAAATTTTCAATCGTAATAAAATATTTTCTATTCATCCATTCAAAAAAATTAGGGGAATATACTTTTTTTATATTATTTATTTGAGATATAATTGAATTGCTGATAATTCGTTTTATTTAAAAATTTGTAAGATCTTTAGCCATTGACAACTTTCGGAGCCGTAATTTTGAAAAAGTGTATAAATGAGTAAATATTTATAGATTTAACCCCTAAATTACCCGGCGTATATATCTGTCTAGCTCAAGCGGTACGTTGAGTGTCCTGAACGTATATAAACGTTTTTTTTAAAAAAATATGATCATTTCTTTGCGCAGTAAAAGTACGTTGGCTGTGTTTGCGAAGAATTTACTTATTTTAACGAAAATTTTCCATATTTTGCCTTTTGTTTTCTCCCAATACACCGAATACGCACTCCTAATGAAAAGATGGCATAACTGTGAAGCGATTTGCGTAACTTTTAATCGGTTGTTAAGGGGTTTAATGCTGTTTAATGCAATTTCTTTGTCCAAAAAAAGAAAGATCGATGATTTTCTAAGCGTCCTTTTATGAAAAGTGCTTCTATCATAATAATTTACTTTTTTTAGAGAAAACATGTATCAGATCTTGAACTTGGAATTTTGAAGTGCATAATTTCGAAGTGAATTTATTCGTGTTAAATATATAAGGGTAAAGAAATTTTAACACAAAAGCAACCCGGCTATTATTAAAAAAATAATTGATAGTAAATTCGAAATTATTGTGAATTTTTCATAAACCTTATTTAAGGCTCTATACAAAATACTTAGCTATACACAAGTAAATTATTTTTATTTCTTAAGGAATAAAATGGAATAAAGGAGAATGTTTTGAAAATGTATGATTTTTTCCCCTCCCTTAAATCAAAATATTGCATTTAAATTGTTTTTATATATGTTGTAAAAATATTCTTAAAACAGCTATATGTATTTATTCTAATTCAAATAACACTAAATATCAAAAAAAAATTAATGTGGGGTTGGATATGTGCAATGTCGCATCCCCTCTTCCTATTACTTATAGTGGAGCAGTCAACATTGACGTCACACCCCGCCAGGAATGCCGACTAAAGGACTCACGGGAAGTGACGCTAATATCTGCACGTAGGAGAAAGACGTTCTCTGTTGGTGTTTAATATATTTTAAATATTTCATCCTTCATTTTGTTAAAGTATTTATCATCCTTAGGTTATAGTCATTTTCCCATAAAAATATTCATTTATGTGCTTTTGTACAATCATGGTTCCGAACGTTTTTTTTTTTTTGAATTTTTTTTTATTTTTAATGGCAGATTATGAACAGTTACAGCAAGTATAAAGAGGAAAAAAAGCTGAAAAAGAGTTCATTAATTTAGCACATCTCAAGCGCTTGCATTGGGACACTCCGCCAGCGTTCCACTCTGACACTCGAAGAGTATCAATCTGAGGTGAGTAAGACATAGGGCCAAATTGTAGATCTATTAGCCACTAAAAAGGATTTCCAGGTGCACCACGAATGGGTAGATCTACTGCGCACAGTTTTTTATTTTTTTATTTTTAATTCACCTTGAACAGAAGTGGAAAAGCTCTTTGGCGAAAAGAGCTATTGCAGATATGTTGGTAGACAAAGACGAAGGAAAAACTGATGATGAGTTAATTTTTTGGCGAGGTTGTATTTGGTGTTCTTGGGTAGGATTATCTGAAGAATGTGTAGGGCTTAACGTATGACGTTTCCAATTAGGCTGCACATAGCTGGCATTCAAGAAAAAAAATTGAAGCTCGAAGTATTTTACACTTTTGAATTTCTTTTTAAGTCTGCAGCGTAAAATATATGTTAAGAGAGGATCCGCTGGAAGGATAATAACTTGATAAACAAACATATAACATTTTATAATAGCTCATTACAATTTTGCGATACAGTGCGATTACTTCGGCATAACGTTTCGTTATTTTATTACTATAAACTACTATATACTTGAAAATAATGTGATATATTTTATTATCTGATACTGATGATTTCATTTTAGCGAGATTGTATTTGTTGTTCTTCGTGAGGATTATCCAAAGAATCTGTTAGGCTTTGCGACGAATCTGTACGGAACCTTTCCAATAATCTTCTTAGGCGTCGTTTTGGGGAATATAAATTCGCGTTTATTTCCAATCAACTCCAAAAAGATGAACGGGATATGCAAAATAGATAAGTATTTAAGTCGATCGTTGTAAGCTAGCATGGTAGATGATGGAAGGCTATTGAGCCAGTAATTTTAACCGCAATATTACAGGATTCCAGGATATTCGAATCGTGAAGACGTCGTGCTGCTATTCGACGTAAGTACCAGAAAGCTGATATATAGCCAGCGGTAAATATAATTTACGTACGCTTAAAGTAAGCGTCAGTTGAAGCGAATTAGTTAAAGTTAATGAAAGTTAAGAATTCGAGTACGTGCATTTCTCGGACCTCTTATTTCGGTAGACCTTACTTGATCTTGAGCGTAATTATTAATTAGTTGCATCATTCGTAATTTAATTTAGTATAAATGTAAATCCCTTTATCGGACGTAACATAAAAGTATTATATGTTATTAGAGTTTTTTTTGAGAAATTGGAAATAATAAATAAATATTATTATTCACACAAAATGTGGCTCTTAGTGGTCTCTTGCCTCAAATTAATCTTGGTGTCCAAGGTGAGATCCAGGGGGTCTCCACAGCTTAACCTATGACGCCTCCAACTAGGCAAAGTAGCACCTTAATGTTTAACCTACTAAAATTAAATACCAATATTCCGAAAGTATTAAAGTACATTAAGTTGATTTTGCTAAGCTTTTACTCAGAATGATTAAGAATTCAAAATCGTTTTTCTGACAAGTGTTAATAATTGGAGGTGTCAATTAAATAACTCTACTGAAACTATGTTTGGCTGATTGAGATTGGAGGTGGATTTTGCCATACAGTTGCTGGAGTTTCACAACGTTTTTTTTTCTATAAATTATAATTTTTTCTATCACATAATATCAATTAAATCAATGTTTAGGAAAATCGGATTTGATTTCGATATTCCATCAGAATGAAGCTTTTAACTAATCAAAAAATATTTTAAGGAAATAAAAAAACACTTTTAAAATATTATTATTATTTTTTTAATTTAAAAATATTTTTAATCCGAAAACATTTTTTTTAAGTTTTCTTGGGCTCTTTTGCTAAAAAAAATGTACAAAATTCTCGCTTAACCAATTCTTAATATATTTCCGTAGATATATATATAATTGAAGTCCAAAAATAAAAGAACCGTAAGACTCCTAAATATCTAACCTGTTGTGTATGTTTCACGTATACATTTTCATAACAGAAGACATATACACGCATATTTAGTTTTAATCAATATCGCCATTCAATTTGCAAAAAAACCCTAGGCCAAAAAGACACACTTCACATACTTCTCTGTGAATGCCAAAGTAACATAAATGCAGTGATAGGAAGGTGTGTGTTTGACATCTGACTCTGTGGGATGACATCTTTATTGAACATCTGCTGTATGTTCAACGCGGGGAGGAAGAGGAGGGGAGAGAAAAATAAAAGCTTGGTCCTTTCCTCGAATCGATTGCATACAGTCTCGTAAGCGGAGATCGTAGATGGTAATGACAAATGAGAAACGACGTTCTTCCCTATATCTATCGGGCTGACATGTTCGTTGTGTGGGACAAGACTGCATTATTTGTTTCTGTAAAAATGGCGAAGGAAATAGTTAACGGGCTAATTTGTCACGCCATTCTGCGGGATTAAAATTTCTGAAGTTTATTTATAGTACTGTAAAATCTGCAATTGGATTTTGGAATGAATGCAGAAAAGAAACAAAGAAAATATTTTTATCAATTTTCGAGATCTTTTAATAACAAGAAAATTTAACCCTGAAATTGATGATTAAATGTTACGTCATTCGCCATGGGTTTTAAGATAGATGCTTGTATGCAGTATATTTGGGGCGGGGGGAGGGAACAAAAGACACAAATACGCAAATTTCTCTTCTGTGAGAGAGATGTAAGTAAATTCTCTCTTCCCAAACACTATCAAGATCATTTTGCTGTATTCTAAAGCTTCCATAATAGTTTCACTGATAAAAGCGCAAAGAAAATGAATGGCATTCGATAGGACGTATATATATGTCCCGAGCACTCATTACATCATTTAAAAGATTCGGATATATACACCGGTGGCAGTTAAGTGGTTAAAATGATTTAAAATACTGTATCGTGAGGAAAAATTATACTTTGTTTGAAATATGTTTCATATCAATGTTAATCTTACGTAAAAAAATGAATGAATTATCCAGTTTTATTTTATTTTGTAAAAAATTAAAAAAACAACTAAAATAAACAAATTTGCATTATACGTACATTTATTTTGATTTAAGAAATAAAAATTTCGCGCAACTGGAATTTTATGAAATTAGACTGAATGATTCGTTTTTAATTTTTAGTTGCATGTCGTGTGGTACTACTAGTATATTATATAAAAAAATCTATTTTAGAATTAAAGTATCTTTAAGTCTTTAGTATATATAACACTGTTTTCACATTTAAAAAAATAACTACTAAAGAAATCTGAAAAAAATATAGCTTTAAGGTATCCGACTACTTTCGGAACTATTCTTTTTTTAAAAAAAAGCGTACAAATGAACTTTTTTTTAATATTCAATGTCACTTAGATTAGAATACACACATAAAATTGTTTTGAGAACATTATTACAATAAAAAAATTCTTAAATGCAATATTTTGTCAAAAAATGAACATAGAATTGCCTATGTTCAAAAAATTCTCTTTTTATATAAAAAGGCTTCGATAATAGTATTATTTTGCATACATATAGCTCAGACCTTTCCAAAGTGTCTAGAGAAGTAATTTTGAAAAATTCACATTATTTTTCCAGTTACTGCCCATTGAAACAATAATCGGCATTTTTTTCAGCGAATTTTTTTCGCTCTGATGTATAAGAATATGGTAAATCCACACTATTAAGTTATATATTTCAAAAATCCTAGTTCAGTCTCTGTGCAGAGGTCTGAGCTATATATAGACAAAATATTATTATTATAAAAGTATTTATTTCTAAAGGAGAATGTTTTAAAAACATCTAATTATATGTTCATTTTTTGCCAAAGTATCGTCGTATTTCAGTAATATAGGTATATACACTGGTGTGCAAAAATTAAGGACGAAGTCGAAAAATTAGCAAATCAGCTGAACGAAGAGGCAGATCGGACAAAAAGACCAATCAGGAGATTAAGTAAGGTGATGTACGGTAGCACATGCACAGATATGCAGGTAGACGTAATGGGGGAGTGTCTGAGTAGTATAAAACATGTTGTCGGTGTAAGATCAGTAATTCTGGCAAAGAGATTGCACGCCGTATAGCAGTTAAAATCACACCGAGTTGCTGCCTCAGCGAGAAATGGCGAATAATCAATCTGTTAGACGACATCTGGATGCTTTTACCCGAGGTCGAATCATTGAGAAAATGAAGGAAGGCCGCAGTGAGACAAGTGTGGCTGCAGAGTTCGGAATTGCTCACAGCATCGTTTCACGACTTTGGAGACAATTTCAAACTACAGGAACAGCTATCCGGGGGTTCAGTAGTGGTCATCCACGAGGAACCACACCCGCAGATGACCGGTACATTGTCTTACAGGCTAGAAGAAACAGGCGGCAGACAGAGGGAGAAATCGCTAGACACAGGCGACTGGACGACCGATATCGCGTTTTACCGTGGCCAGAAGACTGCACGGTGGTGGTCTGTTTGCACGACGCCCTGTACAGTGTGTACCTTTAACGCCTGCCAATCGGAGAAGGCGTTCTCTGTGGTGCCGGGAACACCGGAATTGGAGAGACAATGAATGGGGACGAGTACTCTTTACAGATGAGAGCAGATTCAGTTTGAGTAGCGATTCTCATCGCATACTCATCTGGAGAGAGCGGGGAAGCCGCAATCATCCCTCGAACATCATTGAAAGGGACAGGTATGGAGGTCGCGGTGTTCTCGTTTGGGGAGGCATCATGCTTGGTAGTCGTACAGACCTTCACATCTTCGAAGCAGGTTCAGTCAACGGGACCCGTTATTGTAAAGAGATTCTTCTTCCATATGTGCGTCTTTTTAGAGGCGTTATGGGTCTGCAGTTCCTTTTCATGGACGACAATGCACCATGTCATCGCACAGTAGCTGCCGAACAGCTCTTAGAGAGTGAGGATATTGAACGTATGGATTGGCCGGCACGATCTCCGGATCTCAATCCCATCGAGCATGTATGGGATTTTCTAGGCAGACGCTTAGCAGCTCGTACCTTACCACCAGTAACGATTCGGGAGCTTCGATTGGCGCTGTAAGACGAATGGGCAGCAATGCCTCAACAACTCATTGACACCCTCATTCTCAGCATGGGCAGACGCTGTGAAACCTGCCTAGAAGTCAGGGGGAGATCATATCCTACTAAAACCGGACCGGACACCCATCACAGGGATTTCGGCCTTCAGTCGCATTGCGCTCCATGCTACTTTTTCAATATACAGCTTCTTTTTATCCCTCTGATTTTTCTTTTAGTAAGTGTTGCTCACATTACACATGTCCTTACGTATTGGGGATCTTACGGTATTAAATGTGTTGATTTGGAAAGCTTTTGTAGAAAGTTATATTGAAAAAACCGTCTCGTCCTTAATTTTTGCACACCAGTGTATATATATATATATATATATATATTGTAATAATTTTCTCAAAAGAATTTTTTACATGTGTTATAATCTAAGTGGCACTAAATATTAAAAAAAAAAATATTCTTCTGTAAGGGAGAGCGCTTGCAAAATTCACCGTTCTGAATGTAATCGGGTACCTTAAATTAAAAAAAATAATTAAGTAAAATTATTTATTTTGAATATGGCGAACTAAATGTGTTTCAGAGTTTATAAATCAGAATAAATGCATTAATGTAAGTCGATATATTTTTCAGTAAAAACCAATAAAATATGTAAAATATTTGTAGAGTATTATTAGTGTGTCTATGTAAAATAGAAAAATGTCCATTATGTTCTTGAAGTGGAATATGCCTTCCATAGCTGGGGTCGGCAACCTAAGACCCGCTTGCCACATGTGGCGCGCAGTACAGTTCTCAGTGGTCCCTCTGCACTGTTCTACAAATTTGTCAATATTTGAGTGGATAGAAGTTGATAAATTTATAATAGACCATATTTAACAATCATTTTCAGAAGTGCGGACCTTTACGGAATTACGAAGAAATCTGTGAAAGAAACTCTAAAAATAAATTTACACCTATTTTGTAAATCATTGATTGCCAGTATTGGAGAGAGAAAAATTGCATGCACTCTGCTTTTCTCGCTTTTGGTTTTACACATCTATGCAAAAAATCTTTCCTCGTAAGGAAAATATTTCGAGTCCCCAACGATAGTGTTTCACAATTGAATGTTGAGAATTGTGTCAAATGGAAAGTTACAAGATATGCTTTTGATTATCGATATGGAAGTAGAGTGGTGCAAGTACTAGCTTCTAATTAAAATTTTTATTTCTTCTGATTTAACTATAGTGAAGGGAAATACTCTTATATTTTATTTTTTCCGTTTCTTATATTAATATATATATATATATATATATATATATATATATATATATATATATATATATATATATATATATATATGTACATTTAAAAATACTTAATATATATATGTACAAGTTCTTTATTTTTTATTTTTATTTTTTCAAGAAATAAATACATGTTGTGCTTCTTATTTTTATGTTGTGAAATATATTTGAATGATGCAAAATTAATGCATAAAAAAAAACAACTGTAAACCTCTAATCTCTCTATCTCTATCTCTAACCTCTATACCTCTATTCTATTATTGACCTCTATTTTCTACCTTTGGATGCATTATCGCGGGAATCGAAACGTTACAACTATGTCCTACTATGTGTATGTGGCAAGCTGAATCATACAGGTAAATTGGTTTAACACGACACAGCTATAAGGTTGCGGACCCCTGTTCCATAAGAACAAGAAACAAAAATTAAATTCAAATAACTCATCAGATACATATAAACATATTTGCAATAGATTAATTTAAAAAGCATCTTTAAATAATTGGGAGTGGGTGATTGAATATTAACGTTGCGCTGTTTAGTTACAAGAGGGCTTTTGGCGACGGACCACGTAATTTTGAACCATGGCCAAGTGCCATGGATGGTACCCCTCTCTCTTAACTATCACACCACACCATCTGGAGGACGATTGAGCTCTCTATAGATTTAACGAGCATCGCTCCTCTACACGGTGGGTCTTTAGTGGTATTGGGCTCGAACTCGTGACAAGGCCTGCCACGTTCCGATACCTTGACCACTCTGCGACCGAGGCCACCTCTAAGTAGTTAAATACTACGGCTAATTCGTAGTTAGTTATTCTAATTCTGAATAAGCTATATTATATTAATTTTATTTTTATGCTAAAATATTAATATTCCTGCTTCACTTTTTTTCAGTAAGTATAAACTGCATTTTAAATATAAATTTAGCTGGTTTAAATTAGCATACAGCATTCTATCTCTTTATAGTACTAATACATCACATTTGAAATGTTACTGAATGATTAGACTAATGTTTAATTTTATAAAATGCTCGAATCTCAAGAACGAGCCTACTTTGTTTTAGAAATTCTCCACATCCCTGGTTATTTCTCACAACCCTTTTAGAAGATTCAAGTTATGTCTACCATTATGAAACCAATTTTACAATTCAAACAACATTTTTTTTTCAAATACAACTTTAAACAATAAAATTCGGTGAATGAAGTCAAAACGGCCGATCTATCAAAATGGACGAAACAAAACGATGTGCATGTGTAGCTTCAGGTGTTGACCATGTGCTCCCACTGTTGTTCAGTTGAAAGTCATTTGTTTTCAATGCAAGACTTGTTTTAAGAAGTGAAGTGCTTGTTTAGTGCGTTGCCTCTTAAGAGGGAACAGGAAATTTATCAATTTTAAGTTTTGTTTTAAGCTTGGCAAAACACCGAAAGAAACTTATGTGATGCTGGTACGAGTTTATGAAGATCAAGCACTGTCCATAAAATGTATGTACGAGTTGTTCACCCATTTTTGAGAAGGCCGAGAATGTGTTTCTGACAATCCCCTAGCGGAAGACTGGCAGCCTCTTGAATAAATTAAGCATCAAAAAGATGCTTATTACCTTTTTGATAATCACGGCATTATCCACAGGGAATTTCTAACTGAGGGAACGACGGTGATTGCTACAAGTTACATTGAAATTTTGATCTGTTTTATGAAACGCCTGCGCTGGATACAACCGTAGTTAACACAGCAAGGTTCATGGTTTTTGTTCGCGACAATGCTTGTTCTCACACAACTGATATTATCAAAACAGTTCCTGACAAACAAGGCGGTGATGGAAATTGAACACCCACCATATTGCCAGATTTCAATCCTCCAGACTTCTTCCTATTCTAACGACTCAAACTTTCTTTAAAATTAAAGAGATTTGATGATATTCCTGACATCCAACGAAACGTGGCCAGACTTTTGAACTTTATCTCAAAAGAAAAATTCTTGCAATGTATCCAGGACATGTATAGCAAATCTCAGCGGTACCTAGTTATGAGATGTGACTATTTTGAAGGACAGTAAGGTAAATTTTGTTAATATTTCATCTACGTTAATGTTACAGGGCAAAACTATTCACCGAACTTTAATGTAAGAGGTTGTATAACTCGAAATAAAACTATAATTCTAGGAATTCAATAAAAAAACAGTATCTAAAAACAAATGCAAATACCAATTGGTAATTTTCAAACAGACACTGTCTCCTAAAACTCGTTATGCACACCCTATATGAGCTCAAGGAGATAAGTATGAAATTTACATTTAACTGAAGTGTTATTCAAAGACCCGCGATCTTCATTGCTCTATAAATCCCTCCAATAATAGCTTCTGAGAGAACCACAACACAAAAGACTTAATAACGAGAAGCAATTAACCCCATCATTCATTTTGCATCCGTTCTCGGTGCCTCTCAAGAGGTTTCAAATTAATTATCGACACCTTTTCCTTCGGACTTGTCTTTAAAAAAGCACTCAATTTCTGTGAAAGAAAAATATTCTATGAAGAGAAGAATATTGTTTTAGTCTGTAATGGGACAGAGGCGTTCTTGGCCTTAATTGATTATGACACCTTTTGAGGGCTTTATGGCGATTGAGGTTTAAAGGTCTCTCGTGCGAACAAAGAACGGAATGGTGTGTTTTCCTGGGTACACTCGTGTTAGTCTATTTTATACATAGCAAATATTTTTATTTGTCAATATTTATTTTCATTTTGCTGTGTTTCCTTTTTTAACGATTTGTTATAAAATAGGTGCTAATTTAGAACATGATGAATAAAGTGGCATTTATTACTTCTTATATTATTGTTCAGCTAAATATTTCACAAAGACAGATAATTTTAACTGCTTAGCTGCGGACTAAACGCTACGTGATTCTCTCCGCAATGCACCATTTTTCTCATAGCTTCGTGTATGTAGCGTATTGAAGTAAAAAGCATAAAAATAAGGAAATTATTCTCTCAAAATTTTATCTCCTTCTCAAACACAGTAAGGCATCGTTTCTCAAACTGTGAGGAGGACAGGAACATGAAATACATTCTGACATAGAAAACACATATACACGGATATAATGCACGTTTAAAGTATCAGTACTGCATAATATATTTCTTAATTAATTTAACAATACTAAGTTAAGAAAAAGTAAATAATTACCAGTGAACCCATGGTTGTGTTATATAAAACACTTGATAATTTGTGCAGTTTATAATGAATCCCCTAACTGCCGATTTAAAGTTATGCGATTCGCTCCCCAATGCTACGTAGGCTCAATGCCAATATTTTTCCACGTAGGCGTGCTTATATGATATATTGGGGAAAGGAATAACGATAAGCAAATCCTCTGAAATAAGTAAATCCTTTGCAAACACTGTCCTTTTATTGTATTCCGAAGTTTACGGAATATTATAAGAGCACAAAAAGAATCGTGCTTTTGACAGACGTATATATACGTCCGGGACAAAGCGCGGTTGGTTACATGCGCGGTTGGAACATAAGATATTTAAAAGATATTGCAGATTTAGCATCAAAGTATCGTATTGCTGAATTCAATACATTGTTATTGTATGGAGGGGGCGCGATGAAAATTGTGTTTGAATATATATTGGGTCGCAAGTATTGCAAGTTTGAGAACCACTGCAGTAAGGGTCATTTTATTGCATTCCAAAGCCTTCGGAATAGTTTGACCGATAATTAAGCAAAGAAAAAAAATCGTGTTTCAGAAGGACGGATATATACACATCCGGTGTTTTTAACGCACCGGTTGAGCGAGATGAATATATACGTAGGTAGCAATTAAGGAGTTGGCAGTCATTTTTCTGTAACTTTGTCCTAAAGGGATAAGGCAGTTTCTAATTTTTGAAGATAAATATTATCTCTTCCAAAATTTAATGTTTCTTTCTTTCTGAAATGATTAGAAGATTTTGATTCATTTAAAAAAACATTTTTTACTAAATTTTAGTAAAATAAACTAGATTATAATTAGGTTGATAAAAACCAATAAAGGGACAATTATTTTCAGGCATCATTTGCGAGAAATGAATTAGTTTTAGTTTTGATCGCTTCAGGATATTATTAATGAGAGCTTAAGGTTGTAATTTAAAATTTAAATTCATAAAAAATAATATAATAAATTGAATTCTAATGCGCATATTTAATTTGCAAACTTTGTTTAGTTTTTAATGCAATTGTATTTGTCTTTTTTCAAAATGCCTATGAACAACAACAACAAAAACATAAATAATGGTGTTCAGTATTCGCAACTGTAAAACAAAGTAACGGTATTTTAGCTCAGCAAAACTAATTGCTGATTTAAATACATTAACAAAAAATAATTTAATTAGTGTTATCTAGAATAGATATCTTTTAAAAATTCACGTTAAATTAGCTTTAAATGTTAGATTGAAAAATGGAAGTAGAAACAATGCAGTCATATTTAATTTTTGTCAAATCAAGAAAACTGTAACGTTCTATATCCTTCTTGTGTGTGTAGTAAATGACACGGATGACCAAGCTTTAGCTACTTATTTTCTCCATAATTAGGTGCTTTTCTGAGCTTTTAAATGTATTCGGCATCATTTGGTATTTAGGTACTTCACTTTTATTTCACATTTAGGCACTTAAATTTAAAAACGACAAACATAAACACAAAAAAACAAAAGATGATTAACACAGACTTGCAGTCACATAATAGTAACAATAAGCAGCGTGATTTTGTCATGCAAATTAGAGAAGTTATACAGAGAGGCAACCAGAACTTCCAAAATTCACATGACTTCCAAAGATACCTCTTCTGATTAGTCCTGATAGTTGGATGATGATGTCTTATGTAATTCTGAATCAAAATTAGCTGAAATTAACGTGAATTATTTGCTATACCGGGTGTGCGTGGTTATAATTAAAGTTACACTGTTGACAGACCTGTAGAACCCGTTTTGCTTATCGAATTTTGATGAAACTTGGAATATATGTTATACGGACTACGGGGAAAATATCTCTGCAGTAAAAAAAAATAGATCCCATTTTGGCCACCAGTGGGAAATGTGGTGCCCAAATGATATGTTAGTATCGTTAAAATTTATTCAATTACAGAATATGCTCAATATGTGCTCCATTGATATCAATAATGTGTTGAAAGCGCATTATGGCGTTTTCAATGGTACTGCGAAGTAACTCACAAGGGATTTAAGCCACATGGCGTACAATCCTAGCTTTCAAATCAGGTAAAATCCGAATTCCTCCGCTATGAACATGGTCTTTTAGAATCCTTATAACCAGAAATCACAAGGATTTAAGTCAGGTGAACGATGATTTAAGTCATGGATTTAAGTCAGGCCATCTAACCGGAAAATGTTTGGATATATTTCCTGATTATCTCCAAAGTTAGCTCTAAGAGATGCTTGACTTTACGTCTAATCTGAGGAGTTGCTCCAACTTGCATAAAGGTAGTGGTTTGCCAACAATGCCATTCCTGTTAAGTAGGAATGATCTTGAGTTAACTGTACCGTGCACTCGTGACGAAGTATCTTTCAGGACCTTGCGGAGTGAGAGTTTCAAAGAGAAAAGATCCAAGGATAAACTCAGCAGTAAATCCACTACAAGAAGTCACGTATAATCAGAATGCATTCTTGTTGATGCAGGATATTAGGAGTTGATGTACACCATATGCGGCAACTCCATCTTAATAAAAGTGTGCCTCATCTGACCATAGAATTTTCCAAGACCACGTTTCATCAATTTCCATTCTCGACAAAAATCGGCAAGCAAATTGAAGGCGTGTTTTCTGATCTTGAGATTTCAACGTTTGCACCACATGAATCTTATAAGGATACCATTTCAAAATGTATCGCAAAATGTTTCGTACTGCCGACTTCGTAATCTGTAGCTCACGTGACACTGATAGACCTCCTGCTGAAGAATAGACTTAACTGGAGGCTCTTTAAACTATAGCAATAGTGATGTCTTGGACAGTTTTCAGTACAAACCGGTTTCCATCCTCTTCCGGGCAGCACACCGAAATTTCCAGTCTCTACAGATTCCATAATCATCTTCCTCAAACCAATCTTCGATATGGGGCCTTTTCGCAGATCCTTTAAACGACTTTATTCACGCAGAGTAGCTAAGTGGTTGCTGCCATTCTGATAAAATAGTGTCACCGGTAAAGCATGATTAACGATGACAAACACACGCTATATGATTCTATAGCTATGAGTGCAAGTTTATGTACAGGTTCTACGGATTCGCATACGAAATATTCAATAAAAGCCACCTGGTGGTCAAAATTTATACTAATATTTTAATTGCAAAAATCCTTCCCCCATTGTTGATACAGTTTGTTTTCCAAGTTTCATCAAAATCCGATAGCCAGAACAGGTTCTACGGGCCTTTGAATAGTGTAACTTTAATTTTAACCACTTGATATTGTATATATATATATATATCACTAAATAAATTAAAAAGAAAACTAATAAATCCTAAAACATCTTAAGAACAAACCTAAAGAACCAAGAGCATGGAACCATTACAAACCAAAAAAGAGAAATATAGCTAAAGTGGAAAAAAACTATTATGGTTTCCTGAGCTGTCACCGGCTTAGGGCAGTAAAACAGGGTTGAACAGTGTTTTGCGAGATCTCAACATTTCCCTTCAGCGGAAACTTTTGACATAATAGCATAGGAGATAAACCAAGACAAAGGCCCCCATACCCACATGGGTGAAAACAACATGAATAGAATAGAATTTGATTGTTAAATTACTATATGAATCCGGGTGAAATAGACAAATATAAATATGTATAAAAAATATTTGCAAAAAAGGTTAAAAATTATTATGAACATAAGTAATAATAATGAAAATGTGCGAAAAAACTAGTCTTACCCGATTTATTCCGATTCCAAGAGTATACTAACACCAAGCACAAAAAAAACAGCATAAATAAAAATAATGGCACCATCTATGCATGTTTTTAGTAACTTAACTTATTACAAGAAAATTAAGAATAATATACTTGACTGATCGATTATTTTTTGACGTCACACTTCAAATCAACACAAAAAGCTGCAAATGTATTATCGGGAATGTTCGTGAAATTAATATTGAAATAAATCTAAAAAATATTGATTATATTTTCGTGGACTATGTTGATTTAGCAAAGCAGATATTTACAATGGGGAGACTCACTAGGTTTGGAAACATGATTTTGCAAGAATTTATAAAATGACCTTTCTTCTTTTTTTTCTTTGGATATTTAGTGTCAGTTTAATTACAATGCATGTAAAAGTCTTTTAAAAATATTAATGCAATACAAACGATTTAACTGCATTTTTTTGACAGTAAAATGTAGAAAAAAATGACACATTTTCAAAACACTCTCCATTTAGGTGTAAAAAATTCTCTCTCTTCTGTAATAATAATATTTTATTTATTTATAGCCAAGACTTGTGATTACAGATCCTGAACTAGGAGTTTTGTGGTACACAATTCAGAAGTAGGCTTATTATAATTTAATATATAAATGCACAAAAAAATTAACAATAAACAACTTTTATTATTTCAATACATACTAACTCTGAAAATGATGTGAATTTTTAGATTTTTTTGTTCAGACTCAGTAGAGTAGTATTAGCTATACAAAAGAAAATATTTCTAATGTTGAAGCATTTTTCAAAGTTGGATTACGTTTTGAAAAAACGTACTTTTTCAATTCCTACTAAAAGCTCACTCTCTGTCTCTCTCTCTCTCTCTCTATATATATATATATATATATATCACCATCAAATTTTTAATCTCGTTAATAATATATATATATATATATATATACTTCCTATTCCTCCATTCAAGTTCAAATATATTTTTAAACGTGTATTGTTTCTTTGTATTCCTAGCACGTTGTGCTTCTAAATTAAAGGTGATTTCGAAGGATTTCCTTTAAATGATGATTTCTTCATAATCTAAAGAAATATTTTCTCCTTGAGCAACATTTTCCTCGTAATCTTCATTATCAGTACCCCTGTTATTAGAAGCTGCTGAATCCTCATCTGATGGCAATTCTTCAAATATAGCAATATCCATTTGAACAGACAACTTTTTTCTAGGCATTGTTACACAAATACAGTCAAATTCTACTTTACGTTAATAAGAATAGTAAAAATCAATGTGCAATAATCTTATAAAATAAAACAGCTCATTAAAAATATGTGCACATCTATAAGTAAAAAGTATTCAAAATATTTTATGCATCTCAATAATATGCAAACGTTTACTCCGTGCAGAAAAACTATAATAAAAGATTTTCGGAACCAAGAATCTCGTACAACATGTTGTAAAAAAGTGTGTTTATATTTCCTACCCCCAACATTCTCACGTGATTCTAAGTATTCTCTCTAAAGTGGAAGGAAAGCAAAATTTTCAAGTTTTCTTTTCGTGTTCTATGTGGGCAGTGGATACAGCGTCTATTCACATATAAAAGTTTTCCAAAAACCTAAAAAAATTTTTTTAATTGCAAATTTGCGCAATTCATTCAGACGAGAGAAACGTATACTTAAGATTTGTCGAATTTTTTTTTTCACAAATAAGATATTTTATTTGTAATCAAAATACAATTTGTAGATATATATTATATATATATTTTCACTGTTTCTAACTACCCATCAGAGGATATGAAATGCAGAAAAATGTATCGTGCAGCCATCTGTTTTGATTTTTATACGTTTTAGTTTCAATTAACGCATGTGGATAGTTTAAATATCCACCGTCACTTGGAGAAATTTTTTTTGTTATGTAGCTAGACATATTAGCAATTGCCCGCGAAAGGATGATACGATTTGAAAAATCACGGTTCCAACCGTAGTCATTTAATTTTGAAGCCTTGTAAAGTGTTCCCCCTCGCAGCTGCGAGATTGGTTTTCCTTATAAGATAACGTAAGTCCGTTTTTATTTTCACTTGCACCGCGAAAATATTGGAGAATCCTGTGATCTGACATCAGTGCGACAAGCAAAGGCCACGGGAAAAACAACACGCCATCTGTGAACTCAACCCCGAGTAAAATTCAAGGCGTAAGAAGAAAACTCACCACCCCAAGTGATTTTATGGAGGAGTCCACTTGAAACATTCGAATAGAGATATTTTTTACCCCCTCCAGCACCAATGAAATATTTTTATAGCTTGTATGTAAATGTAAATGTTGTATTTAATACTTATAGAAATGCGACGGATATTTACGGAATCTTCTCACGTATCATCTTGGGGAATCTTCGGGCTAGTATTCATGTTTGATTCACAACTATCCATCTAAAAAAGAAACCCTGATGTGTAGATTAGTTCGATTACATAAAGTCAGAGTTTTTTAATTGTAAATAGACTGTCGCTGGATGTCACTGGGCATATGGCTCGCGAACCGAACCTCCTTCCCATATCATAATAGTAATGTTTCCTGGGGAAGTAGGAGACCTTGGTGGAAAGAGAACAACTTGATTGGTTGTTTATACGCGGAAAGGGGGTATGACTATGCAACACTTAGAGACGAAGTCAGAGTGGTGAAAAAATTCATCCTGGAGGAGCTGATAATTGTATACTGCCTTATGATAGTTGTAGATAAAAGGAGGTGAGAAACTGTTACGGGCGCTAAGAAGGTGAAATATAATAAAATGTTTTTCGCAGCTTAAGTTAAGAACAGTGTTTGCCCCTGCTTTAAATTAGTGGATTGGGAATTTATAATCAAAGGTAAATTAGTTGAAATTAAATTGATTTCATTGCGCTTTTTCACTTAGGGTTTATTACTTTTTGTCTATATCATCTTCTGGGACATTGAGTTATGGTTTAATCTGTTGTTTATTAGTGTACTTGAGTAAAAATAAATAATAGTTATAATGGGAGTTTCTGGTCCTGCTTTGTTTCTTCCCACACTCTTGAATAGGCAAGATGGTGAAGGAGCGACTTCGGGAGAAGTCACTCACAGAGGTAATAAATTCCTAATTTAACTTCTTAAGCTTCACACTACTTATTTATTTTTCCAACTCCTCCCAACGTTAAATTCTCTAGGGCTTAAAATATGAATTTAAAATCAAACTCAGTGGCGTAGCAGTCCATGACAGCCAGGGCCGACTGTGCCCATCCCAGTATACGTGACCATTGGGAGCTGAGGTGCACAAGCAGACGTCCCAATCAGGTGGCCAGTCTAAAACGAGATCCCCCAAGCAATCTTGATACTCATTTATCGACCCACTGCAGTAGGGATGAAATGTTGAGTCGACCTTGCCGAACCCGGGAATAAAATTATGAATTTATTATCATAAGAATCTTAACTCAGTGGCGCGACAGCCCATGAGGGCCAAGGTCTACTGTGCTCAACACAGTATTTTGGGTTCTGAAGGGCATGTCCAGTGGGGTGATCAGTCTGACGCAAAAACCCCAGTGTTATGTTCCCAAGAAAGCTTGGTTCTCATATATCGACCCACTGAAGTTATGAAAGGCTTAATCAACCTTGCCCAGCCCGGTGTTTGAAACTCGGACCTGTGTGGCGTGGAAACGCGCTAAATGGATGCAATAACTATTCAGCCACTGGGCTTCATTTATTATCATATCTGAAAGATAAATTTCACACACATACTATACAAAAAATTATTTTTTATTCTACATTATATTGTATTTTTCAAAATTCATGTTAATTAGAGAATCGATCGAGCATGTAAATGGCTTCACTTCACTTGACTGTTATGACTATTTTCATATGCTCTTGTTTTAGTATAAGTTTATTTCAAATTATTTCATAAATTTATTATTTATTTTGTTCAAATAATAACTTGCTTATTATTATATATATTTAGCATAATAACTTTCAAAAACGATCTTAAAAATTCATCATTATTCAGGATCTGAATGAATCTAAGCCAATTTAAGATTCTTAAGTTAATTAGATAGCTGCAATTATAGTTCTATTCAACGATAAACTATTCGATTAAAAATATTAATCGGATTAAATCTTTGGAGAAAAGAACGCTATTGAATAATAGTCAATAAATTGCAAGTTTCCTAACGTATTAAAAGTTACTCTATAAGAATAATTAATTAATTAAGATCTTCAGACAATTTAATCAAGCGCGAGTAAATTATTTAGTGTCGCACGCAGACTGTTTAATTCTACCCTATCCCTTTACTTAGTAAAATAACAAAATAAGTCGGAGATACTGTAATAAATGAGTTTGTACATCTTTCTGAAAAGGGGTAAAAAATAAAACTTAACACCTTTTCGGAGACTCCAGCCGTGGGTTCTAAAAGAGAAGGAAAAGACACCAGATGAAATGCCCCTCTCCTCTACCCTCCAAAAAGACGCAAAATAAATTTGAGAACTTCTTCGAGATTTCCAGCGTAAGAGGCATTGCTCGAAAAGGTGATAAACGAGAACCGTATTTCCTTCGAACTTTTCAAATCCCTCGGCTTTTCAAAGAAGTGCCAGAAGGCTGAAAGAAGAAGCAGGTGTACTGTTGCTAACTTGGCGGAATGCTGAAGAAATAATCGATGCTTTATCGTGAAATATGCACGGGATCTATAGCTTCGATGGAAAATCCCTTTTTTCCCCCTATACTGTGCAGTGATTTATTTTTTTTTCACCCTCTGTAAAGCCATAATTTGTTTGGGCATGGAAAGGTTTCCCACGCTGGAATAAAAAATGCAGTTGGATTTACTTTAACAAAATCAGTTTTAAAGAAAATAAAGTTTTTAAAAAATAATATGATTATATAAATCTGTTCCTGTGAAGGAACCATGATTTATGTCAACCCCTTAGTTGCAACCGGCGATACGTATATCCATCTCTCCACACTGGTGCGTTGAGGGCATCGAACGTATATAACGTCTTTCCGAAATATTTTTACACTGTTATCAGTAAAACTATTTTGAAGCAATAAAATAATCTCGAAAGTATCTCGGAGGGATTTACTTAAGTCAGGGAAAAATTTGCTTATTTGTGCCTTTTTTTCGCACACGAAACACCGCATACACACGCTTATGTGAATAACGGTGGCAATTGAGAGCGAATCGCGTAACTATTAATCAGAAGTTAATGAGGGATGCTATTTAAAGTGAAGTGAAGATGGAAGTTAGAGGATGATGTTGATTGTTGTCATTCGGAGACTGACGCTAAGGAAGTTAACAGTGGGAATTGCCGTGTGTCAACTGGATAGGATTCGACAGGATTTTCTAGGATGTTTATTATTGCTGAGGATCTACTATTCACAATTATTACCTGCTTTATATTTTAAATATTGAAATTACTATTTAACCTGATGCTCTTCCACAGCTTAGGGTGAATTTAGAAAGTGATTAGATTATCATAATAAGGTGTTTGTTTAAAGAAAATGTCTCTTCTTTTTGTGAACCCTCACAGCTTGCGCGAGAGCTCTCGAAACTTTTTTTTTCCTTTTTAGTCACCAAGACCGTATAAACGGGCTTTTTTATGGAGGTATGTGCTTCCCATGTCCTAAACAATTGAAAAAAACCCGATAATACTCTTTTGCACTGTGCTTGCGTCGGTGACTGCACAAATGTTTCAGAATGTATGTCGTGAAAGGAAGTGCAACTTATATCAGCGATACTCTACTTGCGACCCAACAAGCTTTTTTAAGTAGCCTGGTCATGGGCCATTGCTCTGAGAAACTTACTTATTTAAGAACATTGTATTAAAAATTTGGTTGGGGGTATTTTTTGCCAAGAAATCAAATATATCAATTTTGCTGTTTTTTGTCGGTGTGGTACGGGGACGGATTGATATCCTTTTTTCTATTTACAACGATTACGGTTAGTGGTATCAGACAACAATGGAGTAGTGACAATTTTATGGGTAGAATTAATTTTCAATTATATTTCATATCTTGCAAGCAAAAATTATTCGAAGAAAATATATCATTTCAGGATGATTGGGAGGTTGACTCTTTTGTAGTGGAAAAAAAACATAGATCAGTGATTTGTCACAAAAGTGCTGTACCGATGAAATAATACCAAGGAACCGGAATCATTTAAAGACACTTTTACTCGAAGATCTCTTTCAAGAGATAATAAATAGGCTTTCTTGAATAATCTTTGCAACAGTAGAAAAGCGCTTGTCAGTGGTAATATCAAGCGGTAACAAAGACATGCTAAGAAGCTTGTTATGTTATTGGTAATCATTTGAAACCGTTTACTGAGGTGCAGAAATTGTGAAGGGGTGTTTGTTAAATGCTTATAACTTAGTGTTAGTGACAGAAATAAAATAATATAAAACATATTGATTAAAAAAAATAAAACAGGAGTTATATAATATTTTGATCAATTACCAACATTTTAAACTTCCAATGTTATCTTGGTCTTAAAGCATTTTTCACCTCCTCCTCCCCCATTTATCCTCATGTCGCAACCCGCGTGGAATATCTAACATATGTATGCCGCCCGCGTGAAATAGCTGAAATAGGTATGCGGCCCAGCAGAAAAAAGATTAAGAGCCCCTGACCTAGATGTTGTCCGTGTGACCAAGGGAAGTCACATAGAACATCTGTGACGTATGTATGCAAAATTTTGAAGTTCCGTCTACATTCTATGTAAATTTTATTGATACATTATTTTCCATTAAATAGTTATAGTTTGTTTGTATTCACTATATTCATTTTGGTTTACACTGTACATTCATGCGTACCTGAAATAATATTTTCAAGTTAAATAGAATATTTGATCAATATCAAACTTCCAGGTTTATATTTACCGGTAATTTGTGCCTCAAATAATTTTAGAAAAAAAAATTACGTAATCGACTGCTTTTAGTGATGTCGATTACTTCAGATAAAAGAGAAAATAACTAATTATGTATCATTATTCTTCCGATGAAAATATTTGCAACCATAGTTGAAACAATGTTGCAACATCAATGCAACATCAAACACTTAAGCTTAGTGCTGAGATTGAATAAAGCCTTAAAGTGCCAAACTTTCCCTTTACTTGCCAATATTACTCCATGAAATAAAATTTAAAAAGGAAAATGTTGTTAGAAATTAAGTCAAAAAAATTCCTTCAGCTCACCCAAAATCTTAGTTATAATTTCAAATAGTTAAATATTATATTCCTATAATATTTAATAATTCCTATAATACATGAATAATGCTGTTTCATAACGTAGCTTTCCTAAAGATAAAATTAAAAGCATTCCTTGCCTCAAAAGTATTATTTAATTAATGATCTAAGTTGTATCTAAGCAAATATATCTATATACTTTGCATTAAGTTGAATATTGTTTAAGTAGTAATAAGATTTTTTAATTTGCGCATACGATAGAAAAACAAAAGGATATTTCTAAACTAACTTAATTGTTTTATCAAAAAGATATATACAACTTGTTTATAATTAAAAATTACTGTAAGTAATTTATTATTTTTTATAAAAATATAAACATAGATCAGCTAAACTTTTGCTAGAAAGAACACTTTGTGGTGAGATATGCACACTAATTGATTGTAATTGCGATGGCATCTTTTGAAATAGATTTAGCAAGTGACCCCAGTTGCTAACTTCCAGACAAGTATAAGAAAATTTAGACGAATTTGAAAAAATAATTCCATGGCTAGAATGGAGTC
Source organism: Trichonephila clavipes (assembly GCA_019973935.1). Lineage (NCBI taxonomy): Eukaryota > Metazoa > Arthropoda > Arachnida > Araneae > Nephilidae > Trichonephila > Trichonephila clavipes. Next base: position 241,186 of record BMAU01005597.1, read on the forward strand.
TTAGAAAATAGCTTCATTTAGAAAAGTAAATTTATCGCATAATTTTGTGCTCAAGACTCTACGTAAAAACAAAATATAAATTCTAAAAAAAAAATTACTAAGAAATATGCTGAAAGCGAAAAAGTTTAAAAGTAAATATTGGTTAACATGAAATATTTCACCCTTCTCGACAAATTACTAAGTATTTTCATGCATATTTTTTTCAATTAACATGAAACGAAAATTACTTAATATGAAAAATTTCGCTTCTGGGAATGAACAAAATACGGAAAATACCAGACACTTGATGAAATGTTTGAGAAATTTACTTTATTATTTAATTACCTAAATGTATAATTGGAAGAACTCGCTGCAGTAGATGATGATAATGTAAGCACAGCCCCAATTATATAGAAGGCAGAGTGTTTGTTTTTTGGAGTTTTAATTTTTTTTAATGTGTTCAAAGTTCAAAAAATATCATTGATTCCGATTCCGATGACGAAATAAATAATGCAGCTCTTGTTCCCACGTCATCGAAATAAGGAACATCATGCAAAGCATGCTCAGCTATGACAATGATGAAATGAGTAAAGAAATGGATAACATCGACCAATTTGTTGACAATTTGATACCAAAAAGGACAATGCAAAGAAAATATCAATGCATTTTCCAAAAACACTCAACAAATGTTTTTCAAAAATTTTGAAATTTTGTACTGTTTTATTAAGTTCTGATGAAAGTTTTTGTTTCTTTAATATTTAATAAATCAATGCATATTAAATCACATTTCATAGCTTCGTGTTTAAGTATTTAGAAGTAAGAGTGTTATTTATTCGTTTTGGTTTAACTCTTAAGAAAACATAAGGTCACTAAGTTTAAACATTAGTATGAAATTGTTTATTTGTTGTTTATTCTAGTTTTCATAAAAATCATAAGAAAAATGTTAAATATTCTTTTACTAACCACATGGAGTTATTCTTCCCACAAGCTATTTTCCATTACAATACTTTTGCTTACATTTGTCCAATTTTACTTTATTATTGCACAAAGTTATAATTACCGTATAACATAAAACATGTAAGAAAACAGAGTAATGTATTATTACATGACGCGCAAAACTGAAATACTGACAGTACAGCCATAGAGTACCTAATTTTTTGCACCAATTGATTTGACGTTTTTTTTTTCTTTTAATTTTTATTATTTAACTAAATATTTTCGTTTACGTATAACGGGGTTCCATTTTAACAAATAAGGGTTCCCAGATAAGGGTATAAATAAAAGGAACAATCACCAATTTTTAAATGGGGTTTAAGGATATCGGATCAACGCATAGACATGTGGGAGAAAGGGAAGAAACACTAGACACATTCAAAATTAGGTAATTTATTTGTAACTCAATCAACAAAACAAGAGTTTAACCAATCAAAACTAAGAGATGCACCTAATTAAAGCAATACGTAGATAAATAACGAGATACACCAAGTATGAGAAGACTTTAAATACTAGTACACTTACATCAGGTTAGAATACACTGCCTTCTTAGCTACCTAATCTCTATTCAATCTCTAGAGACAAATCGTCACCTTAATTATTACAACTATCAAACCGCAAATATCTGCGTTACACTTTAAATTTGATTAATCACTGTTCCGCTAGTAATCTATCCTATCCCTCTCTCACAATAGCTTGAAAGCCTAACCTGTATGGATCAACATGCCATTTTTTCTAAAGAAATATTTAATGAGGTATACACGTGCCATCAAATAATTTTAACTTTTGATTTTTGGGAAAATAATAAAACTAATTACTATAAAAACTCAAAAATTCTTTATTTACTACGAACACATATATAGTTTGCACTTTATAGTAATAAATGTTTTAGTTATACGTGTAATTCAAATTAAAGAAACAGTGTAATTTCTGCTGTTGCAGATTAGATGAAACACACACACACACACACACACATATATATATATATATATATATATTAGGATTGTAAAATGTTACTTTTAGCAGAATGTGTTACTGATTTCGAGTCATCTACCAAACGGTTTCCAAGTGAGTATTTAATGTTATTCATTTCTGAAAATAATGATTCGCAGGTGTAGACAGATAAAAATATGGTTATAATAGCATAGTCTAGGTTCTTCAAACAAATAAATGTGTCTGGAATCGAATTCCATGTTCCCAAAATTTCATTACTTATATTGCTTGTTAATATTTCTTTTGCAATTAGTTCCAGCTTTCTCCCTTTTTCAACGAATTTTTGAATCTATATTGAACTAGAAGGAAATCACTCAATCACACACACACACAGTTGGATTTCAAATTGTTCAATGTTCAACCAATAGAATTGGGAGAAGTTCATTTTATCAAATGAAGTCACATCAGGGGACATAAAAACTTGTGCGTTTTCGAAAATTCCCTGAAATGAGAAAATCTTGCTGATAACTGCGACCGATCACTCGCGTTTGTTCGTAATACTAAATACTAAACTTCGTTATTTCGAATTAAAATTCACCATTTTTATCGTTGGCGTGCACAAAATATTGTGTCGCGTGTCATCAATGCTACGCGTGCCATCAATGCTACGCGTGCCATCAATTCTACTCGTGTCATCAATGCTACGCGTGTCATCAATGCTACGCGTGTCATCAATGCTACGCGTGTCATCAATGCTACGCGTGCCATTGGTTAGCCATCGCAGGCCTAGACTATATATAGTAGATATAATTTACATACATATTCACGTTCTCTTCTTCAGAGGGTGCGTTCAAATAAAATAATTTTTAAGGACCAGAGATTCCTCACGATGATTTGCTAATAAGAAGGTCACGAATCAAGTCACAGGGGGAATATATTTTCTTTAGTCCTGAAAAGGTTGAATATCGGCTGAACATTCTTTGAAGGGTTATAGGGCGTGCAGCAAGTAAAAGGGAATTTTTCAAATATAATTAAAATTCAAAAACGCTCACTTTACTACCTTTAAAATAAAATTAAAAATACAATTTTCTGTAATTTATACGAAAGATTTTAAAATTAGATTGTGTTATACTTTCCTTTGCAAACAGACATGAACAAAAATAATAAACTAAAATACAATTTTATAGAAAATACAGCGCTTTGTTTGTATGCAGAAATTTAAATATGTGTTTTGTTCCTAATCGTAAATAAGGTTAAAAATTAATTAATTTTTTTTCAATACTCAGGTTTTAAAATCAAAATGGATAAAATTATTTTCTTTCAATTAAAAAGTTTAATTTAATTTTCATTACCTTAAAAAATGCGTTTCACTTTATATGTAAAATATAAGACAAAAAAATCCTTTCTGAAACAGCTGCATGTAAATTTATAAAACTTCTGAATAAATTAATTTTTGTTTTTTTTACAAAACTGAAAACATCTATCTCTCCCCAAATATAGGATTAGTTTCCTCAATACAAAAAGAAAGAGAAAGAACCCTGTTTGTGGGAATTTCTGCAACATTCCAAAATCAAAATTAATAAATACTGCTAAAGGATACTCAGATAGAATAACTAATTTATTTTAAAACTATTTATTTTTCCTTTTAAAATTATTTTCTAAGCATAATCTTTCTTCCAGCCTAGTTAACGTTTTTTCTGGAATAACTAATTATAACTTTTAAAAATTTAAATTTTTTTTAAATAAAACGTTCTTTTGCTACTGTTCAAATAACAAATCATAGGCTTAAAAATTATTGGAACATTTTCTTAAAAAAATTGACGACTACATTCCTTAACACCTTATTGTCCTCTACGTATATATACGTCTCTCTCAACTAGTGTATTAAGTGCTCCAGACATGTATATATATATATATATATATATATATATATATATATGACTTTACAAAGTACAATTCTTTTCTTTGCGCCACTATCATTACAACAAACTCGAAATATTTTCCAATGCATTAATAAAAACCCTGTTATGTTTACGAACAATTAATAAAATTTGACAAAAAAGTTTGTTATTTATGCCTTGTCTTTTCTCTTTAATACCACATACGCGTGCATATATGAAAAATGGTGGCACTGTGGTTTTTAATCTGCAGTTAAGGTGTTAAGGACACCTTGAATTACATAATGCAAAAATCCTTAAACTTGTTAAAATGTTCATTAAATGCAATTAATATTTATAAAGAAGTTAGTTTATATATATATGTAGGGATAATTAAATTAGATTAAAAATTAAATTCCCTATCTAGCACTTGACTCCATCCTTCTACGTTCTCATATTCAAGTATCAAACTAATCGCCCATTTAGTTCTTCCGAACATATGGCCTAGACAATAAATATGTCTAATTCTAGGGGGTCGTTAGATTTAATAGTCAACATATGTCAGCATTAACTTGCAAACACCATCTTTAAAGCAGCGACACTCACCAGATGTTTTTCACGTGTTATTCACGTGGAACCCCCACCATGGCGTGCTTTTTCCTCTCTGCCTTTAGCGTGAGAACTGATGTCGACACGATGGAATAAAGATCTCTTTTTTTTAAACCTTATAATCTGGTTCTTGTCTTTAAAATCATGACACACACATATATATATATATATATATATATATATATATATATATATATATATATATATATATATATATATATTATTTTTTTTTTAAAATCATCCGTAAAAAATTGTGTAGCCAAAATATTTCACAGATTTTCCTGCATATTTATAAGAAATCAATTTGATTAAAATTCTAGAACTTACTATTTTTATAAAAGCAATCCTTCTGTAAACTTCAAATAAAAGTTCCTCTGAAAGCTTTTGAATACAACTAAATGAATAAAAGGGCGAAAAGCAATTTTTTATATCGCAGTGTTTTCTACAGCAAAACACGCTAAATCTATGAAAAATTAAAATTGCAACTCTTTTTGTATCAGAGTGTTATACGTTTACAGTAAATGATGTAAACTATATCTCAAAATGTTTTAAATTCCAAATAAAATCTGAATTTGTCTGAAGTATTTTGAAAGAGGAAATAAAAAGTTCATTACTAAATATAGTCACAAAATGAAAGATCTTGGGTAGAAGTAAACTCCATAACACTAAAAAATGAATAACAGGACTGGCATTGCCCAAACGAAATGGTTTTTGTGAATATCGGTAGCCACTCATGTAATTTAATTACAGAATAATTCTTTTTTTAAATATTGCGTTTCTCATTGAAGATAATTTTGCACAACGTTAATGATCATGACATTTTTAAAAAGTTAATTCAGATAGAATAGTAATATCGTGCTCTAATATTCTAATTGATTGCTCCGTAACGTCCTCCCAGGAACAACATGAGGGTTATTGGTGGAATGACTGAATGAACTCAACTCGCCTGAAATGGTTTAGAACGACAAACATGCCTCTTGGAAAACAACTGACCCCCTCCCCCGCACTTAGCGTTTATTGAAGGAAAAGCTCGTGTTTTGTATATGCCAGTGTTTCTCAAACTGTGGGGCGCTCCCCCTAGGGGGGCATGATAACCCTATATTTGGGACACGAGCATATCGAATAGTCGAAAATAAAAGATTATTTTAAAATATTATTAATTGACAGAAAGAAGACAAAAATACATTCGGACATAATAAAAATAAAATATACATTTACGCTCAAATATTAAATACACTTATAAATCAATCAATACTGCGCAATGTCGTTGATAATTAATTTACAAATACTAAGTTCAGAAAAAGTTTAATAATTACCATTGACCCCGTGAGCTTGTCACACATAAAATTATATACAAAAATTAACACTTATCTTGATAAATTGCAAGGTTTACATAATCAATACTTTAACTACCGATTAAAAGTTACGTGGTTCTCTCCCCAATTTTATCGTTTAAGACGTAGGCACGCGTATGGGGTGCATATAATTAGAAAAAAAATTAGTATTATTAATAATATTTTTTTTTTGCTGAAAGGAAGCAAAACAAAATACATTCTGAAATAATAAAAAATAAAATACGCATTTACAATGATATCATATACTTATAAATGTATCAGTTCGTCACAATGTTTCTCATAATTAATTTAACAATAGCAAGTTAAAAACAAGTTTAATAATGACTAGTGACTCCCATGGACTTGTCATATACAAAATTTAATACTTGATGATTTGAATGGGTTATAATTAAAGTTGTATTGTAGCTTTAACATCAAAGTATATTATTATTGAATTCAATACATTGTTATTTATGGAGGGGGGCACGATTGAAATTGATTGAAAATTGGGTAGCAAATTTTGAAAGTTTGAGAAGCACTGGTATACATTAAATAAGTATACGAAGTTAGATTTGTTCAACTTACAGATATTTTCAACAGTTCAAAGCAACAGCCAGGAGTTAAGATGAGTCAGAAACCTCTATACGGACAATGTTAAATTGAATGTTTTTGATGTACCTTTTCTCAAAATCGGTTCTTTGTACATGCTAGAAAATTTTCATAAAATTAAAGTAAACCTTTGTCACTATACTGAAATGAGCTTTTAGCTAATTTTGATTTTTTTTGTAACTTATAAAATATTTTATCAAACAAAGGGATATTTGACCCGTTTTTAAATAATTGTAATTGTAATTTTAAATAATTGTAAAAAATACATGTTTGAGTTTTTTATACAAAAAGTTCATTTCAGAATAAATTAGCCATCAATATAAATATGCCCTAAAACAAATGTACATGCCTGTGAACATTATTTTCCCAGAAATGGTATACCGAACACCAAAAATTTACATTTTAAGATAAATGAATCTTAATATAAAATTACTTTTTTTATTGAAACTTTCCTCCCCATACTCCAAACGATTTACATTTTTTGAATTTAATCATACTCTCTTTTCCTTTTAAGTCTTTTTTTCTTTCCTAACTTCCTTTGTTTTTTGTAAAGCTGAGTATTTAACCTTTTACAACCTCTGTTTGCGGGGACGCTCCATTGACTGTACCGAGTAACAACCAGGCTCAATATCAAGTTTTCTCAAAACTTCTGTTTTTGATACATGTCCCATATTGAATGATGAAATAGCATCCTATATGCCAATGATAATACTTTTATGTGTACAAATATTTTCTTCCGTACACGAGACTATAGTAAATTGCTTACACTTTCATTGAGATTTTGTGTACCTTCATGTGTGTGTGTAAACCCCTTTTAAGCAATTCTGGATTAAATGTTTTGATTTCCATCAACTTTTAAGCAAAACGAAAATATATTGTTTACAATTTTCGCCATTTAAATGGGTGTGTCCCAGTTCCAATGATTATTTAAAAATAAATTTTAAAGGCTTCTAATTACCCTAGAAGTTAAAATAAGGTATTTTTGGAAGGGTTAAAATCTAAACAGTTTGAAAATATATAACTCTCAAATATGTCATACTAAGAAAACACATTAGGTTTCCAACACTTCTTAACAACAGGTTAACACCTTAACTGCCGAATAAAAGTTATGCAATTCGCACCACAGAGCCAACGTTTTTCACAAAGGTGCATAGATGAAATGTATTGTAGGAAAACAAAAATCACAAATAAGAAAATATTTTTCTATAATAAGTAAATCCTTCTCAAATCCCTTCAATGCTGTTTTATTGCATTCCAAAGCCTTTAAAATAGTTTTACTTATAGCAACGAAAGGAAGTGAATCATATTTCGGAAGAAAGGATGTTTACGTCAGTTGCATATAATGCACCGGTTGAACAACGTGTATACATACCAGTGACACTTAAACGTTAATATCCAAAAATTGCATAGTTTTAAATAAAATACTGGAATAAAAAATATACACAACTAAACAGGGACCGTACCGAAAACCTAAAAACCTACATGGAGAAAGAAAGATAAAATAATAACATTCGAACAAGTACGCCGTTAGTACAAAATCAAAACAAGATACAAATTAAAAAAATGTCTCCAAGGACAAATAAGGCATCTATTTAAGTGATACCGCCATTTCCTGTTAATAGTTTTCTGTTAATTTTTCCCACAGTTTTTAAGAAATGCATCAGCACCGGAAGGAATGTGATTTATTCTAGATACCTCTCTTTTTTTTGATAAACCGATACAGTCGTCAATATCGTCTTCAGGCTGTTAAAACTCCTTTCGACTACAGATAAATGGCATTTTGAAATGTGTGCTGTGTCAAGAATAGAATAAAAATGATCAACTCTAATAATTTCAAATAGAAATATTAAATCTAAGATCGAGTCTAAATAGTGTAATATCAATTGCCAACAGTATGATATCATTCTGTAATTCAATATTTATCAACGGGACTGAATTCTAACAGGGACGTAGTATATTACTAGTAACCTACGATATAAATGTCTCCTGCGAAGACCCATATCAAATTATTAACGATTACATAATCATGATTGCAATTTCCCTTGATTAAATATAAATATAGGCACTATAATGAGAAATCATAGATACTGTGTAGATACATCACTGATGACCTATTACAGTCTATATTAATAATTAACTACAGTTAATATGCAATTCAACCATGAGCAACCTGTCTTAAATAATCTAAATAATAAAAGAGAAACTGTAATTTAACAGAAACAATGTAATACTTACTAGAATCCAAATTAAATTCTAACTACATTTAAGATATAATCTAATCATATATAGCATGTCAATCTGATATCATTTAAATCATACAATGAGAAAAAAAATTGTGCATAATACCTTTTAGTTGCATGAATTATTACTAACCCGAGGTGCATTTAGAATCGAAAATGAGCCCCGTGTAGTTATCTTCCCCTTCCATGGCTCATACATTCTTATTAATAATTAAAGATTTAATTTCAAAGCAGTGCCACTTTTGACATTCGTAAGAATTTACCAGATTTTAATATTTACACTCTGTCAAAAGGCCCCCCACTTGCGAAAATGAATCCAAGTAATTAATATTTGGCATCGATTGTTCGTACTCTTGGCGATCACAGTGGCGCTCTCAAATATTTATATCCCGTAATTAATTCGTTCTTCGATGCATTTGAAACACGTTTCAAACAGATTGCCGTTTCAGCTGGGAGCTAGATTTAAAAGTTTTCGCTCCGTTGATAGTGAAGTGCTGATGTACTTCTGATGCACTCAAAAGGAACTGGGTGCTTTGGTATGAAGGAGTCGATAATTCATAAAAATGGTCTTCGTAAAAGTTTGCAGCTTTTGATATAGCCATCTTATGTGGATTCTTTAGTAAGCGTTTGAAGAGGATTTAATATTCAAATACTTAATAAAACTTTTGTGTTGTATTATTTGTCCGGAAATGGATCGTATTATCTTATGATTTTTTGTGAAAAAAATGATTAACAGGAAACGTACCGAAAATGTCATCGCACTACTTCTTTCAAAAATATTGCTAACAATTTATCATAAATTCTGATTCGTGATAATGTGCAGTGATTTATTTGCTATTTTTAGAAAAGCAGCAGGATTATTATTTTTAACCCCTAAAGTTCCGCCAGTGTATATATCTGTATTGTTTCAACCAATGCTTTGAGTGTCCTGGACGTATATATACGTCCTTCCAAAGTACGATTCTTAGCCTTGCCTGCTAGCAGTAAAACTATTGCTAAAGCTTTGAAATGCAATCAAATGAACTGGACAGATTTTGCTGAGGATTGACTTACTTCAGAAAAAAATTGGCTCAAGTGTGCATTTTCTTCCTCCACCCCATTATATGCTCTTATGTGGTAAACGGTGGCACTGGGGAGCATATAGAGTTACTTTTAACCGGCAGTTAAGGGGTTAAATATAGAATGAAAAGACTCAAAAGGTTTTAAAAAGAATATTTAAGTTTTTATTTTCATAATACATGTTTAAGGGTGGATGATATTTAATTTACTTTTTTCTGGTAATAACATTAATACATGTTTATGTAGGGAAATATAATGCAAAATGCAATCCAAATACTAACGTAAAACTTCCAAAGTTAGAAAATATTTACTCATGATAAGGGTTCCAATAAAAACATTTCATATTAAAAATACTAAAGGGTTTTAAGTATAAGGAATAAACAACTAATTCAAATATTAAGTAGCAAACTCGACCATTTATCTTAAAATGAAATTAATGGACTCATTAAATTTTAGAAAGATTATTGTTTGAACGAAAAATAAATGGTTTTATGGAAGACATTAAAAAGCTCAGATTTCCTTAAATTTAAATCTTTTGGAGCAATTTAGTATACAATTAAAAGCTTTCAAGTGCCCTTTTTATTGGGCCATCATTTTTTACACACAGTGAAATTATTTTTTATTTGATGTAATTTTTAATAAAAACATGTTAATTCAAAAATTTATACCACTATTATGCTTAAGAATAAAATTAATGTTTTCATGTTCTATGAACTTTTATAAGGGACCTTATTTTAAATATAAAATTATTTTTCAGTGGTTAAAATTCTACATGACTTTCTATAACTTTATGCGAAATAAAAAGCATAATTTCATTGATTCTAGTAATATTTTCAAAAAATTGTAGCATCATTTTGACTTCACATAAACAATCATTTCCAACTTATTTCTCCAGCATAATAAACTTGGAGTACATTATATTGTATCAATATATATTTTAATGTTGTATTATAAATGCTGTATTTATAAAATATAAATGCTGTAAAAAAATTTAATGTTGTATTATAAATATTTTTTATTACGTTAGAAATAATTCTAAGTACACCCAAAATATTCCAATTGTAATGACTATTTACAAACAGACAATAATACAATAAAAGACGAAAAATCGCTGCATCATCCAAAGTTTCTCAATTAGGAAACAAGACAATGAAGATGCATAAAAACCAAAAATAATCTTAATTCAAGAGTTTTACTGAAATAAAAGTTAAAACTTAATAAAGTACAGTCACCCTCCCTCTTGTCTTGGATTCTAGCTGTCCCTCAGCTAGAGATAAACTCATAAATTTTCCTGATGGTATCTCACGGTATTTCTTGCCGAATTACCGTGAACTGATATATTGACAACTTTATTGGAGGGCTATACAAGTACATTGTCAAATCTCAGGTGTACCATATGAGGACTAGATGTACAAAATTTGTTCATCAAGCGTGGATGCAATGTATTGTAACGTATACCATCTGTACCTGGACATTGGCTTGCTCAAATTAAATATTGGGAGTCACAAAATGATTGATATTAGCAACCTACAAATAGATTTTACTTAAAAACTGCTATCATGTAGGAGTTCCATGGTAAGAAAAATATTCAGCTGTGAGAGAAATGACCCCCCCCAACCACAACATCTCATCAAGATATCCATTTCATTCAACCTAATTGAACACTCTACACGAAGACAATTTCATTTAATGGTGTACAGGCTGGATAAGAAATCGAGGCAATGTTTAGTACAAGAGTAGATTTTGCTCTTGCAGGATTCTCCTTAACTGGTCCTACTGGTAATATTCCAGGATTCTAATATCAATTGCTGATAGAGACAGATCCAGTGCTGTAACAGACGATCTGAACATTAAATTTCAGGTTCTGCTAGATGCCTGTGTTGATCATTGTAATTCTGATGCTTAAGCTCTTCTGTGGCGTAACCCTTGCAAAGAATGCGAAATTGACTTATTGCGTTTACTGTAATATTAAACAATTTTTAGATTTCTTTTATCGAGGTTTGTTTAATATTCTATCTTTTTCACACCCTATGATATATCCGTAACGATCATGTTTTAGCGACATTCAACATGTATTTTGACCATTAGATTAAGAATAATTCTTAATAGTTATCTCTAGATACTTAGTTCCGATGTGATAAAGCTCTGGTAATTTATTTCTTCGGTTATTTTTTATCATTTAATAGATAAATCGAAATTTATTTGTATACGAACTTTCAAAGTGATTGGCTTATTCCTTGCATGTAGATATTTCTATGTTTTAAAACGCAAGAGAACATTCCTTCAAAGTCGGTCAATAAATCAGATACATTTTCCTGAATCCTAAATTATTAAAATTAAATTATTAAAAATACAGAATTAATTCTCTTGCATATTCGAATAATCTTTATCGGAAATTATTTTGTTAGGAACATTTTACATCATTTAACCACTTAATTGCCGAATAAAAATTATGTAAATCGCTCCCCAGTTCCATCGTTTTTCAAATAGGCGCACGTAGAGGGCGTATTGGGGGAGGAAGGGAAAATGAATAAAAAAGCGAATCCTTCTCTGAATTAAGTAAATCTTCACAAACACTGCCAGGGGCATTTTATTGTATTCCAAGGCCTTCGGAAAAAATTTTCTGTTTGCAGCGAAAAGAAGAGATATATGTACCGAAAGACGTATGCATACTTAAGGAAAAGTTAACACACTGGCTAAGCGAGACATATATATACGCCGGTGAGACTAAAGGTGTTAATAGGAAGGAAAATGCAAGTTACTTTTTATAGTATTGATTGTTTATTAGTATTGCACTCAAACGTAGCGTGAAGTCTATTGGTTCTAGTAATCGTAATTTTGAATCAAGGTTTATAAGATCTAATACAATACATCAACATGATAACTTGAGAATTCTCAGATAAAGCGTGCAAGAGTCCGTCTACACAACTCGAACTTAAGTGGCACCAGGACTCGATCGCATAGCTCAATGAAAACCGGTTCAAGCCCTTTCTCTCGATTTGATAATCAAGACCAGTCGGTTACTGAAGGTAATTTTCAAGTGCAAATTGCTATTATTGAGTATTCACTTCTGTGTAAACATCTATTATTCAACTAATATGTTAATCTTAAGGAAAATAAAGACAGTATAAATTTATTTCTGCACTAAAAATTAATAACTTGGCGTAAAAATGTGAGCTATATATTTTATATATTTATAACTTGAAATAAAACTATTTTATCATCGTCTACACTGAATTCGATTCTTAAACTTTTTACTGCCGATTAAAATTAGCGCGATTAGTTCCCATGTGCTACCGTTTATCACAAAAGTGCGCATATAGGGTGTATTGGAGGTCCAAAGGACACAAATAAACCTATGTGTCTCTGAAATAAGTAAATCCTTCGCAAACCCTGTCAAGATCATTTTATCATTCCAAAGCCTTCGGAATAGTTTTACTGATAGCTGCGGGTAGAAAATAATTGTAATTTGGAATGGCGGATATATACGTCCGGGGCACAAAACACACGGGTTGAGTAATGTGAATATATACGCCGATGGCACTTAAGGGACCCATGTTGTTAAAGGGTTTGATTAATTATGGGTGATTTCTAAACAAGTTGTTTGCATGCACAACTCTAATTTAATTTTTAAAATAGGCAATTTTTAGAGGTGGCATAATTCAGTAGAACTAAATGAATAATAAATTTGTTTCCCCAAAATTGGCTTAAACGTGAGATAAAATTGTCCCTCACTTTCACAAAAACCATAACTTTGGTGCAATGTTAATTTTAGTATTGAGTAATTCATTCTGCAGAGAAATGTTCAATATGTTTCGATAAATAGAAAATCCCTCTCTAGAGAAGTTATCACTGTGCTTTATTATTCTTAGAGAAAAAAGAAAGTGAAACAATCTCAGAGAACATCAATAAATCTTCTAACATGTCATTTTCAAGTGTTCAGTAATATTTATTTCATTTTTTTATGCGAGGGGGTACTTTATTTTGTGCGAAGCAAATTATGCGTGGGTATACACTAATTACTCTCAGTACGTCATCCATACACTAGTAGCAACTACACAGTTTATCATCTTATATATTATTTACTTATTATTAACTTAGACATTAAAATGTGCAAGGAAATGAAATAAAAATGTAATAACTATATGTGGGGGTAAATTCATTTTCAATGAGGGATATAGCTCATTGTATTGATTTCTAAATAAAGCTTTCAACTTGAATTACTTTAAATATAAATTAACATCATTTAGTATATTTATCAGGTATAAATTCGCTCAAATGAAAATGACATTGCTATAATTACTCCGCAATTTGAAGAGAAAAATGATTGTGCATGTCCTTATAGAGGGTGCAGGGTTCTGGGAATGAAGGCCAGATCCCGCCAGATGCGTGTTTGATAGCGTGGAAGCCCGTTAAGAGACATCGTTCGTATTATGGATACTTCCAAACGTTACGACATTCAGTGCTGCCACTAATTGCGCCACATTGCGTGAACTGAGTAAAAATATTAAGAGCCGCAGACGTGGCATGCTGTTCAGCAAGATTATCATCTGACATGATAATCCTCGTCCCCATGTGACTATGGCGTGTTAACCATTGTTATGGTAATTTCGCTGGAATATTTCTTGAATATCCTCCTTACAGCCCGGATTTATCACCGTGCGAATACCACGTCTTAAGTCTACTCCAGAAAGCTCTGAAGGGAAGACGATTTCCTGATGGTAATGAGATGCAAGCTTCTGTTGAAATTTGGTTCCACAACCAACCCAGGAGCTTCTTTACTATATAAGGGTGTCAATCATGCCATGGACAGCTGGGAAACTTGCTCCAACCTACAAGATGACTTTGTCGAGCCATCTGCTACGTTTGTATTACTTATTTCCTTTGTATACAACTTCATGTTAATACCATTAAATCAGAGTTTCTCAAATTGTGGGCCCCCCATGGGGGCGTGATAACCCTACAAGGGGGGCGCGAATATATCGAAAAATCGAAAACAAAAGATTATTTTTTTAAAAAAAATTAATAATTTACTGAAAATAAGCGAAATAAAATCATTCTGACATCATAAAATACAGATTTACACTGATATAATACACTTATAAATGTATCAGTACTGCACAATGTGTTTCTCATAATTAATTTAACAGTCAAGAACAAGTTTAATGATTACCAGTGTTTTATAGGAATGGCATAAAATTGCATGCAAAATTTAATACTTATCTTGATAATTTGTACCGTTTATAATTGCAGTCGTATTGTAGCTTCACGTCAAAGTATATTATTATTGAATTCAATACATGTTATTGGATGGATGGGGGCTCGTTGAAATTTAGGATTGAAAATTGGGTCGCAAGTACAGAAAGTTTGAGAGGCACTGCATATTAAATTAGTTATCAAACTGACTGTAGGACCATTTTCATCTGGGCGACCCTTATAATTTTTCTAAGCGAAATAAGAAATGCAACCAGTTAAAAGGATTTTTATTTTACCCTTTTTTGAGTATCGCTTGCGTTGTAAATTAAATTACCAGATAAAACATTGTTTGTATTAAGGTACGATTGTTACTAAATTTTTTTTAACTTAATAGGTAAAACAAAAGGTGAGAACTAAATGCTTTACATCTCTGAAATATATTTACGGCATTGCAATAATAAGAATATGAAAAACAGATTTTCTTTATTTTCAGAAGCATACATTAAGTCTTTGGATAAATCAGAAAAAATGAAACTGACGTTTAAGATTCGTTATTACATAATAAACTATTAAAGATCGGCTGTAATGATCCCTTTTATCAACAATGTTTTATTTGGATTTATTGTATTATTGTAATAAATATAATATAAAATTATTGTATGTATTTTAAGATGAAAAATTCCAAAAATGGGAGAAAAATGTATTATACCCTTTAAATAGAAGTATTCTTTGCACCAATATATAAATAAAATTTGCTTTATATATATATATATATATAAATGTAATTTTTCTTTTATTTCAATCATCGAAATGTATTAATGTAATTGAATTTGTAAAAAAGGAAGGCATATTCTCTCTCTCTCTCTCTTTTTTTGGAGCTCAGATCACTGAAAATTATATTTCATCTTTACATGGTACGATATTTACGCAAAAATTTTATTTTAAGGATTTTCAAAATATTTTTGGCTGACTCCTGTGTGTATGCTGTACGTAAAACTAATTTTGTGATCAAAATTTCATTTCTTTTTTTTAAGGAAAAAATTAAACTTTATTAAGTAATTTTAAAATGCTACTATTCGCACAAAAATTTACGTACATGCATGGAATTCGATTTACAAGTACGTCAAACTATGTATAATAAATGTTGGTATGGGTTTTGCGATTATATGTTTAATATTCGTGCAATACTTTTTTTATGAATGCCTTTTAAAAATTCTTTAATAAATGTATGAATTCTGAGTTCGTATATTTTTAAAAAATAAGAATTGCTTTGATTCTAACATGCATACAAACTTTTGTTACATGTACTATTAGCAATAGATTAAAAAAATTCAGATCATTAGGCACAACAGAAGAAAATCTGTAGCATTCCAATTGAAGTAAAACTAGTTTTTTTTTAAACTTTTTGAGATAAGTAAGTTTAAAGTTTTGATTTTCCATAAGGATGTGAATAGAAATGAACGTAAAAGCTATCATAACTCTGCGTTTCTTAAATTTAGAGCTTTCAAATTTTGTTAGATTATAGAAAAGTATATATAAAGAAAAAAGTACAGGCTAAAAAAATTGGATTTGATTTTTTAAACGATTTTTGTCAATTGTCACCTTAATATAAGTATTGCTAAATTTAAAATTGATATTTTAATAAATTATGGTTCTCACACTGTTTCGCAACAAATTTAGCCCATTCATCAATAGAAAAGTTTCAGAAGATGATGAAAAAGTCTTAAAACAAATTTATTTGGCACACAGAAAATATCCAAAATGCAAATATAAGCAAACATGAATACGTTAAGAAATATAGTATCAACCCATTGACATACATTGCCATCTGGGAGACTTTCACATCTCCGATACGTCAAGAACTGTCTCTGGCGGAACTGTCTCTCCCTAGAATCGAGGGTTGATTTTGTTTTGTTTTAAATGCTCAAAGTTCTTCCCTTTTCCCCTACTGATATTTCAGTACCCGAAATCCGCACTCTAGGGGAAAAGATGCTTTAAGAAGACATGGTATAATTTACCCCACAATTTTTAAGTTAACCCTCTGACTGCTCAATTTGTGGACCGTAATCGCTTCAAAAATTGTGTAATTTTTTTTTTGCATATTTTAAATCTACATATATTGAAGAATTGAAAAATGCATTTTTTTCTTTCTAGAAAAGATTTTTTATACAGAATTTTATCATGAGAAACTAAGTTGCCAGAAAAACCAATTTCAGATGTTATCACCAAAAAAATAAATTTTTTTTAGTAAATTTCAATAAAATTATAGTTAATTTCTATTTATTGCACAGTAAAAAAAGTAAAATGTATAAAATTCCAGAAAATATAAAGCACAGATAAAAAAGATACCTTATAAATTCAGTTTAGTATGATAGAGCTCGAAACAGGGTTCAAGGCAAAGTCCAACACTTCACAGTCTTTGCACCAGATTCGTGTTTCTTTGCGAATTTTTTTCCATTTGCATCTTTTCTTGAACAGCAAACAGCACATTGTCTTCGAAGCTCTCTTTTTATGGGGTTAGGTGGTATGTGGCTTGCTAAATGACGAGCTGTCAATCGCAAAGGGTTCGGAGTAGAACTCGGTCTCCCTGGACCACTGCAGTTATCTCTATTAGAATACTTTTGGATACTTTCTTCAACCATTCGCAATCGAAATTCCAAAAGCTTTATATTATGTGTTGGGTTTTGCTTTTTGTAAAGTACATAGGCATTCCACAACGATTGATCTAAAAACTGCTTGAGAATTTTGATGTAATACTTCCCTTGTTGTTTTCGGAGCGTAGGGTATTAGGTCATTTCTTGGTTGCATAAGTCGACGCCACCCATTGTATTATTATTATCACAAACGACAACTGGTTTCATAACAGTCTTTTTAGATTTGCATGTCACCAAATAAGAGCTTGCATCATGAATAGTACTCATAAGGCAGACACTCTTCTTGTCCTGCCACTTCAGGGCCATGACTTTACCTCTTTGATAAGCAACAATTTCCACCTTGGGGATTTTCTCTTTTGAAAAATTGACTGGGAGGTCTTTTCTGGTTTTATTCACTGTCCCATAAGTGTCCGTCTTTTCTCTAACTATGATGTCTGCAAGCTGTGGAGACATATAAAAATTATCAATAGTGACACAATAGCCTTTTCCCAGGAATCGATCCATCAAGTGTAAAACAATTTTGGTGGAAACTGGATATAGGCTGTATTTCAGATTATACACTGTTCCTTCATCTGTATATGTGAGGAAATCTGAAATGTACCCACTTTCTGCTTCACAAAGAACGAAAAACTTCAAGCCAAATCTTGCTCTTTTTTTTGCACTATATATTTTCCACTTGAGCCTGCCTTTGAACTTCATCAAACTTTCATCTAAACTAAGATTTATTCCCGGGTAGATAGACTTCTCGAAATTTGCGTTGAAGATTTCCATTAGTTCATAAATGTTATTTAATTTCGGCCATGGGTGTCGGTCTTTATCAAATTCCTCATTATTAGTAAAATGAAGAAACTTCATGAGCAACAAAAACCTATTTCTTCCAATTACTTTTGCAAAAATTGGTGTGGATAATGTTTGACGCTTAGACCAATAATGTTCATCTGTTCTGGTTTCTTTATGACTCCTTGCAGTAACAAAACTGCAAAAAATAGTCTTAGTTCTTCAACATTTGTTTCCGTCCATTTTTTCCAGCGTGATCCCTCTTTACAAACTGTTTTTTGGATATATTGTTCAGCGTATCTTTTGGTTTCTTGGACTATCATTCGTAATATTTGATCATCAAAAAAATTTCAAAATAATTCAATATACTTGCGTTGTTAGCTATATTTACAGTTATTCCCATATTTCCACGAAAAGGAACTGGAAGAGGAGGAGGAATATTCTTCATGTCGATTTTGCACCACTGCCTAAGACTTTGCAAGTTTATTGAATCGTGATCACATTCACATCGCTAGAAGAGGATCATTCCGAAAAATTTATATCACTATCACTATCAAAACTAAAATTGCTTTCAGAATCCGATATGTCATCAGGAATATACACACTATCAATCGCCGAACGTTTTCTAGCAGCCATATCTGATTACAAAAAAGCGGCAAAAAGTCAAGTTTGAGCGGGAATACCACGTGTCTTCAAATGCCGCAATTCAGTGGACAACTAATGACATCTGTTAGCCAAAAGTTAAACTAAACGTCAAATACTGTACCTAGTTTGTTTCAATGGTTAAACGGGGAAAAACGGGATACGCTCCTCGATAAAGGAAGAAAAACACATGCCCGCAGAAATCGCGGGATGAGCAGATTTTGCTACATTTGAGTTGCCCGTGGAAATCGCGGGATGAGCAGATTTTGCTACATTTGAGTTGCCCGTGGAAATCGCGGGATGAGCAGCCAGAGGGTTAAAGATTTTCAATATCTTTATGCCCCCCTCCCTGTGTGTATACTATGGGGAACAGATTTTTGAGCTCAAAGTTTAATAAAAAGCTAGCCATTTGATTTTTTATGGAAGAAAGGTAAAATTTGTGAAGTGATTTTAAAATGCTACTCCTCCCCCCCTACAGAGATTTACCTGCACGCATGAAATTTGATTTAGAAGTACGTCAAACTATATATAACAAAATTTAGTATGGGTTTTACGATAACATGATTGGTATTCGTAAATTACTTCTTTTTTATGAATGCTTATTGAAAATTCCTTTAGAAAGTGTATAAATGTGTGTTCAATTGCTTTTAAACATACATATTGCTTTTTGATTCAAAAAGGCATACCAAATTTTGTTACATGTACCATTAGCAATAAGTTTAAAAATCACAGCATTAGGCCTAATAGAAAAAAAGTCTTAGGATTTTAAATGAAAGCAAATTTGTTATTTTATCCTTCTGAGATAAGCAAGTTTAAAGTTTTGTGTGTCATAGAGATGTGATTAAAAAGGAACGTAAAAGCTATCATAATTGTGCGTTTATTAAATTTACGGTTTTCAAATCTTGTGAAGTTATAGAAAACTGCATTAAGAAGAATTTAGGCTAAAAAAATTAAATTTGATTTTTTGTCCGATTTTTGTCAGTTGAATCGCACTGTGTCCCCCTTAATTCCCATTTTTTTATATGTCAAGGGCTTAAGCTTATAAATAATTGTTATATTTGTTTAAAAATTATATTTATGCTGAGTAAATTCAGGTTAGGAATTATAGATTCCGGTTAGGTTATTCTTGAAAAAATCAATTTGTATCGTCCATATGAATTTGAATGTTTGTGTGTTTATATCTATGGTATGTGAATCCAAACCTTTGATCATATCTCTCCAAAACTATCACTGGAGGTTTATTCATGCTTAGAAGAGGCCAAAAGAAATTTTCAACTTTATTTTTTGGCAATTTTTCTTCTAAAACTCCTTTTGTTGGATTGTTCTACCATTGACAGATGGTACAAATACCGATTTATTAATGGGAGAGTATGTAATGTGTATGCGGTGTAGCACAAAGTAGGAAAAATTCAGACACATGAAATGTAGTGTACTGAAATCATGGGTTTTTTCATAGCTCAATCAATATGAAATTACATTGTAGCATATTGAGAAAATTGATGAATAGCATGAAACTTAATTAAATGATTTAAATTATTTTTATAAGGTCTACAGCTATATTACTTACAGTATTTACGCATCGATAAAAGTTAATCAATATACCGAATGTTTGAATACTACGGAAATTTATGTGATAGCAAACAGAGAGTGCAAACGCATCTTTCTAATCCGATGGTTAGAAACGGTCTCCTCTCAGCTCACTCTTGGGACGGGGTGGACCCTTTTCACTTTTCCAATTCAGCTCGAGCTTTGGCTTCCAGAGACATTGCAGAAATTTGCGCAAATCACACTTTCGGCGTAAAATGATTCTGCAATATAGTAGGACAGCCCGTGTTGATAAGAACCGCGTAATTCTATCTGCATATAAAATCCGATCTTTCTAGCTGCGATGAGGCCAAGCATCACAGTGTTTATCGCAGAATAAATCTTTCATCCAGCTAGATCGTTATCTTTTTCAAAACATTAGTGCGAAGATCAATTATCCCTGCTAATTTGATTAATTCTTGAATTTTAATGTATGACCAATTGAAATGTGTGTATGAACATGATTTAAAATCGAGACTTTTGTAGAAACACGTTCCACTTTATTTTAATGTTACTAAATTCTAATTTATTTTATGTCAAATAGCGTTACACTTAATACAATTTTTTTTTCATTAATTTTATTCATTCATTCATTAAGTTCCCACTGTTCGATTCGTATTAAAAAATATAGAGTTTTAAGAGATGATGATACATCATTGAAACTATGAAAATACGAACGGGCGTACGATATTTATTTCAAAAGAAATACACCAAGTTTTTTTTTTTTTTGTTTACGTCTTTGTGTTTTGTTTACAGATTCAAATGGCAGATCTTTAGTGTAGTATGATAACCCATGTTTGGCTTCTTAACCATTTGACGCAGAGTCTCCCAGTACCGACTGACGATGCTATCAGCCGGGTATTCATTGTGTCCAGCGCATTGAAGAAGGTGATCGCCATCCATTCTGGCATGACCGCAGAGTGGGCAGGCCTCGTTAGCAGCCACGCCAAGCCAGTAGAAGTATACTCCACGCAAGTATTGAATGGTTGAGAAGCACTGTAGTAATGTTATTTGACTAAAACTAGGTTTTATGCATTTTCGTGTTCACTTTTTTACTTCCGGTTTCGATTTGGGCTTACTACCGTAAAATATTTGCTATAACTTTGTTTCTAACTGACTCAGAATTAAAAGTACGGTAGTTTTAGAAAGCTTATTAAGCAGGCTACAAAAATAGACTATAAAATAAATTTAGAGTTTTTTTCTGAAAATGGTGATTTTAAACCAGTCGGGGATACCTTAATTTCCGAAAATAAATAATTGAAGCTATCAACTACTTTAAAGTTACACTCTTCAATTTTAAAGTGGGAATTGTTAAAACATGATTTAGATAATAAGCTTAACCAGAGAAAAAAAACAGCTGGCACATTTAGTTTAAAACATTTTTTTTTACATAATTCGTTTGCCGAAGTCCCAAATAAAAGTTTTCTTAAGTCATTTTTGATTTAAAGGGTCTAGGATGTTCTCGATAGCGCAAAACAAGCAAAACTCCGATTTTCGAAGCAACATACTTTTCAAAAACAAAAAAAAACTCTATTAATGAAAAAAATTGTACCACACAATCTATACATTTTTCTTAATATACTATAACATAAAACTTTAAATGTGTACAATATTTTTAGTAATATAATGATTTGAAAAAGTACACTTCAAAAAAAGTTGTTTCGTTTTTTTTGTGCCTTTATTTAAATGCTATAATTTTTTTTTTATAAATCACGGCTTAAAAATTTTTTAAAAAAAATTGTATCTTGACTTTTTGAACTTTTTGCAAAAACCGTATTTTTTTTTTTAGAAAATTGGTAGTAAAAATAAAAATGCTAACATTTAAGGAATTAAACTAATAGCATTAAATGCATTATTACTATATATAAAAGCTCATACCAAGTTGCACTAAAATATAATTGATAGATTTTTCTACGGATGCACATAAAATTTAAAAAACACAAACACATTTTGAGTAATATGAATTAAAAAGGTACAGATTATTAAAATTTTACATTTAAAACATTCCATCATTTCATTGATTTCGCATAAACACTTCTAAATCATCCTTTTTATTTTAATTTTGTCTTTCAATAGACCTCTTTGCTGGCTTCTCGGCTTCACAAATTCTAAAATGTCAATTTTTCGAAGGCATTCACAAGTATTAATACCATGATTTAGTTTTAGTTCTCTTAATACTTTGATGTGCACCTTCATTAAAGCATATTACTGCGTCAGTTACAACAATTTTTTTTTTTGCTTACAAACGTGCTTTTTGGAATTTGATTCCATACACAGTTATTGAAGCTTTCATTTGAGTTCTGGGTACGATCATGAAAACATTTTAGTGTAAGTTATTTTGCAATTAAGTCTCTAAATATATGTTTTAAAATTTATTTATATATTTGTAATTGTGTTTTTAATCTGAACGAGAACTGGTTCTGGGAGAGAATATTTGTAGATGTATTCTCCGGATACACAAAGACATTTGTTGTAACCGCAATAGATGTTGTTTACATTTTATAACTGCAATTTTACTCGGGTATTAAACTTTAAACTTATAAATGTTATACATTTTAGAAATCAGCAATGAATTTAATTTTTTTAAGATAAAAATTGAAAAATAGATTTTCTGAGGGTTATATAAGAAAGTCTTGGTGTTCTTCAACCATTAAAGGCAGCTGTAACAACTTTACTTTTCTTATCCATAAAATTCTTTTTAACTCCCCTATTTTATTACAATGACCAAAGATGCAGCAAACGTTATCGATTGGACAATACACGATATACAATACTTCAAAGGGAAATCAATAAGAAGTCATGAATTTCACAAATATAGTAAAAGCTATTCTTCGGTAATTAATTCACGAAAAAGCTTAGAAAAAGAGTCTGTAATCCAACCAGTCAGTCAAAAGAGATATATCGACCATACTTAAAACAGACAAGTTAAGCAATTCTGATTTATTAAACATCCGTGCCCCGGATATTCCCCGACGGAAGTAAATTCTATGTAGTCAATCGTTATCGTTCAATGTCATAAGCTTACAATAAATATAATTCTAAATTCCATAACAAATACTGATTCAACTCGATATTTACAAAATTATTAGCTCCAATGTGAGGCATTATATATGCGTGACATACGAGTACATCTAAGAGACATACATTAATGTTTCACTATAACAACGCTTCTCAAACTTCAGTGTTTGTGATCCAATATTCAATCAGAATTTTCATCGTGGCCCCCTCCATATAATAACAATGTATTGAATTCAATAATACTGTGCTTTGATGCTGGAACTACATACGACTTTAAGTGCTACCGGCGTTTATAAGCATTTTGTTTTGCCAAAGCGTTAATTGTCCAATACGTATATACGTCATTCCAAAGTACGATCTTTTTTGTGCACTCCTACCCATAAATTTATTCCGAAGGCTCTTTTAATTGCAATATAAGGAACTTGACAGTGCTTGTGAAGGATTTTCTCATTTCAGAGGATTTGCTTATTTATCCCTACTCTCCCTCTCCCCCTCCCCCTTAATTCACCCTTTATTAGTGCCTACATGGAAAACAGTCACACTGAGGAATCGAATTTTGTAACTTTTAATCTGCAGTTAAGGATTAATTATAAACCATACAAATTATCAACATACATGTTAAATTTTTGAATATAATATTTTATATATGATGATATAAGCCTATGGGGTACCTAGTAATTCTTAAACTTGTTTTTCAATTGGTATTGTTAAACTAATTATAAAATACATTGTGAAATATTGACATATTTATAAATGTATTAAAGTATCCGACTACGTTCGGAACCGTGATTTAAAAAAAAGAGCATAAATGTGTAATTTTCATGATATTTAGCGTCTCTTAGATTAGCATACATGTATAATTTCGTTTTAAGGACATTTGGACAAAAAATATTGTATTTAAATAAGTTTTTTATCCAAATGGCCTTAAAACAAAATTATTTAAATACAATATTTTGGCAAAAAATTAACTTAGAATAATCTTTTTTTCAAAATGTTCTCTTTTAACAAAAAACTGTTTCTAAAATAATGATATTTTGCTTATATACAGTAAAGACTTTTCTCTCTCCAGAGAGTCTGAACAAGGATTTTTGAAAAATTCACATTATTTTCAGAGTTACCACCAACTGAAATAATTATCGGCGTTCTATTCTTAAAATTGCTCCCCTGTGTTGTCGTAAAATATGGATAAACTCACTTCTAAGTTGTACATTTCAAAAATTCTAGCTGAGCATCTGCAGAGTGGCCTGAGCTATATACAGAGAAAATATTATTATAATGGAAGCATTTTTCACAGGAGGAGAATATTTTGGTCATTCTATGTTAATTTTTTGTCAAAATATTGTACTTAAATAATTTTTTATTGTAATACTATTCTTAAAAGCAATTTTATATCCATTTTCTAATATAAGTGAAACTAAATATCATAAATATTATCCATTTATACGCTTTTGAAAAATCACGGTTCCGAACGTAGTGGGGTACCTTAAATTATTGCGAATGTGTATTTTATTTTGTTTACTGACAGTAAATTAATAAATTTTTAAATAAGCTTTCGTTTTCGACTTTTCAATATGCTCTCTCCTCACAGTTCGAGAAAAGCCGCTCTATAATGATAATATTGGATAATATAGGAATTCTTGTTGTTTACATTGTTATCACCATACAAGGAATTGTTAGATCTGCCTGCGTTACAAATCACTATCTCCAGTGAGGAGGAATGTATCTGTAAACAGCAAAGTACTCGTACATATCCATACATTACACTCATCTGATATTGTATCATTTACCAAGTGTTGGCATGTGATATTTCTACACACTAGTAAGTTTATTGATGTGTCTGTATGAATACCGATAAAATATGATAGGAATGTTTCTCGCCACACCTGTAATGCCTGAAATGTCTGATGGTTATTCAATCTGTGAGTTAGCTACAATGGTTCTTTATCTTAAAACAGCGTTTCTCAAATTGTGGGATGCTCCCTCCCTAGGGATACGTAATAACTCAACGAAGGGGGTAAAAGGTAAGCAAAAGGTTATCTTAATTTTTTTAAATTTACTGAAATTAAACAAAATACACTCTGACATTATAAAAAATAAAATACACATTTACACTGACACAATAAGCTTATAAATGTATCAGTACTGCATAATGTATTTCATACATATTTTAACACTACTATAAGAACAAGTTTAATAATTACTAGTGACACCATGGGTTTGTTATACATAAAATTAAGTACAAAAATTAGCACTTTTCTAAATAAATTATATTGTTTATAATTAATCCCTTGACTGCTGATAAAAATTACGTGATTCACTCCCCAATGCCACCCACTGATGGGATGTATTGGAAGTGGGGGGGATAAATAAGGAAACCCTCTGAAATAAGTAAATCCTTCACAATCACTGTCAACGTCCTTTTATTACATTCCAAAGCATTTAGAATAATTTTATGGATAGCAGTGCACAAAAAGATGGTACTTTGGAAAGACGTATATATACAGTCATAAAAATTAACGCTTTGATTGAGCAAGAGGTTTATATACGAAGGTGGCACTAAAGAGGTCAAAGTCGAACTGTAGCTTAAGGGGACTTGGCACCCTTTGTGCAAACTTCTTTATTTACGTATTTAAAAATTACATTTTAACATTTTATACAATGTTTCTATTCAAGAAAATGTTACCAGATGAAAACTTTCATATATTATTCACACAATTTTAAAAATTTAAATTTTTTGAAGAAAATTGGGAAAATTTTAAAATCCTACTCCTTTTGTAAAAATTAATTTTTTGACCTGAAATTTTTTATAATATTCTTATGGATGTTCTTAACAACTTTAGGAATCTATTTTAGAATAACTTCATTCGTTTTCGAGAAAAAAAATAAAATGTTGATATACAGGCTAAAAAGCAACAAAAAAGCCAACATGTCTTATTTTTTTTTTTTTTTTTTTAAATATTCAATTTATAGCAAAACAGATCCCTAATTTTATTACATGCTTTATTTTTAACACACAGGAAAAAAATTGAAGAGATTGGTAAATAATTAACGAAGGAGTAGTATTTTGAATGCACTAAGGTTTCGAAAAACAGAAACTGAGAAACACCACTTTAAAGTTTATAATTCTGAAAAAATAATTATTATATAAGCTTAACTAAACTTAAAATACCACTTTAAGATATTACTTGTACGTTTTTCTTTAAAATAATTGCATTTTCATATGTTTTCAACCCACACATTTTTTTATAAATGATCAACTTTTAGAGAGTACTAAATGCACAAGAAAACTCAAGAAAAACTTTAAAAAATGTTTTTTCTGTCACAACAGAAATTTTAGCTGTTTTTCTTCTTATAATATTAAAGTATTACATTTGTATGAAAAATATATCAGGAATAAGAACTGAAATTATAAAATTATTAATATAAAATGCCTTAATTTAAAAATTTTACATGCACACATTTCACAAGGAAGAAAAATTACATTATTGTATTGCCTCGGAAATATTCTGCTTTTAATACTACACATTCTTTTTTATAGTTATTATTTCTATTTATAAACAAGATTTTTTATCATAACGCATTTTTAGCTTTTTTTTTCTAAAAGGGTGTGTGGCTGAATTGCTAATTTGTTTTCAAATGAAGTTTTATTCAACTTCTAACTTTCCGACATGCACAAGTGATATATCAATCGAAAGATAATAATGCAAAGAATAAGATTAAATGAAAATAAAAAAAAACGATAGGTTTGTGATTTTTAGGGTACCAAGTCCTCTTAAGCATCAAAGTATAGTATTATTGAATTCAATACACTGGCATTGTATTGTAAGGAAGGGGGAGGGACGCAATGCAAATTACGATTGAATATTGGGTCACAAATATTGAAAGTTTAAGAAGCAATGTCTTTAAATTATGTCATCTCGTGCCTTATTTAAATTTTTCTACTCGTGAATAATTGTCTCTGAATACATTCAATCTATCTCGAACATATAAACGATTATTTCCACAGAGTGCTGAAACTTTAGTATAGATATTTTAAAATTAGAAAGTTCTAATCATCCTTGATTATTTGACTAAACGCAATGTCAGAAGAGGAAAAATCATGCATAAAAAATTGATATTAACCCCTAATTGCCGGTTTAACCCTCTAACCGGATAGCACGGAAAATTCCGTCAGTGTAAAGATGCTTCGAAAATGCACTGCACAGATTTTTCTGCCTTCAAGTAACGTTTTCAAAAGCGGATTAGCCGCACATTTCTGAAATCCTTTCCTCCTTTTATAGGTTTAACATCTTGAAAGATAATTGGGGACGGTGGAAGCAACACAGCAGGACACTGATAGGAAGTTTTATGGCTCGCAGGAAACCCCGTGTTTTGACACTGGGGAAATCGTAAAAAATCGAAGGGAAATTTCTTTAAACGCTTTTTTAAAGTTTTGAAAAGTCCCAACGCATAAGTAAAATATGTTAAAATTCCCTTTTGGTTTCATATTAATTTGAAACTGTAACAAGTTGGGGCGTGTCAGTGCAATCTGCTATTTTATATAGTTAGACAAATTATCTTTTTTTAAGTATATTCTTTCGCTTCATCTTTCTTATTTTAATCAAAACTTTCAGTTTTTGAAACATGATTATTTTATTATAAGATACCGAAAAAATTAATAAAACACCAAACTCTTTAAAATTTGAAACCTTTTCAATTTTCCAACCACTAAAAATGAATAAATTTAAATTTCATCAAATGATTTGAAACATTTTCTTACACTTTGATAAAAATAATAACGAAAAAAAAAACTAATTAAGATTTATTAGTTTTTTTTTAGATTTCAAAGCCCAAGTGTTCAGGGAAGTTTAAGTACAGTACCTAGTTATATATTGTTAAAATACACCGAATTATATTTCAATTTTAAGTGCTTGAACTTCAGTTTACATCAAAGACAACATGAATGAAGATTTTCACACATTTTTTTTTATAACTTGAATGTTTGAATAAATGGTAATCAAAAATATACGGAAACATTTACAGTAGACATTTATGCATATAAATAAACATAAAAATCAATTTTAAATTCGAGCTATTGAAAAACATTCGAATTATTGTTCAAAAATATCTATTTATACAAAATACCTCAACATTTATCTTTTTTTCAAGGCTAACTGAATAAGTAATTAAAATCTGGATATTTTTTGAAATCTCGACCTTATAAAGCTAGAAATTTTATGTTAGAAATTCCATTTGAAATTTCGAAAAAAAAATGCATCGCGCAGTTAAAAATTATTTACCATAAGTTTTAGCAATTGTTTGAGTATAATAAAAATTTCAAATTTTATTAAATAGCATCTTTGGTATCTTTTAATATATTTCGAAGATTTCATACAATTCAGTTGAAAACTGCATGCTAAGAGCAAAAAATATACTAAAAAAATTGATGAATATACAATTACAATAAATTCTTACATAGAAGCAAAACTGAGAAGCTAAAGCGTAGGAATGAAAGATTTTGAGTATATCTGAAGTAGTTTTCGAAATATTTATTTTAAAGTTCAGAAAATTTGTGTGCGTTATTTTATACTTAATATTAATTAAATGGTTAAAATAATATATGTTAATATTAGTCATGTAATCGTTTGATGACACATTCATATACTAAAAAAAAATTATCATGGTCATTGATGCGAATGTCAAGAATTTTATGTAATTTTAAATTCAGACATTAAGATATTGATGTAGAAAATATAAAACGACCATCTAAAATACATGAAAAATGCAGTCTGCTTTAAAATGATCTTGACAAACAAAATCCGGCATTTTCACTTACTATGGCAGAGCCGGCTTAGTCAGGGGCGATCTTGAAAAACTGAGAGAGAACCGCGGTTTTGATGGATGCCGCTCTAGCTTTTAAAGCTCCCAGGAAAAATTATATATATATAAATTACAAATGCAAAAATAAATCTTGTAATTTTCCATACATTTTTATAACAACGAATTGTGGAATTGGCGTCCAATACGTTGTTGTGTTTGACAATATGTAAGGTAACCAACCCTACTTTGGATAGATTTGTACTACTTTTTCGTAACCGTATTCCTTTTAAAATTAATTCGTGCAGCCG
The DNA here is from genome assembly GCA_019973935.1 of Trichonephila clavipes. Lineage (NCBI taxonomy): Eukaryota > Metazoa > Arthropoda > Arachnida > Araneae > Nephilidae > Trichonephila > Trichonephila clavipes. The sequence goes on from BMAU01005597.1 coordinate 270,797, forward strand.
AAATACACCTTTTGCACCCTTAAAAATTTATGTAAACTATAACGGTTAATTTTAATTTATGCAACTTGTGAAATGTTCATAATTAACCATTTCCGTCTAAACAGTTTACATGAAAAAAAAAGTTTGGACTCCCTCATTCATTAGGGATTTGTATAAGAATCTAACATTAAATTTTATTTTCACCGAATAGGATCGAGTGGTAGTGTATAGTGCTTCCACACCACAAGTCTGGGGTTTCTGTTAACGGGCTGAACAAGGTCGACTCTGCCTTTCATCCCCACTACATTGGGTCGATAAATGAGTACCAAGCTTGCTTCGGGTCTTAAACACTGAAGGTCTCTCTTCAGACAGACCACCAAATCGGGACATCTGTTCATGCACCTCTGTTAGGATGGGCACAGTAGTTCCTGGCCCTCATGGATTGTTGTGCTTCTGAGTTTGAGTCTTAAGTTTGAGGATTACCTCACTTTGGGGATACCCCTTAGATAAACATGTATTTCCACTCATTTGCAATTAAACATTTTTTTTTCAATTACGTTTATTTCAGAAGGAAGTTTGATTTTTCAAATGTATTTTCTTAATAAGATGTAAATTTGTGTATTATATTAAACATTTTATCAATCCAAAATTACATGTTTTTAGCTCCTCTAAAAGCTTTTAGAATTTTACAACTGATCTTACAATCCATATCCGTTTTAAAGTAGTATATTTAAAAATGATGAAGACATTTTTACGACTTTGTGAGCTTTTATGCCTCGTTTATAAATATAAAAAATTGCATTCAGCTACAGTTTTTAAAATGTAGTGAAATAAGTGGAGGAATAGGATATTTACATATTAAGAATATTTTTGACTGCAGTAAGATATATTTATATATATTTCAGTTTCTTTACAATTTGAATAGAAGTTGTAAGCCATTTTGCGAATAGTTTGATATTGAGTATAAACCCATAGGCTGTTTAATATTGCAAAGTGTTTTACTTTGATTCCAGCACACATTAAAGTAAGGCACATTTGCAGTTATATGATCAGCTTCAGTGATATTTAAATTTTCAAAAATAGTCTACACGTACGAAAACATTCTTTCACAACCGCACACCACATCTCATACTATATCTTCCCTACAGCAGGAAATATTTGTGTATACTGAAAAATTTAATACAGGATACATTTCCAAGTGTTAAATTTGTTTTTAAAATTTAGTATGAATACATTGTGGAACTGTTGGTTAACTTCACTGAACAAAATTGTTTTAAGTGTACTGTTTTGAAAGACAAAATTAATTAGGGAGAACTTTTCTCACAATAGAATTTGTAATGACTGAAGTGTGTGAAAATGTAGTTATCGATGTGTGACATTTTTCCTTGTAATAAAAGAAACAGAAAGATAAGAAATTTATTTTGAGTAGAAAATGGTTAGAAGTACTGTCATGCGCATTTGAAGAAGTATATCCCCCATTAAAATTAAAAATTATTGACTGAATGTGTGTTATGTCCATCACAAATGCCGATGTAGAAAATGAATTTTTATTTAATACAAGAAGTTCGAAAAAGAGAACACTAGGAAGGAAAATTTAAATTGTTTCCGAAAAATATTCAGTTAACATAAAAATATCTTTTATATGATTTTAATTAAAATAAATTAAAAGTATTGAAATCCTTTTTTATGCTATTTTAAATTAAAAATATAACTGAATAGAGAAAGATCGGTTTTATTTCATAAATATAATCATCGTATGTATATCACCGTGTGTACCAGTTATTGTGTCATTGTTTAAAAAATGAGATAGGGCCTTTGCTCTTTTTACCTCATTACTTTTTTTAAAAAACAGGAAAGTGAGCGCGTTTTCTTACTCTCATATTCAAAAATGAATGCAGGATGCTTTTTTCTGGTTCAAATCGCAATACCAAAAATATATATATATATTTTTTAATTTTTAAAAAATGACAGAAAAATAAATTTTGTTTGAAGAAAATATAATTATTTTTCAACTTCTAACATACTATTTATTTCATTTTTTCCTCTTTTTTTTACCTTTCATTTTGTTTTAATTTTACTGTGACTGAACATATAGGAGAAAGAAACACCGAATTCTCCACTACAGCTTTCAAAGAAGATTGCCCAAGGCAACTTAACAGCTAGCTGTAAACGATTGATCTCTTGGTTCTAAGGAACCGAACTAGGTCATAAAATTGTCCCCGTTCGACCTCCCAAGTTCTAAAAGGGGGAAAGGAAAGAAGTATGTTGCATTTTTAAAGCGAACTTCAAAATAAGAGTTAAACGCTTTCGGAATAACTTTTCAGGAGGAAGGTATCCACTTAGAGGGTTAAAGTCACGTGATTTGTTTCCCAGTAACACAGTATTTCTCATAGGCATGCGAATAAGACATATAAGGGGGGGAAAAGTATAAATAAGCAAATTTTTCTCTGAAATAAATAAATCCTGCACAAACATTGTCAAGATTATTTTTTTTGCATTCTAAATCTTCCTATAATGGTTTTAGAGATGCAGCGCAAAGAAAAGGGTCGTATTTCAGAAGGACGTACACTGGTCCGCGGCACATAACGCATTGGTTAAACGAGACGGATATGTATGTCGTAGCTGTCAAGGAGTTAACCACAATAATAAAAACAAATCTCATTGATTTTATTTATTTTTTGCATTCAAAATTACTTAAAATTCTAATGCCTTCCAGATATTTGCAAACTGGATTAAGAAATGCTGCTACCAAAAATTGCTATATACAATTGTGATTCAGAAGGATTGAAATTTATGAATATAGTAAATACATTTCTATTTACTGATTTTTTGAATGATTTTTTCTTTATTTATGTGAAGATGTATAATGTTAATGTTTACCTTGATAGAAAGTGTGAACATTGGGTTATTTAGAATTTTTGGTAAGTCTCAAAATTGTTTTAAGCAGCTATTTTGCAAAATATTGTAATTGTAAACTGAGGGAGAGTTATATTAGCACACTGCACTATAAAGTAGCATGAGAGCTATTGGTTTTGAACCATGGTCAAGTGGCAAGGACGACACCTGAGCTGACACCTCCCTTTCCATTAAATTGTAAAATATCGATGAAATCTTTATTGACATTTTATATGAATTAGCCATGAAACATGAATCTTTTTTTTGTTCTAGTTAATCTATAAAAAAATTTACTTAAAGGCTAAGGTTCCTCGTTCTTCCAAAGGAGATCTAAGTATAGTTCTAACCCTGAATTACAATATATGAATGAAAACGTTTATAATAACCATAAATATTACAATTATTGTTCTAAAATGCATTCATATACATGAATCTTGGCTAAATATATTCTTAATATTTTAAAATTCATTTAATAAATTAAGTAATTGATTTTCCATGTGTTTTTATGCAAATTTGAAAAAAAGTAAAACTGAGGTTATGTTATTCTCTTGTTAAGAATTCCTTTCCTTAAAACACTTTTAAATTCAATGTGATTTTTTTCGCTTTCATGATTCGCGAGAAATCTTTATTTAAATTAACTTGATTTTTCTTATCATAATGCAGATTCTGCTAGTAATTTTGAATACAATGCTTCTCAAACTTTTGTTTTCAGAGTTTTTTAAGTTCGTTCTGAATACCATTTCTCTGCAAAATAAATATGAAATTAATTAATCGTAACTGTAATATCATTAAGAAAAACCTTTACATAACTACATAAATATGACTAACAGCTTCAGATTCTATTTTTTTCATTAATTTAAGGTATCGTGGAAAAAAATTACAAACATTTTATTTCTGAAAGTTATATATTTTGTTGCAATTATTTTCTTTTTCATGTCTTTGAGGATATTTTTAAAGATCCATTGTTTGATCAGATTTTGGGTATATATCTGTAAACAATTGAATGTTTTATCCAAATGCAGAATATATTACAAAATATTCCGTTGGATGATTTTGTTTCCCCATTTGATTCCTATTGCTAACATTATTTTAAAAAGAAAAGTTTAATTAAATGTTAATATTTACATTTATCACACACACACACACAAAGTGTATTATATGATGCATTTGCTTAATGAAAAAAAATCAGTCAAGAAAACTTGATCATGTGTATATTTCATAACACTTTTTTTTTACTTTTGGAAAGGAAAATATTAAATTGAAAGTAATCTGAATGAAACTAAATAATGAAATGATAATGCCAACTTCTAACTCTAAATATAAGAAAAAAATATGAGAGATATACTAGGTGAATATATTTTGTTTTTACATTCTCTCTCTCTCTCTCTATGAAGATTTCAAATACAACCATAAATCTGATGTTATTATTATGTATAAAAGGAGGTTGTTTGATTTGAAATGTACTGTATTTAAACGAAACTAAAATAACTAGCACGCGATACTTTTCGAAGTGATTTTTCAGATTCGAATAAGTTATAAGAAAAGGTGACGAATCAATACAATGTCTTGATTTACAACTCAGATATCAGAGGACATACATATCATGCTAACTTAAATATTTTTTTTTAAAAAAGAAAAAAATATATGAAGTTGCTTTCAAAGGATGAACAGTCTCCATGATTATCATGAGAAACATAGGAGAAAATTGATAGTTTCAATACTGTGCTTATTCTTCGCTAACGAACGCTTACTTAATTTTTTAAACTGAAAGTGGCTAAATTTTTACAAAGTATTAGAAATAAGGTGATAAAAAGCCTTTCTTTTCTTTTTCTTAGGAAAGAGGGGAATTTTTTTCTCCCACAACCTCTTTCTTTCCTCCCCCCCTCACTAAAACTTGAAAAAAAACAATGAAAATGCACCGAGCAGATGGCTTGGCACTTTTTTGCCATTTTTCTTAACGCCGGAAACCTAAAAAGTTTTTGTCCCACTTTCCCAAACACAAAGTGTAATTTTATTAGGATTGTTTGTTGTTCTTCGGAAGAATTGTTTTCACGTTCGCCTCAAGGGTTTTTATTCAATTTTTCAGTTACACAAACAAGTCGCTTTTCATTGGCCATATTTTGTTCCGGTTATTCAAAGAAGAATTTTATTGGTGGATGGTCATAATGCAAAATTCAAAAAAGCGTAACCTTCCATAAAAATGCAGTGAGCGAGAACTGTAATAACTGTAACTCTCAATTTATCAAGGGAAAATCTTCCAATTATTTTAGATTTTAAGCACGTCCTTTACGAATCTAAAAGCGAAAGTTATTGCAAAAAAAACATCATTTATTTCATTTCATTTTTACCCAGACGGAATAACACGGAATTTTCAAAATATTCCGTAAAAAAAGTATTTTTTTTATGTCTATTGTATTCAGAATTCTTTTTGTGTTTTTAAAAGTTTTTTTTGTCATTTGTTTAAAAGAAAATTTTAAGAACATAAGGAGCGTATTTCTTTCTGGTTTATGCCTAGGAAGCAAAGGAATTTATTATCAAAAATCTCTTCTAAAAATTGATGTTAAAAGTAATTATTACTTTTTATTTATCTTTCCGTCTGTCTGACAGCGTAATTTAAACATTATTTACATTCATACATATACACTCGCTGGTATATTGTTCTTCGCACGGGTGAACTGAAAAGAAAAACTATAGAAATTTAAGAATCAAGAAATGTTAAATAGTTAATTTGTGAGGGATTACCTCCTCTCTCTTGCCCGGCTAGATGTGTGGGATCAAAGGAATGGATACCAGACATGTTCACAATCAACTTATTAATTGATCAAGCACATTAACAATACTGGTTTACTTAAATTCAAGAAGAGAGAGTGCAGCAATATGAACTATACAAGTGGAACAACAGCGAAATGCACGAATTATAATAAAACTAGGAATATCGAACACTTTAATTTAGGATAAATTCAATTATTTCACATAATTTAATGTTACTCTAGGTTTATTGAGCAATCGTTACTTTAAATCTTCGTCTGTTTAATATTTGAAATATTCAATAACTTGTGATACCTGATCTGTAGAAATCTCACCGGATTCCTTGATTTCTTTCTCTCCTTCTCCTCCCTACTAGCTTGGAAACTCTGACCGTATATAGTAGATTTCATTTGAACATCACGGTTTCTTCGTAAGAAGGGTTGGTTGTGAATAAACGCGAAAAATAGCCCAAAGATTTCCCAAGAGGATTAGCAGAAGGATCGCGAATAGATCCTCACAAATTTTAAGTGAATTTTAAATTAAACAAGAACAAAAAAGAATCTTAGCATATCTCTGAACAACAAAAATTTATAATTGCCAAATTTTAAATCTATAAGTCTTTTGTTGCTTTTCTCACCTGATCGAGAGCAATATCAGATTAAGGTCCACAAAATTCATCACGGCTAATTCTTACGCCAGTCGTAAGCCTTAGGTTTGAGCACCATGCAGGTGACAGTACGACTTTTCTCGGTTCCACCCCAATTTTGAGGGAAAACACCTTGGGGGAGATCAGGGGCCTTCCACCAACCTCACGTAAAGGACTTGCGGCTCGACGGCTATTTAGAGTACATCCATGCCGCGAAGGCACTATACATTTACAAACATCCATGCCTTCTCCGGGTTTTAAGCCCAGACCTCCCTACGGTACCGCAATCAGCGTGACTAACAACTAAGCTAGATGGGCGAACTATAGGTCTAATACTTATAGGTTAAATAGGTTAAAGAGAAGAGATTATTTTTTTCTTTTATCTGTAACGTCATCGTAACCTCCTGGTGGAACGACTTATAAACACTAATTTCTTAGCTGATCTCTGCTCAGCAAAAGTAACATGTCTTCCAAATTTCAAGATTGTAGAATTTCAGTAGTTCATACAAGGCAAATTTTTTTATTGTAAAATGCCTTCGTAAAGTCTTCATGGACTTCAATATTTATAGAAACAGTTTTTGTGGAACAAATGTGCCAAATTTCAAAGCTGTAGGTTTAACAGTTAAAAAACGAGGATATTTATTTATAACAGCCCTTGCTCTTCTCTACCCTTGGTAGTTGATTTTTGCAAAACCTTTTCTTATCTCTACTTCATGAAAGGAGCAAGCCTAGTAAATTCCAAGTTTGCAGGTCGAATAGTTCAAAAAAGGGATTATATTTTATCTGTAACTCCCCTTCAATCCCTTGTAAGTAAGCCCCTTTAGGGATCTGTGTTTGAAAAACTCTTTTGTAGTGGATCTTTACTCTATAAAAGAAATATGCGTGCCAAATTTCAAATCTGTAAGTCTAATAGTTCAAAACTGGAATATTTTTCTACTAGCTATTTATATCTCTCTGGATCAATGAACTGTGTTTGGTGTTTGTGTTTATTTCTGCTATATAGCAAAAGTTACTATTTTTTAATTTTTTTAAAAATCTTCTTTTCACTTAAAATTAATTCTCATTCATATAAACTGCTTTCCTTTTCTTGTTTACATGAACGCCTTGTGTAAACAAACTATTTCTAAAAAATACACCACATGTTTAATGGGAAAACGCGGTTACAGGTTTAAAAAAATACTATCAGTCAACGCGTACATCTGTAGAATGTTGTATAATATGGAGATTAGGAGTAAAATAATTTTAAAAAATGGAGCGTGGAATGCCACGCAATGGAAGTGAAACTTCTTTGGCGACGTTGCCCGTAAATGGAGGAACACATGTAATAATATTAAACTGCTGTATTGGGAAACTTATAATAATTAAATAAAATTCAAACTTATTTTATGGTATGAAAATAATATTTTTATTCAATTTTCTACATCATTTTCCAAGAAAGAAAGAAGATATAGATTTGTGATAACTGAAGTAAGATAAGAAAATACTCGATTGTATTGGGTTGTTCGGAAAGTAATTTCTTTTTTTTTCCGACAGAGAATTTAATTGTATTTTTTTAACCCAACTTCACATTTAAGCCGTATAATTTTATATGCTTTGAAAACTCATACAGCAAGGCTCATATAGCAAGGCAATTCCAATTAATTCTACGCAGTAGTTTTTGGTTGGTGCCCTTATAAATATGGAGAGCGATAAGCAGCATTTTCGACATATCTTACTGTTTTACTACAGAAAGGGTAAAAATGCTGTTCAAGCCAGAAAGAAATTGACCGAAGTGTATAGAGAAGGTGTGTTGACAGTACACCAGTGCCAGAACTGGTTCGCTAAATTTCGATCCGGCAATTTTGATGTCGAAGATGCACCACGTTCGGGAAGGCTGGTTGAAGCTGATAAAGACGCGATAGAGGCATTAGTTGATGCCAACCGGCGAATAACAACACGTGAGATCGGATTGAGGTTAAATTTATCAAATTCAACAGTTTATGACCACTTGAAAGGTCTGGGAGTATCCTCGAAGCTCGATGTATGGGTTCCCCATGTTCTCACAGAGAGAAATCTGTGTCTCCGCATTGACGTCTGCGATTCGCTTCTCAAAAGTCACGAAAAGGATCCGTTTTTGAAGCGCATCATCACTGGGGACGAAAAAGGCCATGGAGCAAAAAAAGATGAACCGGCTCAAATCATTTCAAAAGCCGATATTCACCAAAAAAAGGTGATGCTGCCTGTTTGGTGGGATTTTAAAGGAATCGTTTTTTTAGCTTGTACCAGATAATACAACGATTGATTCGGAAGTCTACTAACATCAGCTGGACAAACTGAATGATGCACTTCAACAGAAAAGGTCAGAACTAATCAACATGAAAGGTTTAGGGTTTCACCAAGACAACGCGAGACCTCACACAAGTTTGGTCACTAGCCAAAAGCTTTTACAGCTTGAATGGGATACAATGCCACACCCACCATATTCTCCAGACCTGGAACCATTGGATTATTATTTGTTTTGGTCACCCCAAATTTTTTTAAACGGTAAAACTTTCACCTCAAATGAGGAGGTCAAAAACCACCTCTATCAGTTTTTTGCCAGCAAAGACCAAACATTTTATGAACATGGATTTATTCTACTACCAGAAAGATGGCAAAAAGTGTTGGACCAGAATGGTCAATATATAGTTTAATAAAGTATTTGTTTATTATACGAAAACTGTCTTTCATTTCCACAAAAAAAAAAAGAAAAACGAAATTACTTTCCAAACAACCCAATAGTTGATCAAGAAAACGTGAGAAAACTGCATCAATCGTGGTTCCGTATCTTGTTGTTCTTTCTCTAGCATCAGTATTTATTGTCAAATTCAGTGTCCTTTTCAAGAATTCAATGAGTTCTTGACGAGTAATATTTACGTTTTTACCGTGTTTGAAGGCAACTGTAAGCGAATCCCGAACTCTCAATCGCATGATTTTCAGTGCCATAAAAAGCAAATGCTGTGGGGTCACTCCACGACGATCAACACGCCTTAATTCACCTGTGGCTATCATTGAATGGTGTAACTCTAACTCCTTCCTTGAAGTTTCTAAAATGAACCAAGTAAATTGCTGGGAAAGAGAGCTCCTCAGCATGTTTATCAAATAGGAAGCTTCATGGTACGTTCGCTTCTCCACGAACGATATGAAGATATTTCTCTTCATTCCATAACAATGCCTGTTGCAGGGCTGTAAGACTCTCTTCAATAGTTATATTTTCACTGATTTCATCTCGAGGAACTTGAGACACACTCTGGTTCAAATTGAAGAAACTATCATCAATTTTAACATCATACATTCTGTACAATGGAGTTACTACTAAATATTGCAACCATGCTTTGATGGTTCATCTTAGTAGCTAAACCCATCCGATAACTAGTTCTGGGAATTTTCCTCCGTTTGATGTGAACATTGACACATCAGTCATCATCAACATTTTGAGAAAATCGATTGACCATTGTACTGACGAATAAAAGAGCATTGATTATTTGCCCTAATATTCTAAACTGAACGTGTACATGTCTCAATCGCCGAATTTGCATGATAGTTACTCGTGGCGAAATGAGTCTTTCTGATACTAAATCCAAAGTAGGAAGATGTGGTGTAATTTTTGGGTATATAAAACCATTACATTTTTAAAATTTGGTATAGTTTTTCTACTTAAACTCGGTAATTGTAGCATGTTTTAATGTCTTTTAAATTGATTCCCGGTAAAATATTTTGTAAAATATTTGTGCTCAGCAACAGGCGTTCTCACATCATCTCTAAACCATAATCTGTCACAAATCGAACACCCGTGACCAAAATGATTATCAACGAATCGCTTTTGAAAATCTTTGTGCGCATTTTTATGGGAATAATAGTCTTTGTAAGGAAAGATTATTATCGATTCACATGAATCAGTTTCAACACGCACTAGATTTGTTGAGGGTTCTGTAGTTGAGGGCACAGTCCGTATTAATCTGTGCTGTCATTAGAAGATTCTCAATATCATTCCCATCATTGGTAGTTAAAACTGGCATTAAGAGAGTAATTTGCAATGTTTTTTTCCGTGCTCGATATTCTCTCATGTACTCTGATCGAGATTTGGCAGTTGCACTTGATGAATTTGCACTATTTTTCTGCGTTTTGCCACTTTTTCTACTGGACTTGCTGCTAGTTTTCCTTTTTTTTTTCCTTTCACGAAATTATTTTCCTTTTTGTGCATTTTATTTAGGCATTCTAACTAGAATTAATAATAATTCAACGCAAATGAAAATTTAAAAAAAAATAAATTAGCCAGAGAACACATCGCCATGCAGCCAACAATCTGAAGAAAATTTCAAAAAGATACGCTTTTGCTGTGAGAGCTATTTTGTGTATACCGTAATGCTCACACTGCAACTGATACAACCGTTGATAATGTTCCGGGTCTGGGGAAAAAGAGCCCCTAATCGGAAGGTGGGCAAGTTAACCAGTCTGAGACGTGGGCAATTATCCAACTTTTTCACCGATATGATGCAAGTAACGCTGTGTCACCACTCCCCCTTTCTCCCCTCTCCCTCTCTCCTTACCATCCCGACGATTCGGGGGGATGGGGGAAGATTACTCCCGTTCGCCTTTTCACTGTTACGCAAAACTGGGCAATTTTCTCATTCACTTTCGAGCGCAAAGAAGTTTCGCTTCAATGGTTTACTGTTCAAAGTTTCCATAAAAATGGGCAATATAAGAGAAGAAAATATTTAATTTTGGTTTGATGATTTTAGACTTAAAATAATCATTTTACTATAAAATAAATTTCATTAAATATGCATTAAACTTCTACAATATTGATGACTACTTATTAATGAGTAGTGAGCAGTACACTGCACGACCTGCTCTAGCTCTTAACTACCCAATGATTGGTAGAGCTTCCCACCTAAACTTAAATGCAAAAATAGCTGACTTTAATGATCAGCTACACACACACACACACACACACACAATCACAGAAACTCCACTCGATCTCATTCATTTCAACTTGTTGCATCTAAAAATTTTCTCTCTCTAAATAGGATTCCTTCACTGCTACCGAATTGGCTAAGACTTGCCCCACCCATACCTATCACTACCGTCAAGAATTTTTCATCAATTTTCCACTTTATTTTACAACTATAATTTTATTCGTAATTTTAATCATATCTAAGTAATAATTTCTTATTATTAATTTAGAGTTGCTATATTTTAGATTTTAAATATTATTTTTTTAGAAAAGAGCAATTTCAAAGCGTTTTAATGTCATCTAAAATGCCAGGAAAGGAAATAAAGGTTCGGATTCACTAAGTACTTTCACCCGACCAAATTTAACTGCCGTTTAAAAAAAATGCAACGCCATGAAGGAATCATTAGCATTAAATTAAATTTAATGCACAAAAGACTTGCATTAGTACATATAAATGACGAAATTTTCAAATTAAAAAAAGATTAAGTGTCAGAAATCAGTATTTGGTGTAGCCATCACGTAGTGTATCATTAAATGCTGCTATACGAAGTGGCATGGTGTCCAACAGATTTTGAATTTTCTTTTCTTGTGGAAAAGAATTTCATATTGCTTGTATGCGCAGCGAAAGTTGAAGCTGCAGGACGCGGATCACGAGCGAGACGCCGATCAACCAAATCCCCCCACGTGCTGAATAGGTGAAGTATCCAACGAATAAGCAGGTCAAGGAAAAAGTAACATGTGTTGGGCTGAAGAGAAGTCTTGAATAGTCTTTGCAACATGTGGGCGTGCATTAACCTGCTAAAATATAGTTCCAGGGATGCCTTAAAGGAGGGGAATGACATCGGGATTTAGCACTTCATGGACGTACCTATTGCAATTGAAATTACCCTCAATTCGTAGTAAATTTGATTGTCCATCATACGAAATCGCACCCCAAACCATAACTTCAGGTGGGCCATCATGGTCCCAGAAATTGAAGCGTGATTCATCTGAAAAGACAACTTGGTGCCAATCAGCATGCCAGGCTTTCTACTCATAAGCTCATTGCAAACGCAGCCGTCGATGGTTTTCCATGAGGGGGATCCTGTATAAAGACACCCTTGCACGGAATCCACGGTGCAGCAAAAGCCAACGAATTTTTCGAAGCCGACATTAGTACATCTGCAGCAGTAGATCAACGTGCTGCCAACTGCCTGGAGGAAGCTGTACGGTCATTCACCACCATGCGGAATAGGTGTCGATCGTCGGACGCTGTCATCACCTTCCATCGTCCACTGCCAGTTTTTAAAAATATTCGGTGCTCGTTGTCCCACTGCTTCCAAACTCACATCACTGCGGAACTGTTACTCTGCACACGAGCTTCTATTGCGCGATAAGAAAATCCTCCTTTTAGAAGGCCGATAATACTCCCCCGTTCAAACTCTGTAAGTTTTTGGAATTTCTCCTTATTTCATCGAGGAAGCATACTTAGGTCTCACAAAACGTTAGGAACTAACAAACAATCATTAACTATTTTTAACGTCCCGCTACAGCCCTCTATTTGTACGCTTTCAGCATCAGTTCAGAGGTGCGGCGCATGCCACGCATGCACGGTGGATCTGAAGTTTTACTAGTTTATTTAACATCCTATAATTGACATTTACTGCAATGTTAATTTAATTCTGATGATTCTTTTATTTTTTTAGAAACAGCAGTGCACTAAAGAAACTGTTAAATGTATCTGATACGTTTTTTTGTAACTGATTGGTAATCATTAGGAATGTTAAAAAGTACTAAAATAATTTTTTCAACAAAAATCATTTTCGAATAATTTTAGTCAAAAAGCTATTTCATTCGCATTGAACCCTCTGAAGAAGAAAACATTATTATTTAAAATAGGTATGCTATATGTACATATATATATATATATATATATATATATATATATATATATATATATATATATATATATAGTCTAGGCTTTCAAGCTGTAGGGAGAGATAGTGATCTGGATAGGTATATTACTATAGTGATCCGGTACTAATCAAATTTATAGTGTAACTCGGATAGTTGATAATTGTAATAATTAAAGTGACGATTGGTCACTAGACTTTAAATAGATTTTAGATAGCTAGAAAAGTAGATTCGAGCCTGAAGTAAGTGCATTGGTATTTTAAGTCTTCTCATACTTCTCGTACCTCGTTATTTATCTACATATTGCTTCGATTGGGAACATCTCTTATGTAAGATTACTTGAACTTGTGTTGTTGATTGTGTGACAAATGAATATAGTATTTTTCGGTATGGCTAGTTTTCCTTCCCTTCTTCCCACATCTATGAGCGTGAACCGAGAGAACCTCACAAACATCGTGCCCCTGTGGCAATATTTAATATAACAATCAGTTTCTTGTTTTTTTTTAAACTTTGTTTGTATCTTCCTCATAGATAGATTTTGTATACCTGAAAAAGTAGTTTCAATCCATTCTAATATTAAAGCATTTTGTTCTACTTATTTTATATCCCCATCTCTAAAAAAAAAAGAGAGAGAGAAACCTGATACTAAAAACTCACAGAAACACTTCAAAACTTTCTCCTCGAAACTATTTCTCCCACAGACATTCTTTTTTACAGCAACAAACCGAGATAAACCCATAAAAACTTGTTTAGAACTTAATACGTTAAAATGTAACTCTTGTCACAAAAAATAGGAAAAGGAATCTGATATGTTTCAGTCAGACAGCTCTAAATCTCCATCGTCTTTTAAGAGCCGCGGCATTGTTCCTCGGCACTCTGTGTCTTAATTTGGGGCTTCACACAGAAATATAGCAACGGAAGATAAGGAAAGTAAATCCCTTTTAAGTCACGCCATTCGGAAAAATCGCCAACTTTGCGAAATTGTGTGTGGTCCCTTCCAATTGGCGGACTTATCTAATCTTTCATGTTTTGTAACCTGTCCTGTCCTCGCCAGGACTTTGATGTATGGATGCAGAAGCTACTGGATCAGAACAACAGAGGCGCGTGATCCGATTACGTCAAAAGCTGAGGAGAAATATTTTCCTAAGCTAGTGGTTTCGCCGCCATTTGTGGCCACTTAAAAAGAGTTGACAAATAAAAATTTCACAGTTTTAACTGTTATTGTAAAACTATTTTACCGTTTTTTTCTCTTTAAAGCTTTATTTATGAATTTGTTAAAATCTGATTCCAAACTTCTGAATTCAAATTTCTGAAAAAAGAAAATAAATACACTCTGTGGATTATGCATAGTGCTGAGAGAATTGGTGTTAAATGGAATTTTTTAAAAACAAAAGATTAGTGAATTTTACCTAATATAATCATTTACTACACTCGCTATTTTTAATGTGTTGGAAATGGTGTGATGTACCCAAAATTCTCAAGGATTCTTTGTATGGTTTAGTGATGATAAAGCACAAAAGATAGAACACAATGTATTTATTTCGCCTGAATTTTTTACCGTTATGTGCATTAAAATACGAATACAATATTTGAGGAAAAATTAGTTAAATTAAAGTTATGCTAATCTGTGGTTAATTGGGCTCAAATTCAATTATTTTAAGTCATTGTCACATTAAGGAAATCGAAAATAGTTGCTAAGCCATGTTTGTCTTCCTACCTTCCAAACTCATATTTAAGATAATAATAAGCTTTAAAAAAAGATTCCGCTATATAGTCATAATTTATGTTTTTTAGCTTATTTATATCCTCAATTCAAAACTTATTGAGCAATAATTTTGTTTACAACTAACTCCTTAGCTGCCATCTTCGTATATATCCATCTCACTCAACCGGTGCGTTTAGTACCCAGACGTATATATTCGTCTTTCCGAAATACGATTCATTTCTTTGCGCAACCATAAATAAAACTATTCCAAATGATTTGAGACGCAACGAAATAACCTTAACAATGTTTGTGAGACATTCACTTGTTTTAGAGAAAAATTTGCTTATTCGTGCTTCCCCCTCGATACCCTGCATACATGCACCAATGTGAAAAATTGAAATTGGGGAGCGAGGGAGGTATTTTTTAATCGTCACTCTTAAGGGTTGAAAAAATCGAAAACTTTTATATAGTTTCCGTTAACACCCCAGTAAAAAACTAAATTTGGATTTCAGTTGATGACCAATTGCTTACTGGCATGGAGCTTCGAAGCTACACTAAAGCTATTGGTGGTGTGCTTCGTATTAATGAGGTGCGGTCAAGCAACGAAGACCGCACCTGAGCTACCAGCCTACTTTCAATATCTTCCACACCCCGCCAAGTAGAGGACTTTGTTTCGAGAGATTTAATGTTTATTTGTCACTCACCATAATGGGTTATCAA
The DNA here is from genome assembly GCA_019973935.1 of Trichonephila clavipes. NCBI lineage: Eukaryota > Metazoa > Arthropoda > Arachnida > Araneae > Nephilidae > Trichonephila > Trichonephila clavipes. The sequence continues at coordinate 286,358 of BMAU01005597.1, forward strand.
TCACACCACTTCGAAGAGAGATAAATGTACAAACATTCCATTTAATTTAATACAAGTAGTGTTTTTTGTTATAGAAATTTAATATATTTAAATTCAAAATACTACACTAAAAAGTCGATGTAAAATAAGTAACAATTAGACAAATTGCTTCAAAAATCTCGATAATAGTTTCATCGCAAATCGGCATTCTTGGTGTACTTTTCGGTTGAACAATTTTCTTTTTGAAATATTTGCACACGGTAGCGAATTTGAAGAGTATTATTTGCTGATGTCGCCAATATACTGACAATTCAACGAAATAATAATACAATCGATTTGCGATATTTAAGAAGGTCTACAAAAACAAATAATCGTTTGGCATACGAGGTATTTTGTCTCATGTTTTATTACATTTTGAATTCACTTTCTATAAATTTTATTATTTTTTTTAAAAAAATTATGAATGCTTATGCAAATTTCTCTCCTTGGCGATTAAAACTGCTTTTGCAAGTTGTAGGAAGATTCGATCTAAGCACCTTCTGTTCCAGAAACGAGTATCTTAGCCATCTCTCCAAAACGATCGTTATCGCATGGTGGCTATTACTGGTTTATATCGATACCGCTGCAATACTCTCCCACCAGTAAATCGGTGGATAGGCAAACGATTTTAGGTTTGTTAGGTGGAGAGCGTGTTTTTTATTTACTTATTGTTTATTTTCTTTTTTATTGTTTATATCTATTTATTTTTTATTTATCTTGCGGTAGATGACACCACAACAGTTCAGAATGATGCATTTTTTTAATTCAGTCAAGGTCACCAATGTAGTTCTTAGAACTCGCGACCTACGGGTTTGTAATCTAGTAACGTATCCACTAGACAAAATTTATCACCTCTGCCTGGATAATGTTATAAGCTTATTTAGATACCGCTACAAAGTCTAAACATATAACGTTGCACTGGTTGTGTTTGATTTTTCTAACAACTTTAAAAAAAATAGCAAACATTAATGAACAGACATTTTTATTGCCCACTTTTAGTTCGTTTGTGCTTCGTTTTAAAATGCATTTCGAAATTTTTCTTGCTGTCATGCTCACACACACAAAATAAATGTTTCACTTGATAGAAATATACATGCCTGTCTCAACATATCCCGTTCTGAGACGAGAACATCCTTGACAATCTTATTCATATATCCACTCCACAAAAATCCTCACACACTCTTCCTTACATTTCAGAAAATAATTTTCATTCTTAAATGTTCCTATTGTAAGTCGTCTTCCGACAAATAAGCTCCAGAAACTCACTTTGCTTATGCAGGGGTGTATTTGAAAGTTTCTAAATGGAAATCTTTCCACGTGAGAGTGAAAAGAAAGGACCCTTTGCATGTTTCGGAGGGCGAATTTAAAAGAGGAGTTAAGCAAGTCGTTTTAAACTCGCATCTCGAATTCGAAGACTCAGTCATGAATATTTAAGCAGGGCAGGGATACTTTTAATGTCCTATGCGAGGGTATCCGGGATATAACTTCAGACTTGCTTTGATTATTTTTAAGATGCGGAGGGAGAAATATCGTTTATTTATATAAGTTACTATGGTAATTTGATTTAATATGCAAAATCATACTATTTTTCTTTAAAAAAACACATTTGCTGCGTAGTTAACAAAAGAAGTTAAGTAACGGAAAATAATTCCAAATAGTAACCAATAATCAGAAATCGAATTTTGACACTAAGAATAAAAAGAAATAGAGAGTTAGTAGTTCGATATCCACTAAACTTAGTAACGCAACAGCCAATGGAGTGCCAAAGCCTATTGTGCCTATCTCAGTTTTTCTTGATCTTGGGAACTGAGGTGCATGACCAGACGTTCCGGTCAGGTGGTCAATCTCAAGGGAAACCTACAGTGTGTTAAGTTCCCAAGCAAGTTTGGTACACATTGAGCGACCCTCTGAAGATATGAAAGGCTCAGGCCGGGGTTCGAACCTCGGACCTATGGCGTGAAAGTGCGGTAAGCTACCACTTAGACACTGAATCTCAATTCAGTATCTATTGAGACATAATTAAGCATGACAATTCCATATTTCACGCTAATGTTTAAATTTTTAAATTAATAAATAAATTAATAAACTAATAAACTAATAGATTAATAAAATAATTAATAAAATTTTTAATTTAATCTAATGTAATTTTACTTCAAATAATTAACTTCTGAATATCTAGACATTTTTGTGAATACATATATATTTTATGATTGCCAACATAGAGCTGTCAATTGTCAACGATTATGAACATACTGTTCACAACAAACGATTTACGATTGTCAACATATTTCAGATGACGTGTAAAACTTTTGTCTTTATAGATTTTAGATTAGAGGTCTCTAATCTTGTTAACCTAAGGAAACCATTTAATATTTTCCTAAGGCCCAAGGACTCCACCTAGTCCTAGGTAGATCCTTCTAACAAAGCACTATAGCTTTCATATACAGCGTGTCCGAAAAAGATTGTACCTTTATTAAATTTTTTCTCTAGTTTATGTGAAGTACTATTGGAATGTTTTATTATACTAGAAGTGATATAATATATCAAAGGGATTTTTTGTACCAAAGTAGTACTTTACCAAGATTCAATATGAGGGCTCTTTGTGACACCACACATATCTAGGTGGTACTCAATTTCCATCTATTTTCGCACCACTATGTATCTTGTAACGGCAGAAAAAGAATGTACTCGTTTACTTTATTTTTTTCTAGGTACCCAGTGTATAGAGATTGGTGAAAATAGGCCTGGAAACGTCTATACACCAAGTTTTGAAATATCCGTCTTTCCTGTATGCACAAAATTGTCAACATGGTGCCCAACAAAACACAGAAAGCATTTTGTGCTGTGGAATACGCAAAAACAATGTCTGTTATCACAGTTCAACGGAACTTTTGGTGACAATTTGTGGTCGATCCACCAGACAAGAAATCAATCAAACGTTGGTATACACAATTAATAGAGACCGGTTGTTTTTGCAAAGGCAAAAACTCCGGGCGACAGCGTTCGTAGGGAACTGTTGATAGAGTTCTGCAATTCTTCCTTGGAATATCTAGTAGCTTTCAGGCCTATTTTCATCGCTCTCTACACACTGGGTACCTCGAAAAATTAAAGAAAAAGGGTATATTCTTTTTCTATCATTACAAGAGTCATGATGGTGCGAGTATGACGAAAATGGAGTACTGCCTAGATATCTGCTGTTTCACGAAGATCACCCATATTAAAACTTTCTAGGGTATATCTTTGGTACAAAAAAAATTTTGATATACATACTACCTAATTTCCGATATAGTAAAACATTCCAATAGTACCGCAGAGAAACTAAAAAAAAAGGTCCAGTCTTTTTCGGACATGTTGTATAGGTCGTTTCGGGTATTAAAGTTAATATGAGAAGTAGCCGGAAATTAAAGTGACTCAATTTCAAGTACATTTTGAAACAGAAGCTTTCGGTCCGTGAAAAATAAATTTTGAGTGTCGTTTTTCAATTTTTAAAACACGAGTAAACAAAAACAAGATTCATCAAGATCCTTTGCAACAGAAATTCAAATGGTGTTATTGTGTTGCAATGTGTGTTTTGTTTTTTTTAAGACTCACACATGCTAGAACATAATAAGTCTCTTTCACTCCTACAGTTGGATAAGTTGCATAGATTCACCCATGCTTATTAATCCGCTTTCAAAGCTATTCATAAGTGTGAGAAAACATTCTCAAAAATAATGTATACAAAATGAAATATTTAAAGATCAAAGTTAACTGATGAGCAATGTATGTAACTGTTATAATTTTATCTGATATACTAGGCCTCAAAACAGCAAAATATGTCATTTGAAAGTTACGTTAATTGTGATTATAAAGCTTTGTTCCATGAATCACGAATGTGTGTCAGCCATTATAACTTTTTAGAATTAATTTTGTAATCGTCTTACCCCTGAAGTTGCTTCCTCATTATCATGTCTACCTAAGGCTGCGGTGGGAACGCTGCATGACCAAGATTCTCTATGATAAATTGAATTTATTATTATCAGTTATAATATTCCACAACAAAGTAATTATTAAAAGAAAGCCCTAGGGTAACTGAGAGAGTGAACATTAACGTCACACTATTCAGCTATACGAGGACTTTTGGCAACACACCCCGTAATTTTGAACCATGGTCAAGTGACGTGAACGACACCTGAGCTGGCACCACCTCTCCTAACTATCACACCACATCATCAAAAGGACGTATGAGCTTTCAACATATTTAACGTGCATCGCTACCCTACACGGTGGGTTTTTAGTGGTATTAGGCTTGAACTCGTAATAAGGCCAGCCACGATCCAATACCTTGACCACTGAGCTATCGCGACCAAAAGGAAGCCCTTGGAGTGATATAAAGAAAGCAACTACTTTAAGTGAATAAGAGCACGAAATCAACGTCACAATCTCGTATCATTAATTGCATTTAATATGCTTAGCGTAATGGGAAATACGTTGGTTATCGTGTTTTTTAATTTATATCAGTGATTTATTTACGTAATAAACTTTACATTTTAATGAAAATAAACCACATTGACCATCATTATTACGACGGACCACCAACCCCTTTATTAAATCAGTATTACATAAACCACTATTGTTACATCATTGACGGATCACCCTCAGGCATTACCAAGTATTACAGAAAAAAAATGCCCGATAATGCAACATCAATAATCAAATGATGAAGCTGAATAGTCGCATAACATTTGCTTTGAAAGAATAAAAAAAGGTAATAAATGTTTTTTTAAAAAAAAAATCAGTCTAGATATTCATAGTGCCAATTCTTTTATCAATTTTGGCTTAATTATAAAGCATTACAGGTAATATAAAGAAACAAGCAAAAAGTAATTTTCTCGTAAGTTTTTGAGAGCCATACTAGACTAACACTTGAGTTCAATCTCAGATTTAAATTTAGTATTAGGTTTAGTTTTTGTGTCACCTTTTAATTTTAAAAAAGAGTACATTTTTAGATATTTATTGCAAAGCATTTAATTTCCATACAAAATATTTCGAAAACAGCTATCATTATTGCTGCATTATAAATCAGTAATTTCCCCTTTATAATTTATCCCTACATATTACATTTCAGTAATCTAATACATTAGTAATCTTTATGGTCGAAAGTTAAATAACCATTAGTTTATATTCTACATACAAGTTTCTCCCTTTTGTTACATTGCAGTATCATGCCAATGTAATGGAGTAATTTGCAACTACACTTACTTTGATCCATCTAATGAAAGATTTAATATGCATATTAAATTCAGTATTATTATTAATTATACTAAAATCGTGCTTCTCAAATTTTCAATATTCGCGACCATATATCAATCATAATTTTCTTAGCTTCTCCTTCCCCATCCGTACAAATAACAATGCATTGGTTTCAATAATACTATACTTTGACACACTAAAACTACAATAAGACTTATACTTCCTAAATGCCACCGGCGTATATATACATCTGGCTCAACCGTTATGTTAAATACCCCGGACGTATATATACGTTTTTCTGAAGTACGATCTTTTCTGTGCACTGCTTTTCATAAAATTATTCCGAAGGTCTTGGAATGCAATAAAAGAACCTTGACAGTGTTTGCGAAGCTTTTACTTATATCAGAGGATTTCTTTATTTTTTCCTTTTCTCTCTCCTTCCCGCCAATACATCACATACGCCCATCTACGTGTTAAACGGTGGTTTTGGGAAGCAAATCGCATAACTTTCAATCGGCAGTTGATTATTTATAAACCGGACAAATTATCAAGGTAAGTGTTAATTTGTGTACATAATTTTATATATGACAAGCTCATGGGGTTTACTGGTAATTATTAAACTTGTTCTTCGTATAGTTAAATTAATTATAAAATTCATTGCGCAGCACTGATACATTTATAAGTGTATTATATCAGTGGAAATGTTAATTTTATTTTTTATGTCAGAATGCTACGTATTTGTTTGCTTTCAGTAAAATAATAATTTCTTTAAACAATCTTTTCTTTTTGGATTTTCAATATGCTCGCGCCCACTCTCATAGAGTTATCACGCCCCCTAGGGGGGTGTCCCACAGTTTGAGAAACGATGCATTAAAGGAATTTTAAAGTTACTAATAAGTGGACTTTTCGAGTTTGAAGGGTAAGTATGATAAATGGCATCTGACAAGACGGCTGTTTAAAAAAATAGGTTTTCGTACATTTTTGAATAAACGTTTTGATTTTATTTTATTAAAGTTAGTAAAATATAACCTACACTATTTACTTATTATGACTTGACTAGTGTAATTAATAAATATGCAGAATATCCATAGAAAATTACACAAATCTGGGTTGATATTGAAAATGTTTGACTGTGAACTTAAAACAATTAATTAAGAGGTATAATATTCTTCCCGTGATACCTTATTCAAAATTCTAAATCATTTTCTAGTGAACTTTTGTATCTTTGGTTTGGGCTTTAGGCAATAACCATGGTCAACTCACGAAAACTACACGTAAACTAATACCTTGCCCCCCGCACACACACTTTCAATTTCCATATCATGCCAACTAGAGGACTGTAGTCCTTGACAGATTTAAGGGATCCGTCTACGTTTAGAACCCTGATTTTAAAAAAGTACATAAATAGATAATTTCCATGATATTTATTGTCGATTATATTAGAATACATGTATAAAATTGTTTTAAGGACATTTTGACAAAATAAAATTATTTAAATACAATTTTTCATCAAAAAATTAACTTAGAATAACCCTTTTTCAAAATATTCTTCTTTTGTGAAAAATGCTTCTATTATAATAATAATTTGCCTGTATATAACTCAGATCTCTGTACAGAGGCTCAACTAAGTTTTTTGAAAAATTCACATTATCAGAGTTACAACCAATTGAAATAATTATCAGTGTTTTTTTCCAAAAATTTCTTCCCTCTGTTGTCGTAAAACAAGGATAAACCAACTTCTAAGTTTTATATTTCGAAAATTCTAGTTGAGCCTCTTAAGAGAGGTCCGAACTATGTACAGGCAAAATATTATTATAATAGAAGCATTTTGAACAAAAGGAGAACATTTTGAAAATGGGTCATTCTATGTTCATTTTTTGCCGAAATATTATACTTAAATAATTTTTTTATTGTAATAGACACACACACTATTCTTAAAACAATTCTATATACATTTTCTAACCTAAGTGACACTAAATATAATAAATATTTTCCATTTATACGCTTTTGAATAATGACGGTTCCGAAAGTAGTCGGATACCTTAATGTGCTTCATCCCTATGCATTGTGAGTTCTATAATGACACTAGGACTTGAACCCATGACTGAAAATTGCCTGTAGTGAATTCTTGGCCATTATCAGCCACCTACCGCGACTATTTTTTCCCATAAAATCCTTGAAAGATCAAATTTAAGCTTATTGGCTAGATCATTTTCAATTACTTGGAAATTTGTTTCATCTATATAAGACCCCATTTACCTTCCATAACCATTCAGATCTTCCAAGTAGTAACTTTATTCTAAAAAGTTTTAGCGACATCAATAACACTCAGTTATGTTTATTGTTAAATCTTCTTGTCTTCTTATATTTCTTGCACTATACGTTGTGCTATTACCTTTATAGAACTCAAAGTAAAATAAGCCCGAAATTGTTTGTTACTTACACATCAATATCTTGAAAATTAACTAATAACTCTTGCAAATTTGTAATAGAAATAAGATCACGATGAATTTATATTAATTTGAGTCAAGTAAATTATCCTTTACACGTTCAACTTTGTGTGAGTTCATACAATTGGAAAATCTACATTTTTTATGTAATAATCGAATAAAACAAGTATTTTATATATATATATATATATATATATATATAATATACGTAAAAAAAAATTAAAGAAATTCCTACTTAGATCAACAAAGAAAATTTTTCTTTTGGCTACTTTTTATTAAATAGTTACAATTAATATAAGTATGTATATACATAAGATAAAATCACAACTTTAAGTGGTAATTAATTTTTATTAATTTTCTTTAAATTATCGTATTGTCAAAGAAAACAATCGTGTCTATTAAATTTTTGTTCAACTCAATGCTTTAAAACGTGAGAAAAAAATATTTTAAGTTTGGAACCATGTCGCTAAAAATGAAACCAACGTGGCTGTATCTGCAATTCCTTAAATAATTAGTCCCAGTCAATTAATTTTAGTTAATTATAATTAAATTATTATACTTTTACCAAAAACCATAAAGTATAGAAAATTTAAGCTCAAATGAGCCCTTTAAAATGTGACAAAAAAGCATTTTCATGTTTTGACACACACACACATAAAAAAAGGGTCACTAAGTCACCAAAAATGATGTCAACGTGGTTGTACTTGTAATTCTTTGAATAATTAGTTTTAATCAATTAATTTTTATTAATTATAATTAAATTATCGTATTTTCCTCTAAAATAACCGTGTGTATAAAATTTCAGCTCAATTGAGCGCTTTAAAATGTATTTTATTAACGATTGAAAATTCCACGAATATAAATAAATAATTATATATAGAGAGAGAGTGTGAGTTAATTGTAGGAATTGAATAATATTCATATACAATATAATTATTCTTTCTAATAATAATGCCCATATAATAAATATAATTATTATATACAAAAGTGATCATAAAATATAATAGTGGTAATTATAAATTCCATAGTAATAATTATAAATAAATAACATTTGTAATATTTATAAGAAAGTAAAGTAAAAAAAAATGTCAATTCCTACTTAGATTGACGAAGAAAAATTTCATATATTTTAGCTACTTTTTATTAAAAAGTAACAATTAATATAAATTGACAGAATCACAACATTAAGTGGTAAGTTATTTTTATTAATTATCATTAAACTATTATATTGTCATCCAAAACAATCATGTATGTAAAATTTCAGTTCAACTGAATGCTTTAAAACGCGAGAAAAAAAAACTTTTCAAGTTTTGACACAAATCACCAAAAGGGTCGCTAACTCACCAAAAATGACGCTAACGAGTATGTATGTGTAATTCTTTAAATAATTTTCATCAATTGATTTTTTAATTATAATTAAATTTTTGTATTGTCATCCAAATTAACCAAGTATATAAAATTTCAACTCAATTGAGCGCTTTAAAATATGTATTTTATTAACGATTGAAAATTTTACCAAGATAAAGAGATAAATATATAGAGAGTGTGAGCTAATAGTAGGAATTGGAAAATTATTACTATGTATAAATAATATAGCAAACAATTGTTATACACTTAATAATTATTATATTATATATTATAATAAAATAATTACATAATATGTATTAAAATAAGTTATGAATACCAATTGCTGATAACTTGCAATATTCAAACACTGTGAGTACCTTCAATGAATTTCATCGAACAAGAAATGTTCAAAAAATCATTATTAAAAAGTAAAGTAAAGTGGAAATGTGCAATTTTTAGCAATAATAAAAAGCACAGCAACCATTCTTTAAAAAAAATAGCCTGTTACTCACCAATGATATTAGAAATATCCATATTCAAAAATAGCACAAAATACAACATAAGCCTAAAACAGTACCTTGAAGAACAAATGCAATGGAAATGGTTAAATTTTTAAAGAAATTGAATTAAAGTCGTCCGAAATTAATAAGGTTACCACGGGAAAAAAACAAAAAAAAGTTAATTCTAATATACTTTATCACCATGGCAATTACATTACCACATGATAAAAGTATTAAGGTAACCATATTGTAATGTTATAGCCCATCTTGACGAATATAAGCAACAGCTCTGCGCGTAGCAGTCCTAATCAAATTAGCGCCCTAAAGGGAGTTACGTATTCTGATAACTAGGCTTATGATATGCTTCTTTGTTATTTACACATCACTGCTTTTAAAAATATATATAACCAATGGTTCTCCCAAATTTGTACTAAACATAAGAGCAGGATAAATTTACTTCGAGACAAGTTGTTTTTTCTTTACATCTTTTTTTAGTCCATGCAATTGAAAAATTCACGTTTTTCATGGGATGAACAAGTAGTATGATGAATGAACCAAAACACCTTTTCGTATAAAATACCTATCCAATAATTTTTAACTTATCGCTTAGAGCCCTTATACTTCATACTTACCTTTCAAATCTTCTAAATGTATAGAAAGTCATCTATTGGGAAACCGTGGCTCAAGATGGAGGATGTGTTTGTTTCCTCAAAACTCTCTCTGGACCCTCCTCACGTCCTGCAGGGCACAGAAGTCACGTAGCCGGTGGGGTTTGAAGCAGATTCCAGGGCAGGTTGCAGGACGGATATGGAAGCGACATGCCACCCGGTTTTTTTTGTTGTTGTTGTTGCTTCCTATAAATGGCGTTTTGTCTCGATCGAAGCAGCTTTCGAAACATGTCCGACACACTCCGATTCGTTTTCCTGCTTATTTGGAGGATAAGAAATGGATTTGCTTTTCTTGAGTGGTTCCCTTTTTCCGGATTCCGGGCACAGCAGGGAAGAGAAATCCGTGAATCCTTTAGGCGAGTTTTTTGTTTGTTTTTGGGGTGTTGATGCATATTCGAAAAACGGAAATAGGAACTGATGAATCAAAAATGTATGAGTAGTTTGAGAGTTTACTTTGTTACAATTATTTGATGTGATACTTAGAAATTGAATTTAAACCTTTTGGGATTGTATATATAAAGCTGGTTTAAAAATTTTTTCTTGAAGAATGACTCCTATTTATATATATATGAATGTAAAATCTGACAACTCGTATATTCGTCTGAATAAAAAAAAAACAGAATTACTCATTTTTATTTTTATGATACAGGTATATAATTCAGCGCTTCTCAAACTTTCAATACTTGCGACCCAATATCCATTCATAATTTTCATCGCGTCCCATTCAATACAATAGCTATGTATTGAATCCGATAATGCAACATTTTCAAGCTAAAGCTACAATACGAATTTAATCTCTTAAGGGCCTCCGGCGTATATAGACGTCTTGCTCAGCCAGTGCGTAAATTACCTCGGACGTATATATACTTCTTTCGGAAATAAGTTTACTACTATCCATACAATTATTCCGAAGACTTTGGAATGCAATAAAATAACCTTAACATTGTTTGAGAGGGATTTACTTATTTCAGAGGCTTTTCTTATTTTCCCTTTCTTTCCCCCCTTCAAGTACAACACATAAGCATGCATACGTGCAAAATGGTTGCATTGGGAACTGTGAATCGCGTAACTTTCAATCTGCAGTTAAGGGGTTATTATAAGCCGCACAAATGATCCAAATAAGTGTTAGTTTTTGCGTATGAGTTATTAAACTTGTTCTTATCTTAGAATTCTTAAGATAATTATGAAGTACATTGTGTAGTACCTATACATTTAAAAGTGTATTATATCTGTGTAAAGGTTTGTTTTTTATTTGACATTAGGACAGAATGCATTTTGTTTGTTTAATTTTTTAAAAAAAATTAATAATTTTTTTAAATAATCCTTATTTTTGAACTTTTTAATATACTCGCCCCCCTCCTATGATTATCCCACTCCTCTGGGGATGTGCTCCACAGTTTAACTTCTTGCAGCGTTTTCACTGCAGAAACGTTCGCCATTTGCCGTGCACTTCAATTAATGGATTCCAATATGCCCCGTAAATACTGCATCTATACTGACAGCTTGAGTGTCCCAGAAGCACTTGAAAACTACAACGATCGGGGTCATCCAGTGGTATGTAATATACTTGACATAACGAGTCGATTGTACAGCAAGGGTTTCAATATAGCATTTTGCTGGCTACCAAGCCACGTAGGTATTATTGGCCACGAACAAGCGGAGAGCGTGACTCAGTCGGCAACGACCTATCTGCCGCTAACACTACCACTTTCGGACATGAAGCGTGTCATCCTGCATCATATTTTAACAACATGGCAGGAATCATGGAGTCAGCAGTTAGATAACGAACTGCACTCTGTGAAACCTGTCATAGGAGCATGGCCTGTGTTGCCAATGCGAAGGACTGATGTCAAATTGACTCGTCTCCGTTTTCGTAATACTCGCTTCATACAGAGACATTTGTTGTTTGGAGAAAACGCTCCTGAATGTCCTTCATGCAAAGCCTTGAACACTGTGCGCCACATTTTAATTGAATGTTTAGTTTTTAGCCATCATCGCATGACCTTTATTCATACATCTATTTTAACCTTATCTGACTTGATGGGAGAACCCCCAAAAAAAAAAAAAATCTATTTGCTTTTCTTTTAAAAATCGGATTTTTATATTTTATTTGATTTGTGTTTTTAATTAGATTTTTAATAATGTATATGTACGCATGCATGCATATATGCATATGCATGTGTGTAAGTATTTTTATGTATTTAAGGGAAAAAAAAGTGTCAACAAGTTTTAACAAGTGTCTGGCGGAGCTTCACCGAAATTAACCTTGCGCCATTAAAATTCAAATTCACTCACTTACTCACGCTTCACAGTTTGAGAATAGCTGTATCAGAGGATTCTACACTGAAGTCATTGAAAGTAATTTGTTCTTTTTGTTGAATGTATGATGTTGAACCGCACACCCACTTGCTTTATATGAGCGAAGTCACAAGTTTTTTAAACAGAATAAATTTTGATTTAGTAGAGAGAGTTTTACGTATCTCGCTCCCTTTGAATACAAGAATAATTTTTTTCATCCTTATACTACTGACTCATTGATAAAACGAACAGCAAAATAATAATTATGTTCACCTACCTTGTTATTTCAAGCAAGGCAAGGTATCAATACCTATTTTCGTTTCTTTGTGTCTTAAGTATGTTTTTATGAAGAGAAATGCGATATCTCATAATTCAACTAAAACAAATCCAATAGGCAGAAATACAAATCGAATTGCAAGGGCATGCCTCTAAATCGGAAAAACAACGACGATAGAAAAAAAATAAACTGCACGAGATAAGACTTCTCGGATAGAGAGAATAATAATAAATAAAAACATTATAGAAAAACTCCCGCAAAGTAAACGAAATTGAATTTTCTTTCAAATCTTATTCGAAAGAAATCTTGTTGACGCGGCATTTTGGAAAAGCTTGTGCGTTCCTCCGAATCACGGTTCGTTAATATCTACGTTCTTCTGGAATAGAACTGCATTTTTGCAGACGGCTTCTGAATGAAAAACATTCGAATTTTGAGCGGATAAAGGCATGGTAGGTTAAAGGTAACATTCATCAGGAGGGCAACATGTGGTAATGGTTGCGTAAAAGCGTATGCTTCCTTCGCAAAACAGGTTTTTCTTTTAAAAAATTCTTGCATCATCATTTTATTTCACTGTTTTACAAACTACAGTTTAGTTGAAAGTTTTTAGATGAACACTTCTTGCACAATTTTGATGAGAAATCAATTCAATTACATTCAAGGAAATTTATGAAATTAAATTTATTCTAATCGTAATGCTTATATATTTACAGGCTCGTGTTACATAAATGTCCCATAATTAATATTCATCGCAAATGTAACGATTCTTAAATACTTAATTTTCAACTAAGTTCAGATAGTTTTTTTTAATTTAAAAATTTTACGAAAATTTTACATTTAAGTGATTGAATATTTATTGACGCATCACTCTGAAACAATACTAGGGCTATATTGCCGTCTTAATTTTTAACCATACACTTTTAAGAGAGTTAAAAGTTACGCGATTCGCTACCCAGTACCATCGTTTTTCACAAAAGTTTTTTTTTGGGGGGGAGGGGGTATAAATACTTCTTTAGATAAGCAAATTTTTCTGTAAAATAAGTAAGGCCTTTTTTTTCACAAAAACTGTCACGGTTATTTATTGTATTTCAAAGCCTTCAAAATAGTTTTATTGATAGCAAGGCAAAGAACGGATCGCATTTTGGAAAGTCATATATATACCTCCAGGGGCATTTAATGAACCTGTTGAGAGAGAAGGATATATACGCTGGGGTGTTAGTTAAGGGGTTAATTAATTATTCAAACATCATAGGTTCTTGTAAATGTGTTTATTGCTTTCGTCTCATTCTAAAGCAAGACGAGAACTAATGGTAACGGAATTCGTACGTCAAGTGACGGTGATACTTCAGCTGGTCCAATCAACGTTCACTACTCTTGTCAAAGATCTCTACTGATCATAAGCTGTGTTTTAGAACAAATGTGTTTTAATTTGAAGCATATTAGTTTATTGTTAAGCTTCAGAAATATTGTCCCCGCACTTCTTCCGCAAGGTTTGTCATACATACTGTACCTTCTAAACCTTTTTCAGAAAATGGATACTTTCTCTTGGTAGCTCACTTGTAAGGTCATATTCTTTGGGGAGCCTTAGTTTGAAGGCAAACTCTAAATATATATTTTAGGATACCACCTCTTCGAGTATGCTATACCCTGCGTGTGGATCCCTACTACAGTTCTGAATGCATGGGCACGTTTTAAATCTTCCTTATGCTATAGCATATTACTGTAGTTATGAGGAAGAAATGTGATATTTATGTAATTTAATAGATGCAGTATTTAATAGATATAGTACAACAGCATTTTCGGATGAAGAAGTTCTCTTTGCGGTTATGATGAGTAAGAAGAAGATTGATTCCTCAAGTGAAATCAATCCAGATTTAGAAGAAGGAGACACTGTTTAAAATAAATGTTTTATATGTTGAGACACACACACACACAAAACATTTGGGAAAAACGTAATTTTTAAGGAGACAACTGGCACACGCGTCTTATTCTCTTTCAGATGAAGTTTTGAAAAAAAATCTATTGCTGCAACAATAAGAGGAAATAAAAGATTAATTCCAAACTTTTTAAATTTAAAGAATAGAGAAGTTTCCTCTTATATGTTTATTTTTAAAAGATACAGATGAAAAAAATTAAGATCCTGTGAAAACATCGCACTCACTCACGGCGTAAGGAGCGTATGAACAATGCACTGAATACACTTATGAAGAGCAGAAAAACTAAATTTACGAGTGAAAAATGTAATAAACATATTGTGTGTGCATTTCCTACTTTTCTTCATTTTTTTTTACATTTTTGTACAAATTTTACATTAAAAACAGAATGTAAACGCCCTTGAGTATAAAAAAACCTGCGCGAGAAATTTTGGTCGTTTTCTTTGATCGAGTGATGCCGGGTTAAACATTATTTTTCCCTATTTTACTCATAAGATACCATTGCTCCTACTTTTCCTGCTGCTATTAACAATTATATCATGGTTGGTAAATAATTTGTTCTGAGTATGATTGATAATTGTTTGCACACTTTTAAAAGAATAATATATAATATTGATTTTTTTTCCCTCTATTCACACAACAGCTTTGAGTAGGCCAAGGTTTTCTCGAGAGAACCTTCTTTCTTTCCGCTCCGCGATTAGCCACAGTTCTCCAATTACGCACTTTTATAAGTGTAAAATTGCATTCTACATAACCAGCCTATCATAATATTTTAACCTACTCCTAGTCCTAGCTCCAATAGATTTGTAATCGAAAATTTCGAATATCAAGGATGAGAGGTCCGCACACAGATGTGGCCCACTAACCTTAAACGACCAATTTTGATGGATTTGAAGACTTCTTCCCTAAATATGATTCAAAATTATGTCATTGTATCCACAATCCATTCTCACTAAAAGCACCAAAGGATATATCTAAAAACTCTTCGCTCAAAAATGGGTAGATATTGGATTAGTGCTTTAAATGCCTACAATTGTGCACCAATTTGTGATAACATTTTAAGGACTCCACATACACACAATATCTGTTTTGTTCAAGCAATTCATAAAAAATGTTAAATTTATTTGATAAACATATCTTTGAGTATACATTATGGAAGTAGAATTAACAAATTTGCTTCTGGATTATTTTTGCAACAGAAAACTCAGTACCTCGATATTCCAATAGTACTTAAACATATAATGAATGTTTGGTTCTATAATGTTTAAGTATTGTAAATTGATTTGCAAAATTTGAAGAACACTTTAATTTTTATTAGCCTTAGCTGCAATAACATCAAAACGTTGCAAATAGTCTAATGCCAAATACGGACTGTTGCGAATTCGGTAAACTGTGAAGAAGGTTACAAATAAATTACTTCCCGATTTGTAAGAATAAATATAAGTACAGTTAGTTTACATAAAATATAGTTAATTACAAATGTCTAAATATAAAATATAGTAAAATACAAATGCCTAAATACAAAATTGTGAAATTCATCTAAAAATTAATTATTTTTAAAATTATATTCTATAATTTTATGACATTTTTGTTTATTAACTCACTTGGCTTGTGCAGTTACTAGTTGTCAACGAGTAAAACATTTTTTTCCAACAACTATATTTCAGATGATTTTTCGATTTTTCTGTAAACTGCACTCACCAAGAATATCTTTTTTACGATTAATTAGCGAATTCAATGATTTGAACACCATCAACCAATAAAAGAATGGCAGTGGAAGTCAATAAAATGCACTAATTTAAGATCCAATAGCAAAACGCAGTAGTCTCTGCAGGCCAATCTCCATCTAATTTCGTCTTCATTAAAAGTAAAATGGCTTCTCTATACAGAACTTCGAAAAATTATAACAGCCTTGGCGGCCGTTACAGAACACAGGTGTATCTAGTGCGATACGGTAAAACTTCCCCCGTAATCATCATCATTCTTTGGTGGAAGACTCTTGGCAGGCCCATTGAAAAATATAATTTGCACTTAAATAAGCTTAATGACTCCTCCTGGAGGAAGCTACCTCCTTAAATTAGGGAAACGTAAACACAGTTACTTGTTTTTTCTTCTGCTTCCGAAAACATTTTTTGTTCCTTATTCCTTTCATAAAATTCTTTTATAGTGAACGGAAGAACAGTATTTAAAACTTTATTTTTGGAAGAAATACCCACCGAACCATTTTCTTGGCGGAAGAGATCCAAAGGAAAGATTGGCCAGCTTCATGCAAAGTTTCTGATATCGATCAGCTTAGGGAAGCATATAAGGACCACTCAATTTTATCAAATTAGAAACTGAATCGAAAAAACTGGAAAAGAAGGCGCTGTTATGGAGATGTATTTCGTTTAATGGGGAAGTAGCGGCTGTATGGGAACTTTTCTAGAACTAAGAAAGGAAACTATTGATTAGATTAAAACATTTCGTCGGTATGTGTTTATCTGATATCATGTACGATATATACATAAGCGTTCTTTTTTACTCAGGTTGAAAGTGGATGAGTTTCAGGAGTGAGTTCGTGATTTATAGCATACTGCGTTCCTACATTTTTAGAATGTTAAGTGGGTAAGTATAAGGAAATAATGTTTATTAAATGTACTGATGTTTATCATGATGCCTTAATGGATTTCTTTTGGCTCTAGATTTTAGGAATGATATGATTTTCTTTAGTGCATAGTAAATAAAAGAAGCTACTAAATCGGTAAGATCATGTGAGTGGAGTAAATGTGTTCTAAAAAAAATTGTTGAAGAACCCTTACATAAAAACAAAATGCAATCAAAATTAAAACGCGTTGATATAACTTTCTAGTTCTGTTCTTCCAGCATCTTACATTATTTAATAATTTACTAGTTTTGATTAATAAAAGTTTAAGCTAAAATTATTTCGGTTCACCCTTTAAGTGCTTCCAGAGTATATATCCGTCTCGCTCAACCCATTTTTTATTTACCCTAGACGTATATATCGGTACATCCAAAATACTATTATTTCCTTTGCTCTGTTATAAGTAAATCTATTCTGAGGTCTTTGGAATTCAACTAAATGACCTTGACAGAGAGTGCTTATTTGTGCCATAGCGTACTGTGCATTTATTGATTTGGAATGTTAAGTAGGGATGTAAAGAAAATATCTTTTTTTATTAAATGTGCAAATGGTTGCCGTGATACCATAATGGATTTTTTTCGTCCAAGATTTTAGAAGTGATCTGATTTCTTTAGTGAATAATAAAAAAGAAGAAAAAATACTAAAGTCGGTAAGACCGTATGAGCCGAGTAAATGTATTCAAACTGCCGAAAAATTCCGAAACAGAAGAACAATACAATTAGAATTAAAACGCGTTGATAATGCTTCATTGTTATGTTTTCTCAGAAGTTTTAGCTGTTTAAGAATTGATCTGCTTCAACTACTAAAAATTTCAATTAAAAATATTTGGGCTAATCAATATATACAAAGAGTTTCCAAATTCGACAGATAAATTCAGAGTGGATATAGTCGGCGACACGGGGCGACAAATCAACATAGAGCATGAGATCGCGAATCACATTTAGTGGGAGCAATTCATAAAAATATTTATGAAAAGTGTGATGTATAGCAAAATGAAAAGGGGAAATAAGATGTACGAAAAAATTTAATAGACGTGCAGAGAGAGCGGTATCTAAATTAGCCATTAACAACCTCCGGACACAGGGGATCCCTTTTGTCTAGTGGATATATTACTAGATCATGAACCCGAAGGTTCCATGTCCTAACCACTACATTGGTGACCTTGACTGATTTAAGAAAACGCAACTTTAAGAATTGTTGTGGCGCCATCTACCACAAGCAGGGAAAAACAATAAATAAGAAGAAAAATAAATAAATAAAAATAAAATAATTTTAAAAAATCGTTCGTCTCTCTCCACTAACTCACTGGTGGGAGAGTAGTGTAGCGGTATCTAAATAAGCTAGTAACAGCCTCCTGACAGATGGAAGTGTAAATGTTGTCAAGTGGATATGTTACTAGGGTACGAACCCGAATGTCGCGGGTTCTAACCTTTATAGGCGTAAATAACACTTACAATACTAACAATGCATCATAGCTCGCTATCAGAAAGGTAACCGGATTTGTTTGAACACATGCGGCAATTCTTCGTCCATGGGTGTCGGTTGTGCTATGACCTACGCGACCAGAACTTCAAACAATTTCAGTGACATTCACTTCTATTTGCTGTGATACATTGTTCGCAAGCTTTAGGACTGATAAATGTATTTATTATCTCTTATTGCCGCTTTTCATTCCACTACGCAACACACCCTTTATAACTATTTTTGCGAATTACTCCCACTTACGTAATTTGCGTCCCCATATTCTACGTTTATTTATCGTCCTTATGCTGACGACTATCCCTACTCTGAATTTGTCGGTTAAATTCGGCAACACTCTGTACAAAAGAGAAAAACTTATCCCTCATTCCTCTCGATATCTCTGGAACTATTAAACATGCAGACTTGAGGTTTGGCTGTCTCATATTTCTTTTTTAAATAAATGCCCTCTAAGAAAGAGTTTACATTAATCGACTTCCAAGGGTACGCATAGATAAAGAAATTTTAAATTGTCAGATATACAGACTTTCACCTTGGTAAACATGTTTATTTTATTGAATAGATATTCACTAAGAACGGGATTTATGGAATTCGTCTTCTAACGGGCTTTTGGTTGCCTCGAGGATGTTATAGATGAAAAAAACCCCGTTTTTTAGTTATTAGACAAACTAAGTTTAAGCCTACCAATCATGCTTCTTTTGTTGAACATAGATCCACAAGAAACCCATTTATGGGAATCGACTCTGAAGGGTGATAAGCGTTTAAAAATAACTATACTTCCGCTTGCAAATTCAAGTATTGGCCTTTTTAGCAAAGAAACCTCCATCGGTGTCAGTTTGATACTAGACTCTGTTCAATTTGTTCGCTTTTCCGCATTTTGCAGGGAATTTGAAAATTTTTCGTGACTTTAAATTATTTTCCATGGTAACTGCACAGTATAAGTTTTGTGGTTCCAGGTTAATTAGGAGAAACTAAAAAACTAAATATACCTAGAACATCCACTAGTGTCATTTCAACGACTCGGCGATTTATCATCACAAATAGCTGTCGTCCATCATTATCATTAAAAAAAAACGTCTCAAAGAAATTTAGCACATTTATTTGACCTTGAATGCAGTGTTATTGAGTTAGCAGCGAAAACGAGCCCCTTTTTTCTAAAATTGTTGCATCTAAGTGTTTCGTTGCATTGCATTGGGTTATCTGCTCATAAAAAAATTTATTTAATTTTGAAACCTTGTGCAGAGCCGACACCTCGAATCGATGCATCATAGAAAAGGTCTAAGCCCTGACGAAATTACTAATTTATTGCGAGAGATTTTTGTGAATGAATCGGATGGTGGTACGCTGTCTTGCTTTAATTTAGATTCTGATGAAGACATAAAATTGAATGAAAGGAACTGTGAAGAATCTGAAGAAAGTGCAGATATATTAGGTTGGGGAAAAAGAAATCCATTATTTTTGCATGAAATTCAAGACTTTATTTTACATGTTTTGGATTGTCCGATTTGCGTCAAATTTGCATCGTTTTCTTGAACAATTTGTTGTCATTTTAAAAATAGCTTCATAATGCCTCTCTCATAGAAGCCTTGGCCCTTATTGGCGAAAAACTCTAGTAATCGATTTTTACAATCTTCTCTTTATCCCAATTTGTTATCAATCAGGAAGTTTTGCAATGAGAGAAAAATGTGGTAATCAGTTGGTGGCAAGTCTGGACTGTATGGTGCATGCATTAAAACTTCCAAACCAAGCTCCCAGAGTTTCTGTCGAGTCACTACAGACGTATGTGGCCTGGTGTTGTCCTGATGGAACACAGCACCTTTTCTGTTGTCCAATTCGCTAGCTTCAAATGGTCCAGTTGTTGACATTAGAGATCTGACTTTAGTGTTTGTTCATACAGAAGCAACTCATATTGGATTATTCCTTTCTAGTTCTATTAAATACACAGTAGAACCTTCCTCGCCGTTTGTCCTGGTTTGGCCCCCGTTTGAGCTGTTTCACTGCGCTTTGACCACGATCGTTTTCACAGAATATTGTCGCATGTGACCCATTTCTCATCTCTATTCACCATCCGCTTAAAAATGGGTCGATTTCATTCCGTTTGGTGAAGGCTTCATACATGGAAATTCGGTACAATATGTTGTTTGGTGTGCACCCAAACATCGAGCTCCTTTTTTAATCCCACTTTGCTCAAATGACTTAAAACTGTTTTATGATTAAACTTTAGCTCCTGGGTGATGCTACGACTACTAACATTAAGGTCAATTTCGATTATTTCTGTGATTTTATCGACATTTTCGATGACGGGCCCGCCTGTGCGAGGTGCATCTTTAACATCATGACATGATTGGTATTTGTACAATAAATCTTTTTATGAATGCTAGTTGAAAATTCCTTAAAAAATGTATAAATTCTAAATTCAATTATTTTTAAAAAATTAAGTATTACTTTGATTAAAAAATGCATACCAACTTATTTTCCATGTACTATTAGCAACAAGTGAAAAAATTTCCTAGTATTAAGCACAGTAAAAAAAAGGCCTTGCATTTTTAATGATGTCAATCTGGTTATTTTATCATTCTGAGATAAATCAGTTTAAAGTTTTGATTTACCATTTTTTTTATTGAAAACAATTATAAAATCCCCGTGCACCACAAGGTATCACACGAGGCGTACAGAAGTAAATATTTAACACACATTCAAGGGAAATAAAAAAATTAAAAAAACAAATAAATAGTTGAGGCTAACAAGAATTACAAATATTTACAACAAATTCACAGAAATTTTTAAAAGCCCTCTGGTGGAAAGAAATTGGTGAAAATTTGGTGGCCAATTAATGTTAAGTCTCTTGAAAGCCAGCCTTATAATCTTAAAAGTTATCATAACTTTGCGTTTCTTAAACTTAGAGCTTTCAAATTTTGTGAGTTTGTAGAAAAGTATATAAAAATAATTTAGACTAACAAAATTAGATTTGATTTTTTAACCGATTTTTATCAGTTGAATCGTACTGTGTCACCTTAACAATTTTACCCCCCCCTTCTATTTAACAAAAGATTTTTTTTTTAAAAAAAAACCTAACATTTTCTTTTTGACTGAGTTCAGTGTTTAAAAAAAAAACGTCGTTAGTATATATGAATTTGTCGATGGACAAAAAAAAGGCCGATCTTCACACACCTCCTTTAATTCATAATCAGTACAGCAAATAACATCATGACTCAAACTTTTTAAAAAAAAAAAGAATCAGATTGTAAAAGTCACACAGTCCAAGAATTCTAGAGGAAAGGTCTCCGGAAAGAGCTATCTTTCCCTGGTCAGATAGAGGGGGCGAGGAAGCGAAAGTAATTTAAGTCGCATTATCTTTCCCGCATGTTCTCTGATCCTCCCAGGACCTACTAATGCGGTAGGTTGGTAAACAAAAGGGTGGTCCAAGCCCCCTCCCTTTTCAATCACCCCAATGGCGGGTAAAATAAATGCGAAACGAATAATCCGGAAGAATGCATCCGGCTCCTTAGTGGATCCCTAAGAACTAAATTACGAGGAAATTGGTTGGACGATAGGGACCGGATTTCACAGCAGTCGCAGTGATGTAAGTCTACTTTCGACTAGGATTAGACATTATTTATATCAATTAGTATAGGGGGACAAACTAAGAGATGGTTTCATGTATTAGTACATGTTACTAGTGCATGATCTTCCTAGATATAATTTAGAGGTGTTAGATAATTTCTTACATGTTTGATGAATATGTTGCAATTATATATAATTCATGATTAATTTCTTTTTAATACTTCCGTGAAACATAGTTAAAATTGTTCTGACTAGATTTGAGTACCTATGTTGACGAATTCTTGTTTCGAATGGATAGGTTCATCAATTTGCCTTCGAAATATGTCACTACAGTAAAAGAAGTTTCGAAACTGTGATGACAGACGTGAGTATACATAAACAGTAGGAATAAAACACATAAAATAATTACGTCTCCATTTCAGAAAAAAATGGAAAACGTATAAAGAATATTTCTTAAGAAAATATCTATAATGCGACACAACATTATTTTTCACTCTTCTGTGAATATATAATTTACAATATTTTTTCAATTCAATTAAGCAAATTCAACAATAAGAATTAGAATATCAGTAGTCAAGGTTATTATCGTGTCTTATTTAATTTTGTAATTTATTTCTGTTTATAAACCAAGCGTTATAAAAAATCAAAAATGAATCTTTCTGATAACTGACTACATCTTTCTCATTTTCATTTTTTGAAAGAAACTGATTAAAAAATGAAAAATAGCTAAATATATTAACAATATATGTATTTATTGTTTTAAATTACCACATACAATGTTAATAGGAGAGAATTCTATTGATATTTCCTTGAAAAATTTCAAAGAAGATTTTTGTAGTATAATAATAATACTGAATTGAAAAGAGCTGTTTAAATTTCTTTTAAATACATTTACTTTTCTGATGAATAACATATTGAAATTCATTAATTATATATATATATATATATATATATTATATATATATATATATATATATATATATATATATATATATTTCCAAAGTAACGATGTACAACAAAAAATGTGGACTCGTTGATGAAATTGCAGAATTTTCTTAGTCGAGAAATAAAATTATAAAATTTTTTTTTAAGACTATCACAATTTTTCAGAAACATCAATAAGATATCCATTTAAATCTTACTTGAATCAATTTTTGTCTGAAGACAATATTATAAAAATGCATGCGGTATGTAAAATGAAACTTATTGATGAAATTGCACACACACACATAGAAAAATTACTACAATTGAAATATTATGCATTAGAATCTTTGGAACATTTCTTTTATTTCCCGCATTATTTTTAAAGTTGAATTAAATTTATATTTGACGATAGTGCTATGCTTTTGAAAAATGTTGGATCAATTTACCACTGATCATATTTCATTGAAAGGAGTTTCCGTAGTGTAATTAATATTCAAAATATTTCTAAAGAGTATGTGTGTTGTGTTAGATATATTATAAATAATATTTTTAAGGACTTTTATATATTTTCAAAAGAATACCTATTGTAAAGTACCTTATTCTACAGATATGAGTAGCATAGAATATATATTCTCAGATTTATTTCATGTATATAATTGTGGATACATGTATGATAGAGAGAAACAAATAAAGAAAGGAAACAATGAACATTGCCTACCTCCTGCATTCTTAGCACTTTTAAATTCTTCAAAAGCACTAAACCAGCGTTTCTCAAACTATTGACATTTCCCCCTTGGGGGCATAACACTACGAGGGGGGCGATCATATTGAAAAGTAGACAACAAAAGATTATTTAAAATTTATGAATTTCCTGAAAGTAAACAATTAAAATATATTCTGACATAATAAAAACTAAAATACACATTTACACTGATACAATACACTTATAAATGTATCAGTACTGCACAATTAATTTTATAATTATAGTTTAACAATACTAAGTTAAGAAGAAGTTTAGTAATAACTAGAAACCGCATCGCCTTGTCATTTATAAAATGTTACGTATGCCAAAAGTAACACTTCTCTTGATAATTTGTACGGTTTATAACCAATCCCTTCAGTGCCGATAAAAGGATACGCTATTCGCTCTCCAATGCATCCTTCGAGGTAAGCGATATATTGGGGGCAAGGGGTATGGGGGAAAGGAATAAATGAGTAAATCCTCTGAAGGAAATAAATCTTTCGCAAACACTTACAAGGTCCTTTCATTCCATTTCAAACTTTTGGAATAATTTTAGGGAACGCAATGCGCAATAAAGATCGTACGTCGGGAAGACCTGTATATACGTCGGGGGAAATTAACGCTTTAAATGAGCGAGACGTTTATTTACGCCGGTGTGGCAGCTTTAGTAACAAAATACAGTATTACTGAATTCAATGCATTGTTTCAGTGCATTGAACTGTACTTGGATAACTGTACTAATTGTACTATTGTTACTAGGATAACTGTAGTAATTCTAGAGCTAATACATGCAGCCGAGCTCCGAGAGCCCTCTTGGGGCAGGACGAGCGCTTTTAAGTGCGATAGGACGAAAGTTATTGACGGATAACGGGCTCGAAACGGACCGGAAACGGGCCCAAACTTTTTTTATCAGCGCATAAAAAACAAACTCATCACGCCACTGAATCATATAATACATCTAAATGTACAGAATCAAAATACCTTTCATTAGGTGCAAAGATTAGGATCGTGAGTGCAAAAGAAAGAAAGTCAATGGGGGCGCGATGATTAAATATTGGGTCGCAAGTATTGAAAGTTTGAGAAGCAATGCGCTAAACTCATAATGCTTATAAATATGTATTTATAAAAGACAAATTTATTTCGCTTTTTTTTTTAATTCTGGCTAGCATCGCAAATCCCTGTATAGTGGTACTGATGTTTACAAAATGTAAATTACAACAGCCTCTTTATTTATATAGTTTATTCAAATTATTTAAGAAATTCGAATAGAATTACCTATTTATTACTGTTACCATAAGTAATCAAATTGGTCTTTATAGGCAGATTAGAGTTGATTCAGATTTTGTAATTTGATTAGCACTAGCTAAAAAAGTTTGAAGATGAATTACTTGAATAATCTTCACGTCACTGCTCTTCTGATTCCCATACTTTCTCCCATTCCCCTTCCAAACTTAATTGAGGAAATTCATTCCCTGTTAGAGTGGTTAACTAACTCCTGTACAAAATATTTCTCGTTATTTCTTCTAACATTCCGCTTTTCGAAAAGGAAATTAAGCTAGTTCAGAAAATATATCCACAGCAAATATGATGACATTTTTCAATTCCTAATATTAGCTCACACTCTCACTATATATATTTACTAGCCGTTACCCACCCGCTTCACTGAGTATTTCACGATGTTGTATATATGTATACTGTTTACATATATATTAATTATTGATATCTAGCATTACGAATTCGATTGTATTGAAACAAATATTTATAGCTGTTACACTCTCGCCCCTTGATATAAAAACAACATAAATTATAATATCTAATTTCTATTTATATCTAAAATAGAAGGAGAAATATTTTTTTCGCTCA
The DNA here is from genome assembly GCA_019973935.1 of Trichonephila clavipes. Classification (NCBI taxonomy): domain Eukaryota; kingdom Metazoa; phylum Arthropoda; class Arachnida; order Araneae; family Nephilidae; genus Trichonephila; species Trichonephila clavipes. The sequence continues at coordinate 312,292 of BMAU01005597.1, forward strand.
CTTAACCTAATAATCAAGTGACTTCCCACCAAAGGAACTTTCAGTTCATCACTACTCCATAGAATAAACATGAATGCTAAATTTAAAGTCTAATAATAACAGAGCAAAAACGGAATTTTTATCATCAACACCTCGTTGACAGCATTCTTAGCGGATTCCAATTCAACAAAAGAAGCATGCAAACAAAATTTTGTTGTTATAGTCTTAGCAGTTAAAAAACGGGAATTCTCTCTGTCTATCAATACGCCCCAATAACTCTCCCAGCTTCCCCCTGGAGTTGATTTCCATAAAATCCATTTTTAGTTTAACTCTATTCAACCAAAGAAAAATGCTCAACAAATGTCAAGTAAATCAGTTAAATTCAAAAACAGGAATTTTTCTATAGCGCGCCTTAATCCTTCGCAACCCCACTCCTTTGGGGGTCCGTTTTCGCAAAAATCTTTGTAAAAGGATCTTTATTCCATGAACGGAACATACCTTCTAATTTTCAAGCAGGTGGTTCTATTAGTTGAAAAGCGGAAATATGTATCTATTACACCCCTTAATCCCCCTCAGTGACCCTTGGGGATCAATTTTCCCCAAAACTATTTTGTAGTGGATCTCTACAGCATGAAAGGAATTCGCTTACGAAATTTCAAGACTGTACGTCTAATAGTTTAAAAATGGAAATAATTATCTATAACGCCCCTTAAGCCCCCGCAACGTCACATAGAAAACGATTTTCACAAAACCCATCTTACAGCGGATCTCTACTTAATTAATGGAATCAGCTTACTAAATTTAGAGCTTTACGTCTAATAGTTTAAAAAAAGACTTAATTGCCTATAACGCCACTTAATTCTCTACAACGCCACTTGGGAGTCGATTTTGCTCAAAACCCATTTTGCAGTGGATCTGTACTCTATGAAAGGAATCCGCTTACCAAATTGCAAGACTGTTCGTCTAATAGTTTAAAAATGGAAATAATTATGTATAACACCCCTTAAGCCCCCGCAACGCCACTTAGGAAACGATTTTCACAAAACCCATCTTATAGCAGATCTCTACTCAATGAATGGAATCAGCTCACTAAATTTCCAGATTTTATGCCTAATAGTTTAAAAAGGAGTTAATTGCCTATAACGCCACTTAATTCTCTACAATGCCACTTGGGAGTCGATTTTCATAAAACCCATTCTGTAGGGGATCTGTACTCTATTAAAGGAATCCGCTTACCAAATTTCAAGACTGTACGTCTAATAGTTTAAAAATGGAAATAATTATATATAACGCCCCTTAAGCGCCCTCAACGCCCCTTGGAGGTCAATTTTTGTAAAAATCATTATGTAGGGAATCTCTTCTTTATGAAAGAAATCTGTGTACCAAGTTTCACGACTGTACACTTAATAGTTTAGTAATGGAAATAATTATCTATAACGCCCTTTAACCCCCCCCCAACGCCCCTTGGGGTTTGAACTTTGCAAAATCCGTTCTTAGCGAACGTCTACTCCATGAAGGGAACCTACCTACCAAATTTCAAGTCTGTAGGTTTAATAGTTTCGGAGATATCGTGATTAGTCAGTGAGTGAGTGAGTGATTGAGTGAGTGAGTCGCTTTTCTCCTTTATATATATAGATATATCTTGTACAAATTTTCAATCCTTAATTAAATAGTTTTTATTCGTCTACTCAAGTTCAAAGACATTTTTTAAAACTTGTAGTGGACGACACTTGATGCTAATACGGGTTTTTCAAATATTAATTCCTTAACTTAGTTTAATTAATTAATTTTAGTTTTATATCGGAGAAAACATTTCTCTCATATAAGATATTTAAACTATACTAAACTGCGTAGCGCAAAAGCCATGAGGGCTTTGACCTATTGTGCCCATCTCAGTATACCTAACCTTGGGTGCTGAGTGCATTAGCAGATGTTCCGGTAAGATGAACAATCTGCCACAAAACTCCTAGTGTTTAGTTCCCAAGTAAGCCTGGTACTTCTTCATCGACCCACTAAAGAGATGAAATGCTGAATTTACCTTGCCCCCTTCCCGGGATTTGAACAACGAACCCGTGACGTGGAAGTGCGAAACGCTTCCACTCAGCCGCTTCGTATAAGATATTTAACATGATAGAAATTTAGGAATAAATACCGTCAGTGGCGAAGCGTGAAAATCGCTGGAAAAAATTTCATTTTTCAGATTCTTTATACATTCTGGGTTCTAGTTTGAGTCTAGGAACAAAATGGAAAACAAATATGTGAAAAAAATTGAAGAAATTTTTGCCACTTTATATTTTATTATATTATAAAGGGTGTTTTTTTAGAGGTATAGAACTTTAAATTTCAATAAAACAACGATGTATTATTCGATTGACATGATTTTTTTAAATCGAAATATAATCCTGTGGCATTACATTTTAAATATGATTTCTGGCATATGACTGCCACGGCTGGCTCGAATGTAGTCCAATCTGGGCGTCCAATTTTCGATGACTTTTTCCAACATTTGTGGCCGTTTATCAGCAATAACACGGCGAATGTTATCTTCCAAATGGTCAAGCGTTTGTGGCTTACCCGCATAGACCAATGACTTTACATAGCCCCACAGAAAATAGTCTAGCGGTGTTAAATCACAAAATCTTGGAGGCCAATTCACAGGTCCAAAACGTGAAATTAGGCGGTCACACCAAACGTGTATTTCAATAAATCGATTGTGGCACGAGCTGTGTTACCTGTTGCGCCGTCTTGTTGGAACCACTGCTCCTGGACACACATCATGATTGCTCAATTCAGGAATGAAAAAATTAGTAATCATGGCTCTATACCGATCACTATTGACTGTAACGTTGTGGCCTTCATCGTTTTTGAAGAAGGATTCCACCAGCCCATAAAGCGCACCAAACAGTCAGTTTTTCTGGATGTAACGGTTTTTCGACATGCACTTGTGGATTAGCTTCACTCCAAATGCGGCAGTTTTGTTTGTTGACGTAGCCATTCAACCAGAAGTGCGCTTCATCGCTAAACAAAATTCGCTTATGAAAATCGGGAACAACGGTAATCTCGTTTTGGGCCCATTCGACGAATTTACGCCTTGCTTGATGATCGTTTTGATGAATTGCCAAACCAAACTGAGAATAAATCACTTGACAGCTGTTAAATCGGTCGCAATCTTGGGAAGTAATGCCAACTTAAACTTCTATACCTGAAAAAAAAACACTCCTTATGTATATACACATATTATTATTAATTGTAATTATTTAATAAAAAGTAAGTAAAAAACTTTTTTATTTGTTGACCTTAGTAGAAATTGACATAATTTATATATATATATATATATATATATATATATATATATATATATATATATATATATAGTATTTGTTTTTCACATATAGTTTCAATGCGTGAGTCCAGAAAGAACAGGCAGTAGCAACAAATGTGAGAATAAGCTCCGTACTTGATTTGCGACGGACTCACGCGTTTTTTTATTAACATATCCTTTTGGATTCTTTGCGGTCAGAATAAATGACAATTCTTTTCCAACCAACCCGAGAAGTGAAACGTGAATGAAAGATGCAAATTCGGAAGCTTTTAAATATCAGAAGTTTAGAGTAAGCTAGGTAGCATTTGGGGAGTGTTATTATAGTCCGTGTGGCAAATGTGAAGAGTATTCCGAAAAGTTAAGTGACAGTCAAGAGAGGTTACCCGTGGTAGATACTATTCTACGCCAGTGAACCGCAACTTGAGCTAGGATCATTTAAGAATGCTATTTCGTTAGACATTAAGGTAGGAGTTACCATAATAATATTCGGATCTGAGTTTACATTGAAATTGAGCTTAGGTGAGTTAGTTATTGATAGTGGTCCGGGTTACGTTATTTCGGTAATACATATTGTGTGTCTCGCCACCGTAGATTCTCTCACATATCATATTATTACCTAATCTGTTATTGGTTTAAGTTAAGATCTTAATAATGTAATATTAAGATTATGGCAGCTTCTGGTTCTTCATTTATTCCTACACCTCTAGCTCACACTGATAATCTGGGAGAAGGGCACCCAAAGGGTACGCCCTTAGAGATTACATGGCTTTCGCAAATTATACTAGTTAATATCCAATAAATTGTTTCCACAAAAACTAATCCTAAACTACAGTGTAACAAGAAAACGTCCAGTCTCAGCGAGTACGAGAAAGCACCTTCAAATAAAAAAGTAATAGTGAATCAATCATCAGCAAGAAAATTAGCATTCTTCGCAAAGACTAAAGTTTTTGATGCAAATACTGGAACTTCCCCATTTCCAATAATGATCTTAGCAAATAAATCAATAAAAAATATTTCTGTTTGTAAGTAATATTATTTCTTCTTTGGAAAACCAATTTTTAGCAGTATAATTACATATTTTCTATGTAAGACTGTTTTACGCGGCCCCTATTAAGAACATAAAATTTTTGGTACTTATGTACTATACCATGGACCAACTTTAATAACTTAAAAGACATCGCCAATTAAAAAATATGCCGCCCAATGCTGTCAACATTACTATTACTGTGATTGAACGTGTGAGGTAATAGTTTTTATTATAGGTCATACACTCATGTCCATAAATTAAGGATAATTCAGAATAACTCAGAAATTTAACTCTAAAATAAAAATTTCACCTGTGTGTGTGTGTGTAGAATTATCACACACATCTTGTAGAAGAATATGAAAATTACAGGAAACCACCACATGGAGCGGATAGTACGTCACAATGATGAGAGTGTAAGAGAGGGGTATATAAGGAATGGTGGCAAAGAAGTAAAATTGTTCGTAAAAGCTTTAAAAGCCTTTCAGTGCAATAACCACACAGTTATGGCACAAAGGAAGCATTTGGATGATTTTTTACGTGGTAGAATTATTGGACGACTTGAAGGTGGACGTACCCAGTTGGAAGTATCCGAGGAACTGGGAATCGGCCAGAGTGTCATCTCCAGGCTTTGGTAAGATGATGGTAATGTGAGTAGATATTGCAGCACAGGTCGCCCCCATGTTACAACGCCGAATGAGGACCGGTATATTTGCCAGTTACTGCCAAAAGAAACAGACGGAGCACAGCATCAGAACCGTCTCGTCAGCTCTCTTCAGCTAACGGTATGACAGTTTCAAGGCAGACCGTGTACAGACGCTTAGGGCACATTGGTTTAAATGGTCGTAGGATTGCCAGATGTATTCCACTTACCGCAACTCACTGTCGCCTGCGATTAACCTGGAGTTGAGAGCCTGCATTGTGGACACCACTACAGTGGTCTTATGTGATGTTTTCTGGCGAGTCCAGGTTTAGTTTGCAGTCTGATTCTCGCCGGACATTAATATGGAGAGCGCCAGGTACCCGTTACCACCAGGAGAACACCATTGAACGACACCGTTACGGTGGTGCAGGATGGCTCGCGTTTGGGGAGGAATTATTCTTGGTTCCAGAACTGACCTGCATGTTCAGAGTGTAACGATGACTGGCCACATCAATCGGGATGTCATTGTGGAAGAACATGTAAGTTTGTTTCGGGCCACCATGGGTGCTGAATTTCTGTTTATGGATGACAACGCCCGTCCTGAATACATAGAAAATCCTGTAGAAAAATGCCTTCAATCGGAAGATATCACCCGCATGGATTGGCCTGCATACTCACCGGACTTGAATCCAATAGTGCATGTGTGGGATATGCTTGGCCGACAAATTGCAGCCCGTCAAATCCCTTCCCCTGTCTACCGGAATTTCGGAGGGCATTGCTTGATGAGTGGTGTAATATTCCCCAAGATCAGATCGATAATTTGATACTCAGAATGCCTAGGCGTTGTAAGGCCTGTATTTCATCGTCCGGAAGACATACTCCGTATTAACAATCATACTAACCATGTTATACTGTTTTTGTAAATAGGTTCTTTTTTTAAATTTGCTGCAGGGAGTAAAAATCGCAATTTTTATTAATTATGTCAAACATATAGCATCTTTTTTGCTCCTTACCTTTTGTTTAATAAACAGACTTTACAAATAAGTCAAATTTGTTTTGCTTCTGTCTCTTTCTTTGCCTGAACTTCACTATCCTTAATTTATGGACATGAGTGTATTTTACGGTATTTGTTGAGGACTTTCAATTTAACGAAATTAGTTGACGTAACGATACACAAGTACCCAGCTTTTAATGTGTTGCAAACATTATTTATACTAGTGTCGCGGGCGCGTATAAACGTCCTGCTGAGCTAGGGTCTTTTGTGACCTTGACATATATTCTCGTCTTTTCAAAACAGGACCTTTTGCATTGAGCTAATCTGTTAAAACTAGCCCCGTAGCTTTCGATTACAATAAAATGACATGGGCAGTGCTTCTAAAGAATTTACTTATTTCGGAGAAGAGGTAGGGGAACAATTTGAAAGGACATTTTCCAGAAACGATGAAATTCATAGCTAAGCTGTGTTTCTTATTTTTCCGTTTGAGTGCGCTCTTTCCTATAGTTTATTTGCTCTTATTTTCTCTAATCGTGTGTAATAGGAGCCTTTTAATTTTTTTGAACGAATAAATCTGACAATTGGGTATCTTTGTACGTTACCGATGCAGTAAACGGAATGCTGGTTTATTTTACTCTAAATTATATTCACAAGCAACGCCGTACCTTACGTTATAATGTTGATTGTTGGCGAGATCTTAGCGATAGAGCCAAGTTGGCATCATATTTTACAACCAAGTTGGCCACCAATTTGGCGAGTTTGGTGACCATTTCGGCTACAATGGTGACCATATTGGTGAGTTAGGGACCCTCTGTATTCTTCCACAAATTTGTAGAGAAACCCACTAATGTCACGCTTTATGGCGCAAGCGGATCTTTCTGGAAGTTTCTTCTGAGTATAAATATAGCGGTGCTTATCACATAGTGTCATTCTTGTTTCAACCAGCAATTAGTGAGCATTGTTTAGTCTTGCGATTAGCTCGCTTGTCTTGTGAATAATCTTTTACATACGTGTATTTTAGACACTGTCAATTGTGTTTGAGTGCTGTTAAAGGTTTATGAACCTTCTGAGATTTATTTAGGGAATATTGCTGCAGAACCCTGTATTCCGAAGATTGGATTTTTGACAATTAAATTCTCGTCGCTCTTAATTAGCTGTTTTTCTTCTTTGAGACTGATTTGCATAAAATCCTTGAACCCCGATCAACGTTACAATATATATTTTTTATTATATTGTAGCTCTAGACATGAAAAATTTGTATTTATGTTTTGTTTTATTTTATCTTTTTTTTAAAGTGAAAGTAAACTATTTTTAGTTTGAAAAACACGCTTCTTTCCCCCCTCCCAATAAACCGCAAAATAACGCGTACCTGTTACAAAAATGGTGGCACTGGAGGGGGTGAATTTCGTAGCTTTTCATCGGCAGTTAAGAGGTTAAAACCATTTAAGAAGTCCCACGATGTTTTTTATGCGCTCCTGTTCCCCGCACAAAAAAAAAACATGTTTGAAATCACTAATAATAGTCTGGTATATTGTTTTCATGACGTTTTGTTGTTTCAGATTTACATAAAGATTTCTTTTATGAAGCTTCATTCACAAACCGACCGAAAAAAGACACATTTCAGGAAAGTGAATGCTTTTCATATTTAGTAAATGACTCATTCGCTCTGTGTGTTTCAATACACCTGTGGGGTGAACTGCTTGCCATCTATCACATGAGACTATCCGTCATAAAATGAGTACCGTCCTACTCCTCTGATAGAAAATATGAATGAACGGACAAGAGATAAAACGGCTTTCCGTTTTATCGCGTCACAGCCTTATTCGACTCGTGTCACTTGAGAAGAGCAATATCATTACATACAAATGTAATTTGAAAAAAATTTGTTTGGAATCCAATCTCTCGTGTAAGAAAGTGAGCATAAAACAGTGTTTCTCAAACTGTGAGGCGCGCCCCCTAGGGGGTGATGACTCTATAATGGGGCGCGAGCGTATCGGAAAGTCGAAAATAAAAAGATTATTTAAAAAATTATCAATTAATAAAAAAATGCACACTTACTCTGATATAGTGTACTTAAAAATGTATCAGTACGGCACAATATATATGATACTAAGTATCAATCCTAAATTAAGAACAAGTTTAATAATTACTAGTGATTTTTTTCAATGGGCTTATCATACACAAAATTTAATACTCATCTTAATACTTTGTGCGGCTTAAAATTAGGGTCGAATTGTAGTTTTAGCGTCAAAGTATCAAATATTATTACTACATTCAACACATTGTTATTGTATGAGAAAGGGGGCGCGATGAAAATTCTGATTGAAAATTGGGTCGCGAATATAGAAAGTTGAGAAGAGAACACTGCTTTAGTGTTTAAGTATAGTATTATTGAATTCAATACATTGTTATTATAAGGAAGGGGGGCGATGAAAATCACAATTGAATTTTGGGTTGCAAATATTGAAAGCTTGAGAAGCACTGGCGTACAATTTTTAAGGAATAACTTTGTCATACGTAGGAGATTGAATATCACACTTATATTATTTTATAAAATAATTGTCACTAACTTTTTTTTTTAAAAAAAGGCCTGATTACTTGATGAAAAAAAAATCAATTCACTAGACAATTTTTAGTCATTGAAGTCTCCTGCTTTATTACACATCAGTTTGAAGTTTGTGTCATTAACTCCTTTGCTGTCTCAAGCGTATATATCCGTCTTGCATAACCAATACGTTAAGTGCAGTTGACGGATATGTTCGTCTTTCCACAATACGATTTTTTTCTTCGTATTGCTATCAGCAAATTTCTTCCGAAGGCTTTGGAATGCCTTGAGCTTGATAAAATGACCTTGAAAGTGTTTGTCAAGGAAAAAAAATTAAATGATTTATATCTTTTCTTTTCTCCCCAATGAACCACATACGGGCGTATATGTGAAAAACGGTGCCACTGGGGAGCAAATACCGCAAATTTTGATATGCAGTTTTGGAGTTAGTAAATAATTTTATGTGTGCTGTGAGAGTTAATGAGAAGATCGATATTTTGCTACTTAATTTTCAAAGAAGAAAGAGACTAAAAAAGTCAAAACTTACAATTAACCAGTTAAAAATCCTGGAAGCATTCAATAAGCATCTTCAATTTCATTTAGGACCAATTCTTATACGTAAGCAATTATAACATTGTGGGTTTCTTAATTGCCTATCATTTTTAATGATATTTCATATCCACAGATATCAATGCAGAAGCAATTATTCAAATTTATTTTATATAATGGATTTTGAAGTGCAAAATGACATTGCAATGACCTATAATAATGTAATGTTTAACTTCAGAATTTTGGCTTCACATATTTTGGTTTTATAAATGTTACTTATACAATTTCAGATATGAAAGCGTTATGCAATAAAAAAGAATATTTCTTTATTTATATAAAATAAATAAAAAAATGTAGAAGTTATTCACCAAACAATATCTCCAAACAATGGTCATAAATAATATTATATAGCAGAATATGTGAAATTTTTTTTTGGAAAAAAAAAATAGAATCTTTGATAGAAGGAGGATGTATTAAAAGTAGTTGAAAAAATTTTTTCTCCATAACCCAATCGTTCGAATTTCTGATAAATGGTCCATGCGAAATTTTGGGTATGTTTATTAATATATAGTAAATGTAATTTTTTTCCTAAAATTTGATGCAAATTTTTAATTAGTATAATGAATAACTATTAGAACTAATTCTTAAAATTTTATACAACTCAAAATCATTTCATATATGAATGATAATATTTTCTTGAGTTGTTTAAAACATTTAAAATAAAAAATATCAATTGAATATCTGCTTCTTTGAAGGCTTTAAAGTTAAAAAATCAAAAAAAAAAAATGATACTCCGAAGTAAGAACTCTTGTAAAAACTACGCATTCTTTCTGTTGCAAATTTTACACACAAAAATCTTCAGAAAATGGATTTTTGCATATTAAAATTAATTGCTTTGTTAATTTAAGAACTATATTCATAAAAACTAGTAATGTAAAAAAACACTGATTATTCTTAGGTGACAGAATCTGATCAGAGGTGCAAAAACATTTACTTTTATAACAGAGAAACATTTGTGTCCCACAACTAAATTAATTACATATATTATTTTATATATAAACACAAAAATATATTCAAAAAAATTCTCAAACGTAGTAATATTTCAGAATAATAATTTTAAACCATTAAATATCGCTATATAACTTCAGACTTTTTAAAAAGTAATTCCACCACACTCCCTAATATTTATATTTCCATAATGTTAACAGGAATTAATTTCATTTAAGTTAAGTCATATTTTGTTTAAAAAAAGTCTATAGAATATCATATTCTAATTTCTAGTAACAGGGATATTTATTCTATTTTCGAATAACCATTTCATCATTAAATTAAATTTTTCCTTCCCCTTTTGACCACTATTAACTTGGAGAGAAAAATTGCGTGAGTTTGGTTTTGCGAGAGCCGATGAGAAAAGATAAAAGAAATGTCTAAGGAAATTAGAACTATGGAGTGATTTTGATGTAAACACGTAATACGGGTAATATAAGCTATCCAAAGGAGAAGTAATCTACATACGAATTAAAATTTACTAAAAGTATGAGATCATATACAAGCGCGATTATAATTAAAATTCCACTAAATACTGGTAAAAAAAATACTGGTCAGAATGACTTCCCATTTGAACTAAATAAATATACTTGAAAAAGGGAAAAACGATATGATGTAATAAATAATTCTAAAGTTTGTGATATTCCCCCTCTTGGGAGAATATCTCTCGGAGTATCAGCGTGAGCTAGAGGCGCAGGATTAACGAAAGAACTAGAATCAAACATAATCTTAATATATCTTTATTAAGATATTCAAATTAAACCTTTAACAAATTAAATTATAATAATTAATGTGAGAGAAAATACACATGACAAAGTACACAACACACAATATATATGGATAATAACGACCTAACACAACTCGGACCACTATCAATAACTGAATCGCCTAAACTCAATTCTAATACAATCACTGATTCTAATATTAAATATTCAATCCTACCTTTTTGCAGTCTGGAGAATTAATCACTAATATTCTAAAGATAATCTTGTATTTACTAGCATGCACTGGTATGCACCTTGCTTCCCTATATCTTTATCATTTAAAACTTCCAATCACCGCCACGTATCCTTATCCAAACTTGAACCACGAACTATATTAACATTCCTCTACTTGCCATCAACTGCCACAAATTGCCCTCTCGCTTACTCTAAGTTCCAATATTTAAAAGCTTGTTAATTTGCATCTTTCATTCACACTTCACTTCTTGGATTTGGTTGGAAAAGAGTTGCCATTAATTCTGGTCCAAAGAACCGAAAGGACATGCTAAAGAAAAGAAGCGTGAGCCCGTCACAAGTTTATCAATAGACGGTGCTGTAAGCGGCAAAACGCAAGGTAATTCGGCTACAAGTGACATTTTGAATCTTGTAATGGCGGCTTTGCATGGGTTCCAGATTAAACCAACAGTATTGTTCAATGTGTATGATTGATATGGTTTTTTGACGTTAAAAATGTCTTCTAGCAATTCAAGGAATGTGGCAATGTTTGTGAAAAGTCAATAACCAAAGCAATGTCGTACCATATTGGATGAGAAAAAATAAGTTTTTAATTATCTTTGGCAAAAAACTACATTAAAAGCAACAAGGCAATCGCTTGTTAAGCATTACTAGACATGCGCAAGACATGCTTAATATGTTGCTGACCAATTTCCACCACAAGTTGAAATTGATAAACAACAGTGAGGTGTGTTTCAGAGGTCGTTGTGAATTTGTTGCGTCATCCACGCCAACAAATCAGTTGAAATTGTAATCGAACCGTTTAACACAATATTTTTAAGATAACTCTACAGCCAGAAGTCATGAGGTCTAAGGAAATGTTATCATAAAGTGGTGGATTTCCAGGATTTCGATGACCCTTAAACGTCCTCCGGTGTCATTTCGACACCGTGATATAAAATAATTGTAATAACTAAACAGTTGCAGGACTACTGTTCCGTCGGGTTTAATTTTAAGACTTCTTAACATTTTTTCATGTATTTTACATATTTTATGAACCTTTATATATATATATATATATATATATATATATATATATATAATTTAAATATATAAAAACAATCACAATTATCAATTTAAAAATTGAAATATATATATATAAACAAATCACTTTGGCATTATGTTTCGCAAAGCTTCTCAGTCCACTGCTTTGTCGCTAAAAATTTGAAATCGCAAATCTGCCACGGTATACATTATATGCCATCACTAGTGACATATATATTAAAATTTACAGGAATATTAACAGTGACAATTGCATTTTTTTCATATTCTTCGGAATCAATTTTGCTCAATCGGATTCTAAATTACGAGACAGCTCACCACTATGCGATTTATTCACAGAAATCTCTCGCAACAAATTAGAAATTTCATCAGGGCTTATACATTTTCTAACAGCCATAGTTTCAGAGTGTCTGCTGTGCACATGGTTCTAAAATCGAATGAATTTTTTTTTTTATTTATTTAGATTGATTGATTGAATATTAACGTCACACTGTTCAGCTACACGAAGGCTTTGGAGACGGACCATGGTCAAGTGACGTGGACGATACCTGAGATAGCACCCTCCTCCTAACCACCACATCACACCAACGGGAGGATTTTTGAGCTCTCGAAACATTTAACTTACATCGCTTTCCTACATGCCGGGTCTTTAGTGTTACTGGATTCGAACTCGTGACAAGGCAAGCCACGATCCGATACCTGTAACCCAATAAAACTACCTTCATTGTCAAATAAATGTGCGATAGTACTTTGGGAAGTTTGTTTTACTAATAGTAATGATGATCGACAGTTATTTATGATGATGAATGGCTTTGGTGTCGAAAAGACACCAACGGCCGTTCTAGGTATATTTAGTTGTTTTACTGTATAATTCCCATGAAAAATAATTAAAATCCACGCAAAGCTTTCAAATTCTCTACAAGAATGCGGAACGGAGAACAAACTAAACAGGGACGTTCTAGTGTTAAAGTATATTCAGTCAATTTGAAGCCATTCTGCTCAGTGGTTCTTTATAGCATTTTTAGGTGACAGAACACCTCTAAAACTCAATTTTTGGTCAATATATCGATTTTTCGTTTTTGGTCTTATATTAAAATGCAATCTTTTATCTTTGTAAATCTGTTTAAATTTTGTTTCTATCTTAATAAGAAGCAGAGTTACAGCTTTTTCAATATTACTTAATCATAAATTTCTCGGACGCCAAAAAGTTTCTGCTAACCGGAAGTGGCCGAGTTGTTTCTTTACGTTTCTCTTTCATAGTATATGACATGAAATATTATATAATTAATATACAAATATTTAGTCAGAAATTAAAATAGAACATTTAAGAATAAATATAAATGTATTTGAAATACAGTTTTCATTTTTTATGTGTAAAACCTGTCAGCAAGTTTGTTGTTTTGACTTTGTTTACATATGCGTTTGATTTTCATGCTGAAAGAATTGACAGCGTAAAAAAGTTTATTTGATTGTTTTATTCTGTCTTATTTTAACTTAAAAATGGTTAAAAGTATTGCTAGAAAGCGCAAGCGGCAATTTTATGGTAATAAATTCACAAACAATTCGAAAAAGAATAGCACTTCAGCAGTTCCTGAATGTACTGCTAGCTGTTCAAAGTTGGGAAATGAGACTTTCTCAACTGCAGAAGAAATGCCTGGTCCTGTGTTTGGTAACAGAATCGTTGACCTTGAACTTATTGTGGAAGCTTTTGCTCAACTTTGCTGCCCAAAATGTTTTGCTGAAAAAGTAGAACTATCCGAGGATTCCAGATATGGATCATGCTCCCATTTTACACTAAAATGTAAGTGTTGTGCCTTTTTTTTTTGCATTTGCTTCATCAAAAAAAGTTGTAAATGCACCTGTCACAAATACCAGGCTAGTATATGGTATGCGGCAGATAGGCAAAGGTTTTGCTGGGGCATTTAAATTGTGCTCAACATTAAATTTGCCTCGACTAACCAAAACAGCTTACAAAAATCAGGAAGCAAAGCTTTTAAAAGTGATTCAGGAAGTAGCCGAGGAATCCATGATAAAAGCTGCTACTGAAATTGTGGAGAAAAAACAAAATCTCTCATCCGATATTGTAAAATGTGGCATATCGGTGGATGGCACATGACAGCGAAGAGGCTATACATCTATGAATGGCTGTGTTGATGCAATATCAGTTGATACTGGCAAGGTGTTAGACATAGAAGTTATGTCGTCCTACTGTCCAACATGTAATAGACTTCAGACCATGCCAAGAAACTTTGAATATGAATCGTCACAAGCCGACCACATATGTTAGTGTAATTTCACAGGCTCTTCATCAAAAATGGAAATTGTGGGGGCTTCCCGAATGTTTCTTTGATCTGAAAAAAAAGCGCAGACTGCAATACACTCAATATTATGGGGATGGCGACTCAAAAGCTTTCATGAGTGTGAAAGACACTTATGGACTAAACAGTGTGACCAAGTTTGAGTGCATTGGCCATGTACAAAAGAGAGTGGGTTCGCGTCTGAGAAAACTGAAAACCAAAACTAAAGCACTGTCTGGTAAAAGCAAATTAATTGATAATTTTATTGACAGACTTCAAAACTATTACGGAATTGCTGTTCGCAGCAATGTCGGTAACTTAACTGCCATGCAGCAAAATGTAATTGCTGCGTTATATCACTGTTCATCAAGTGATAAGAAACCGTCAATGCCCAATAGGGAAAGAAAGCTGGTGTTATTTTCAGCGGGGGGTGGCAAATGGAACAAAATGTTCCACAAAAAAAAAATATGCTGGTTTATCAAATGATGTTTTAAATAAAATTAAACCAGTATATTTAGAACTATGCGACAAACAAATATTAAGTAAGTGCTTGCATGGACGCACGCAAAATGCCAACGAGTGTTTAAATGGAATAGTTTGGCAAAAAGTACCGAAACGAAGTATTTGTTTCGCTCAAAACAATTAAATTTGGGTCGTATGATGCTATTATACACTTCAATGAAGGATTAAATGGGTGTCTAAAAGTTTTTAATAAAATGAATATAGAAAACCCTGGGGTGTTTTCCTTACGGGGATATAAACATTTAGATAAATGTAGAATCCGTGAATCAATTCATAATGCAGACCCCAAAACAAAGAAAAACAGGAAAATTTTAAGAGCACTTAAAAAGAAAAAAAAATAGTGTTTTAGAAGTCAAAGATGGGAAGAATTATAAATCTGGTGCATTTTAATAAGAAAGTAAGTGTTTATCTTGTAATTAGAATAGTTTAATGTTATTTTTGTCGTTTTCTCAAAATGATGTTTTTTACATTTTTCTTACCGCAAAACACAATATCTCAAAAAGTTATGCTTGCATGATATAAAAATTTTATATATGTATGTTTTTCAAATACTTATACAGAGAATAGACCATTCATAAGATTTTGTGTTGAGTAGAATTTTTTTTATATAGCAATAAAGTAAAAATTACAATAGCTTTTAAGAAAATTTCAACGTATAGAAGTTCGAAACACAATACGTTCCCACGTAATGGTCATATTACAAAAATAAGAGTCTATTCCCTAGATAAGGTTGTATGCTATATTATTCAATTTACGAAATGTCAATATATTTATTTTATTTTCAATTATCATGTGTTTTGCGTAAAATCTTATTTTTGCTTATTTTTTTTATAAAATACCCCTTTGACAGTAAAAATGTGCACTAATAAAACTTTTCTTGGGTGTTTTTCTAATTTTAGAGACCCATAAGGTCATAAAATATGCATTTACTGGCAAAATTCAGGTTGATTCAAAAAGTTTTCTTCAAAAGTGTATAAACATTTAGATAGTTGCAGAATCTGTGAATCGATTCATAACGCAGACCCCAAAACAAAGAAACACAGAAAATTTTTAAGAGCACATTAAAAGAAAAAAAAATAGTGTTTTAGAAGTTAAAGAGGGAAAGAATTATAAATATGGTGTATTTTAATAATAAAGTAAGTGTTTTTCTTGTAATCAGATGAGTTTAATGTTATTTTTGTCGTTTTCTCAAAATGAGTTTTTTCACATTTTTTTTTACCGCAAAACACAATATCTCAACAAATTATTCTTCAATGAAATAAAATTTTATATGTATGTTTTTTAATACTTATACAGGGAATAGACCTTTCTTAAGAGCTTGTGTTGAGTAGAAATTTTTTTTTATATAGCAATAAAATGAAAATTACAATAGCTTTTAAAGAAAATGTCAGCATATAGAAGCCTGAAACACAATAACTTCCCACGCAATAGTTATATTACCAAAATAAGAGTATATTCCCTAGATAAGGTTGTATGCTATATTATTCAATTTACAAAACGTCAATATGTTTAATTTATTTTCATTTATACTGTTTTGCGTAAAATCTTATTTTTGCTTATTTTTTTATAAAATACCCCGTTGACACTAAAAATGTACACTAACAAAACTTTTCTTGGGTATTTTCTAATTTTAGAGACCCATAAGGTCCTAAAATATGCATTAACAGGCAAAATTCAGGTTAATTCAAAAATTTTCTTCGAAGGTGCTCTGTTACCTTGAACGTGGCACTTATTATAATCACCCTGTATATATTTTTCTCATACAAACTTACTTATCGCTCCCTCAAGGTTCCTTGGATAATCATTGCAAAAAACCACGTTGAAATCTACATTTCCAGTAATGGAAAAGAATTTCCATCTTTCATACCAGAGGGCAAAACGGATAAATAAGTTTCCTTCAAAGAAGACTACTTCATTGCAAAAGGATATTATTGATTTATATAGCCATTGAGGATTTCATGGATATTATTGATTTATATAGCCATTGAGTTATCAATTGTTTTTAAATTCTTTATTTATTTATTTTCTTTTAAAGAAACGTCTATATTTTCAATATTTTTCTTATCTTATACTATTTTCTAAGTGAACAGGTAGTATATGTCCTCTTTATAGTGCATCTGAAATGTGTTTAAATGAAATTTATTTCTTATATTGGTTGTTGACATTCTTGACATTTCCTTCAGAAAAATAACTAGTTTCTCATAACAATCATTGTAATAAAGTTTCCCCAGAGACTAAGCAAGGGACATGTGCGTGATAATTGTATCATAACGTCTATAAAAAATAAACGCATGTGTTAACTTATGATGTCAAATGATTTCGGACGAAATTTACAACATTTTACTACTAATATAAATTCTATCTAAAATCATTCTACACTAGCTATACATTTTGAAAGACATTTCAATGAATAGTAATCAAGGTAATCTCTAGATTTTGAAAAATAATAAGAAGAATAACTTTTCTTAGTTTTTATTGGTGTTATGAGCATTTTTTGGTTGAAACAGAGTCTGAGAAGCGGTTTTAGATATATTAAACCCTTAGATTACTTCTAAAAATTTTTTTGCATGGATTCTTTTTATAAGAACACACAAAAATAAAAAAAAGATCTTCAAAATGATTGATGTGTGTGTGTGTGAGTAATTAGTAAAGGAGGGAGGGGGTTCGAACAGGACAAAATCTTTTTTCTCCCTCGGAAGATATAAGGTGTGGCTTATATTTGTTTAAAAAATGTCAATAGTTCTTAAAAAAAGGAAGAAATATTTTAAATTTAAGTTTCTATGTTGCTAATAAGAATGCCCTGGTACTATAATCAATATGTTTCTGTAAACACTTTTTGGCTTTAAAATGATTGCAATAGTTAACATATTGAAAATAGCATAAAAATGCTGAAAAACATATTGATTGCTAGTTTTATTTTGTAAGAGAAGGGTTTTTTTAAAGTTTTAAACGAAGAATAAAGACAAAAAAAAGAAACAGTTTCTTGTTTTCTTATTATCGTTTCTTTTCCTCGAAAGATCTGACATACGTGGTGACGGGGCTTTCATCGCGATTTCAGCTAACAGTCCTCTTGGGTTCTTTGGGGCCAGAATAGAAATTCTTTCAAACCAACTCAAGAAGAATGTGGTTATGTAAATTAGGAATCATATATATATATTGGAAGTTAGCAGTAGAGAGTAGTAGATGTGTAGGTCTATGTCTGGGTCTATGTGCAGAAGTAATTGCTAAGTTGGAAGTGAAGTCGCTAAGTAAAGAGACAGCTGTCAAGTGATTTGAGATAAAGTTTAGAAGAATCCTAAGTACGTGAATTAACCTAGCCGTGCCGAACCAAAAGTAGCTGTTTACCTAGGATATATATGGCGGTAAGCAAATTTAGATAAGCTATTAGGAAGGTGTGTATATTAGTGTGATATAAGAATTAATATTTAAAGTTAAATTCAGTGGTCAATTGTGTGATTACTTCGTAATACGTCTTGCGTCTTTCATTCTGGTTCAGCCTCCTTAGATAATTATTGTTGTATATTGTGTTTAAACTAAGATCTTCATAATTAGATTTTAGTATGAATGGTTTGAGTGGTTCTTCGTTCTTCCCTACAGAAACAGGTCACGTAGATAGTGTATAACGTGTGTCCCCACGAGTGAAGGCTTCACAACGTAAATCAGCACCTAAAGGCGGACATATGTAAGATCAGCTGTAGAAAATTGTTGACCACCAAAAATCTATAAGAATAAAATTATGGGATATCAATTCTCCTTAGAAAGTCCAATGTATTCCAGTTGTACCGATGAAGCCAAATGGTCAGTGTTTTTTACAATTAAAAAAAGTAGGTTTTTCTGCCATTATCAAAGAAAAGTCCCTTTAGGTGACCACTTATTAGTCTGTACAAAGTAGTCTGGGAGTCTCATTTGAATTACAACAGAGTTGCAGTTGATGTACCTGTCTATTATTGGAACGTAAGTGGATTACACCATATTAAAGTTAGTTCAGATCTTTTATTTGAGTACAGTTCTTGATAAGTAAGCGAAGTGCAAGCAGCCATTTTATTCTTTCTACCCTCTTTGGCCAGTCTATCTTAGTGACCTCATTACCTGTAATGTTAACATGGGATGGACTAATATTAAAACTAGAGCCCCTTCAAATCCTGCAGGTTGCCTCAAGGTGTGATCATGGGCATCGAAGAGTCGGGATAGTAATCTCCTGCGAGGGTCACCCAAGTCGTGCAGCCCATTGCATTATTCTCGAATAAGGCATGCGGGCAAAGGAACAAAGACAGACCCCTTGGACCTTGTCCAGAGGGCTTCATTCAATTTGTTCAACAGAAGCAGCTCACTTGTTTCGTGTTACATTTTTTTCATTTAAAAACTTAATTTTTATCAATACATGTTTAACGAATTAACAAAATAGTCTGTACCGTGCAAGTACTTCGAAATATTTATCAGCATATATTTAATAAACTTTTTTTAGTATTTGTATAGACATTTAAAAAATTTTTCTAATTTTTATGACAGCTTCAATTTTCTACTCTTTAATTATGGTTTTTTTAGAGTAAATACACACATAAACAAACAAAAATATGTTATGTAGTTTCATACTTTGAATAGTTCTTCACTTTTTAGAATACGAGGCTTTTAGAATTCCAAATTTTCGAGTTTTTATTTCATTATCATGGAATTTGATGAAAAGGAACTGCATAGTATATGATTGCATAATAAGGATATTTTTTGTTGAGAGAAGTTTATAGCCTATTTATTAAAAATTATTTTGTTTCATCCATGCCTATTTATTAATTACTACTGAAAGAAACTTTCTAGCAAAAACTATTTTACAATTCGCTTTAATATTTTAATGTAAAAAAAATCTGAAACATGTGTCTGTGTGTGAAATTCGATTAGATAATCAACAAAGAAAGCGGGAAAATATTCAAAGCATCTTTAATGATGAAATAAAAAAAAGAAATACCGTCACATATAACAATAACCTACACAAGTATATATATATAATTAAAGTACCCTAAATTATTCCTTTAAAAATAATAAAATATATAAGTGAAAACACTCATAACATTGAAATAATTTCTAACGGAGTATATATAGTTCCATTTCTATAATGTACATTTTAATGCGAAAATCTGTGCGTATGTTCGCGTGATTTGCGAAAAGCATATAATCTTAATGAGAACCTTTAAAATATATTAAATATATTTTACAGAAGCATAATTACTTATTAAAAGTCAATTTATTTACGTCTCTAGCCCACATGATAATTTCTAGTTCACCCGTCTAATGGGAATAAGTATAACCGTATATCTACAAAACTTCAAATCAGGATGATTATACACAAATATTTATAATTTATGTAGACATATTATACACAGGAACATTCACCTGGGCTCGGGGGCTTAGAAGTAACCTGCCCGCTTCATAAAGCCCAAGGATGTGGGTTCGATTCCGCGTGGGGTCGATAGTTATTCTAAATACGAAAATCATAGGCATTATTCGGCGTATGATTAAGCAGGATATAAAATATTCCTTGAGTATCAATTTGGATCTAGTACTCTCGGCAAAAGAAAATCCCGACAATACTTTGCATTCCACGAGAGCTGAATTAAATTAATTTAAGCTTCCGAATTTTGTAGCGAGAGCCACCACTAGATGGTGCCACCACTGAAATGGCTCTTTCGCTTGGGGAATTAGGGAAAAAATACACACAATCTGTTATGCACCATTGAAAAATGTACTTTCAAGACTTTTTCTGAAATACACCAATAATATTCTACTTACGTTCCTGTAAAACAAATGCACATTTTTAAAGAGACTTATGAATATTTAAATCTGATACATTCATTTATCACCATTGATAATTCGAAATTCCTCCCAACTGAATGTTTCGGACACATCACAAAACACAACACCACTTTTCTTCAGCCCTCCAACGATTCCTCCCATTTGAAATCCCAGTACTAGAATGAAGAGGGGTGCAACCCATTAGTGTGGCAGGCAACAACCTCAGTAAAAGGTTTCTAATTATTTCCCTCGGCCCCATTCTTTCCATCCGGGAGAGAGGTAAAGTTTTGTTTATTAAGTAAGTTCGAAACGAACGAGAATTGCAACTCTTCTAATTATTCTCTTCAGGGCCGAGCGGACATTCATTTCGAATGGTCCCCTCCTTTTCTATCTCGTTTAGACAAAGGGGTGGAGTCACATCTTCGAATAGTCATTAGAGTTATCGAGATTAGAGGTCTTGGTTTGTCCCATCCAATTTTAGAAATAAAGGTTTTCGGTGTAGGGATACATTAGTAAAGGTAGAAGGTAGATTCATGTTTCGTAAATTGCGGACCCTAATTGCTGATATATGAAATGGTGTGGTCAGAGAATTCATTTGTCGTCAAGAGACATTACTCTTACAATAATAGTAAATCAGTATAATGACCTTGGCGACAATTTTGATCAACAAATAGTGTCAAGTTGTTAAATTTAGTGACAAAATAAATGTATCAGGTAAAATCCAGAAAGATATAGGATGATTCCTTCACAAGAAAAAACTCCAGAAGCTCGAATAAGATTATTTCCCGCTTATATAAGGAGGATGTAAAGCAAGTTGGCCAAGAAAACAAAATTTAAATTTAAGTGGGTCACAAAAAAATATCATCATTCATAGAAATGTAACATTTTTACCTAATTGTGGCACATTCAAAATAAATATACGCGTTTTGCTTAGAAATACTTATTTAATAATAATATAATTTTTAATAATAATATATTTAATAATAATTATTTAATAATACTAATCATAAGCTGTAACGTTTGAAAGAATAACGGTAGCGTATTCTTGGTTAATTAAAATGTGGAATTTATTTACGTCACAACTATTGAAAACTATTTACAAAATGATACATTAAAGTTATTAAAATTATAGATTGTTAGAGTCCACTATTTTGTGAGAGGAGGATTCGCTGGCAACCGCTCCCGTGCAAGTTCAAAGCATCTCTCCCCTCATCTTCCGGTCGGCGAGCTAGATTCCTCGGGGGGTCAAACAGGGGTTGCGCTGCACCTGAAGCTGCACGTGTGGGCGTCGGGTCTACAAAGAAACCGACCAGCTGTTGATGTTTTCGAGAAGTGACATTACAGCTCTCGCCCTCTCTTATAGAACTTTTCCGTTGAGAAAAGTTTAATGGGATGACGATGAGACAACTGACAGATTACCGACACATCCCTTCATCAAGCACCACTATATTTCTGATCTGCAATTTTAATTACTAAAGAAAACGCTGAACGAAATTTGGAATTACTTATTTCTAGTGAGTGAGTGTTCTTGCTAGGGAACTTACACAAATCCATAGTACGAAAATGATCAATAGCAATGTAAGAAAACATACTACAACATTAAATAAAAATACAAACACTCCTATCACAATGCCTATTATCAATTATACTAACAACATGTTACGTCAAATGCTAGTGTAAGACCTTACACATAAAATATTCTTCGCCACAATACTTAATAAAAATTATACTAATGACATGTTGATATGATATGCGAAGTGTACAACCTTACACAATATGTTTCACAATATGCCTCTTGCGTAAACTAAATACTCATGTATATTTTAAAAGCCTATACACAAAATTAAGCATATTAATACATTTGCTTTTCGTGGCTTTATCTTTTGACACGCATCTCCATTCGATATGATATACAGTACTAGTAAATAAGTAAAATTAATACAATTATTAATCTTTAACTAAAAAACATAAGCAACAATTATTATTCATGAGCAAGAGAACATTGTTAACAATTCCTAATTATCTATCACCGATCTGCTGAGACTATCTGCATTTTTGTAACTTTTACCCGACCGATGTACAATTCTAAAATTATATAGTTGCAAAGCCAAAGCCCATCGCATCAATCTAGGGTTAGAACTAACATTTCTATTCAACCACACCAACGGGTTGTGATCGGTCATAACTAAAAATGAATTTCCATCTAAGTAATAATGTAACCTTTTAATTGCGAAAACAATACTAGCACATTCCTTCTCCGTCGTACAGTAACGCTTCTCTACCACTGAAAATTTCTTACTCAGGTAAAGGATTGGATGCTCCTCCCCTTGTTCAGTTAATTGTGATAAAACGGCTCCCATACCTGCGTTTGAAGCGTCCGTTTGAACAATGAATTCTCGTTCAAAATTTGGCACGTACAAGACGGGCTTATCAATTAGTTTCCCTTTTAGTTCTCGAAATGCGTTTTCACACTCGGTCGTCCACGTAATTTTTCCCTTCTTTGCTCTTCCCTTCAACGCGTCCGTCAACGGAGCAGCGATTACCGAGAACAGATTGATATATTTTTGATAATAACCTGCTAGACCTAAGAAAGCACGTATTTGGGTTTTCGTGCGAGGGGTAGGGAACTCTAGAACAGCCTGAACTTTGATCTCGGAAGGGGTGCGAAAACCCTGACCCACAATGTGACTTAAAAATTTGACATTTTGTTGCGCAAACTTACACTTTGAAGGTTTTATCGTTTTAACTTAGCTCTCTTTATTCTCTGCAGAACCATTTCCATATGTTTAAGGTGCGACTCCCAAGTATCTGAGAAAATTGCGATATCGTCTAGATACGTAGTCCGTTCCTCTAGTCCGTTAAGTAATTCAGCCATGAGTTTACTAAAGAAATATGTAGCATTCTTTAATCCGAAACTCATCCTTAGGGGTCTGTATGTACCAAAGCTAGTACAGAAGGCTGCATCTCGCTGTGCAGTTTTACTCAACTGGATTTGACAATATCCCTTAGATACAATTAAGACGGTAATAAATATAGCCGCCGATACTTTTTCTACGCGTTCTTCGATATTCGGAAGAGAAAAATATTCCGTTCTAATGATCCCGTTTAATTTCCTGTAATCAATACATGGACGAGGTTCTTTCCCAGCTACCTCAACTAAAATCATAGGGGACATGCAAAAGATTATTTTAAAAAAATAATTATTTACTGAAAGTGTCAACAAACAAAGATTTTCTGACACAATAAAAATAAAATGCACATCAATACTGATATAATACACTTACAAATGTATCAGTACTAAATGATATATTTTATAATTAATTTACAAAACTAATAAGTTAAGGGCAAGTTTAATAATTACCAGTGACGGCATTCGGGCCAGTCCCAGATGAAAATATACACAAACATTATCACTTATTTTAATAATTTGTACTGTTAAATGCTGATTAAAAGTGACACAATTCGCTCCCTGATGCCACAGTTTCGGTAATGTATTGGGGAGGGGGAGAAAAGGGATGAATAAACAAATCTTCTGAAGTAAGTAAATTTCTTAAAAACACGGTCAATGTATTTTTATTGCATTTCAAAGCCTTCGAAATAATTTTATGAATAGCATTGCACAGAAACGATCGTACTTCGGAAAGACGCATATGTACGCCCGGAATAATTACTGCTTTGGCTGAGTGAGACGTTTACATGCACCGGTGGCACTTAAGAGGTTAAAGTCGTATTATAGATTTAGAGCGTCAAAGTATATTATTTTATAATTCAATATATTTTATTGTATGGGCAGGGGGCGATGAAAGTTATGTTTGAATATTGGATCACAAATATTGAAAGTTTGAGAAGCACTGTTTTAATCGGTTTTTAAGGAGCTAAATTTATGTCACACTCAAATTCAATACTATTCTCATGTAAGTACCTAGTATCATTTACGCAATGTGATACAGTTGAAAGTATATTGTAAGTTTCCAGAATGACAAATTCATCATCATCTATAATGAAAACAAAGAGTTGAATGCTGGCGTTTTTGAAAGACGTGTTTTCATTCTTGTCTGTTATATTAGAATCTGCTTGTGGGGCTAGAGATTAATGAGTACTGTATCATGAGACAGTTAATTGGACCCGTATCACTCAGGGAAGAGTAAAAACATCAAGAAAGCTATTTATGTATCTGTGGTTTCGTGTAAGTGTTGGAGTTTATTAAAAGTATATTATCAGTACGTTACAGTTTGTTAAAGAGGGTTTTCTGTAATTAGGTTAGCTTAAGAAATATATATATATATATATATATTATGTTTTAGAAATATTTTTCTAATTTTTTTTTAACTGTGAACTGTTTTTTGCCTTTAACATTTTTGTTTTTACAAATCTATATATTTTTTAAAATGATGAGTTTTATGTGTATTCTAGTTAAAAAAATTTTTTTTTAGAAATTTCTAATATTTTTATATAGAGAATCGCATGCTAAGTAGCAATACCGCATATATATTTTCCTTTTCTAGGTGTTTGCGGAAAATAATTTGTACAGTCTTTTACTCATGTTTTATCTGAAGCATCAAAGTTTAACAGAAAAAACTACATATTTTATTATCATTCTAGAGATTTTCGTTTACATCTTCTAAGACACATTCCTGAGAAGTAGCATACAAAAACATTCCTATAACACCCACATGTATTACGTGCAGAGAAATTCAATTCGATGTAATATTAGGCTTTGCTTAATTCTCAAAAGTATTCTCTACACTCCATATCAGTAATCCTGTTTAAGGATTTTTTTCCCCACCATTTATTTCGCTGACGTTATCACACTTTATTTTGAAGAAATCAGATTTCTTACTATTTTCTTAAAGCTGCTTCTAACATTTCTTTTTTATCGATCTCATTTTTCATCGTAAAGTATTTTAATATCAGTACTTTTATAACTAAAGTATGCATACAATTTGGTTTATATAGGATAATATCATTTTAATCCAGAAATAATATCATACTTCCTTCAAGTGTTTTTTACTTGAGAAATATGTACCTTATTAAAGGATGGTAACGTTTTGGGGAACCAAATATGAACAAAGCAAACGGTAATAATTATACAGTAGTAAAAATTTTAGGTATCCATCTACGATCGGAACCGAGATTTTAAAAAGGCGCATAAATGGATAATATCATGATATTTCGTGTCAGTTAGAATTAGAATACTTGCATAAAATTGTTTTAAGGACATTTTGGAATAAAATTATTTAAATACGATATTTTGGCAAAAAAATAAATTAGAATAAACTTTTTTCAAAATATTCTCATGTTGTGAAAAATGCTTCTATTATAATAATATTTTGCCTGCCTATAGCTCAGACCTCTGTACAGAGGCTCAACTATGATTTTTGAAAAGATCACATTATTTTCAGAGTTACAACCAGTTGAAATAAATATCGGCGTTTTTTTCTTAAAATTTCTGCGCTCTGTTATCGTAAAATATGGATAAACCTACTTATAAGTTTTATATTTCAAAAGTTCTAGTTGAGCCTCTGTACAGAGGTTTGAGCTATTGACAGGCAAAATATTATTATATTAAAAGCATTTTTAACAAAAGGAGAATATTTTGAAAATGGGTCATTATGTGTTCATATTTTGTCAAAATATTGTACTTAAATAATTTTTTAATACTATTCTTAAAACCATTTTATATACATTTTCAAGTCTAAGTGACACAAAATATCATGAATATAATCTATTTTTATGCTTTTGCAAAATCATCTGTTCTGAACGTAGTCAGATACCTTCAACAAATTTGGTATGTATGAGGGCAATTCTAAATGAATAAATATTGAGCATTTCAACATCGCCTTATAAAAAGAAAGTATTACTTTCCTAATTGAATATGATAAATAAATTAAAGTACTGTATTAAACAGACTTATTTTTTTGAATTGTTGTTTATAATGGAACTTACGCACTTTTTTATATTTACCGTATAGTTCGGTTTATTACGTGCACTGGTGTGGGTAATGTACCCGTATATACTAGCAAACTGTCTTTTTTTTTTAAAAAAATTATGTATAAGAGGCATTCAAATGAAACCCGGTCACTAGTGAAAAGTAACGGTAACGATTTTATGAACTCAAAAATGTAGTTATACACAGTATACATACTCAAAAATAGTCCCCAAAACCGTTGACACGTTTATCACTTTGTGACATTAGCCAGTCGATTCCTTATTTGAAGAAACTAATAGGCTGCTGTTGGATCCAAGCCTGTACCCAGTCACACACTTCGTAGCCCGTTATAAATCGATGTCCATGAATAGTCGTTTTAGAGGTCCAAGAGGTTATGCGGTTGTCCAAGACAAAAGTATTCACTTCCGCAACCATTTCTGGTGTGATGACACGATGAGCCTGTTAAAGTTGAGCATCGTCTTCCAGCAACTCGCGTCCCTCAGCGAATCTTTTACATCTTTCACAACACTTGAAAGACAGACTGTATTCACCGTACACATCCTTTACCCATCAATGAATTTCTTGGCCTCCAACTCCCTCCGCCGCTAAAAAACGATTCATTCCTCGTTGTTCCTTCTTACTCCCCTGCATGTTCAGTAGCGGACGATAGCTTGTGCGATCATATTCTTTACAGCATAAACCCACACAGTTGCTATGAAGCGTCATACGTTGCGCATGCGTCAGTATCTCTATAGATAGATGGTGCCACCATACACGCAGTTGCCTGTTTCCACCTTACGTATAATGCAAAGTTAGACGCACTGACCTGGTTTCCTTTGAATGAAACTTATATATTCGTCAAAAAAACGCGCACACTCTTTTTTTACAAAAGTAACCTTTAATAGCAAGTGTAATGCTATTAAAGTCCAAGTACTTTGCCAGCTTTTGAACAACAGTATACTTCTATATTATCCCGCGGTCACTCGCGCCTGTTTTTGCTACCGTCGTTACTCGCGGGGTGTAGGGAACACCCCAAACTTAACACGTCTATTTAATTATGAAAATAAAATTAAGTCATTATGATACATTTATATAAAGTACAAGGTGATGTTTGCAGCATACAAATAAAATTATTAAATTTATTGCATACAAATGAGACTAACATTAATTTAAACTAAACATACAAAATTTTCGTTTTAAAATACATAATTTTATATTTTTTTCATAAACCAGTAAAACGTATATACCAGTACTAAATATATTTTATAATTAATGAGATAATGATTGTAGAGAGAGAAAGTAGAATAATAATAGTTTAATCATTTTCCAAACATTCAGAGCAGACTGTATACATATGCTCATTTTCTCGCGGGAGTTCTCAGGCCCCTAGATAAACTTTTGAAGGTTATTACATTCCAATCGTACTAGAAAAAAGGATTGCATCAGGCCTGAAGGTTCAATGACCTAAAATGTGCAGCTACAGAAAAAAAAATTGTGGTTCTACACATTCTTTTTAGAATCCTGGGAGGATTTTCTTGTTGCTGGGGTGTACAGAACACCCCGCGCGAGTGATCGTAGGTTAAAGTCATAAAACTCAAGAAAAGAAGTGTTAGAAGGCATGGGGATGTCAGGAAAAATTATTAAAAAAAAAAAAACTAATTGCTTCATGCCAGTACAGGAGCAGTGTGTGAATGGATATCAGAACTATGGATTAAGCAATTAAACCTGACATAAATTAAAAGTGTTTTTAAAAAAAAGTAGTATATATAAAAATTTAGATTTAACGGAAAATGATTAGTTGTTTATGGATCAGAGTAACAGTGATGAAATGAAGATGAATCAGAGTTCGATGATGGGCCTAAGTAGATGAAAGGAAAAAAAAACATGTGGCGATTTTTCCATATTAACCAATAATGAAAGCTCGTATTTTCCCCTTTCGAATTGGGCAGTGGACTGGTAAATACTATTGCACACACACAAACATGGTATCCGGAAGTTTGAATCCCTTTTTAGTATATCAGGACACCAGTTTCCTCAAAGTAATTTTGACGCCCAGTTTCCTACTAAAATGGGGGCAGCTACAAACAATGCGAAATTGTACCAGGAATTTAATTTTGCCGAAATCACTCAGATCATACAGGCGCTCGAGGGTTCTTTTACATGCTGCATAATCATGCGACATGGACACTACCTAATTTTTGAGTCATGAAAATCCACCGACTTTGGCCGAGGATGAACCCAAAAGCTTGGGCATACAAAGCCAGTGTCAAACCAACTACTTAATGTTGTCATTTCCTTAACCCCTTAAGCTGTCATTTTTTTACGCAACATGCTTTAGAAAGACATTTTAATTTAAATTTAATTTTACATTTTAAAGACAAATTCAAATTATTGTTTTGTTTTATTGCTAAGTTATATTGGTATGGAGAAGGATGTTTTTTTTCGAGTGCACGGATATCTGTTAAGGGTCCTGAGAGTTCTTAAAAATAAGAAATTTTCAGTGCACAGGAAAACCAGTTGCAGCCAAATTCGGTAACTTGTACTTTATACGGGCAAACCTTTTAAGGGAATAAACAAACAGTATTAAATATATATAAGAATAACATATATACAATCTTTTTATGCTCTTCCCTTTATTTTTAAAGCTGTTATTTTTAATTCCGGCGTATAAACGCGCCCTCTTAAATCCCTGTCTTATTTTGTATGTATGCTAAAAGACAGAGTAATACGCCTGAATATATAATATGATGGCAAAAACACATCTCGTTTTCTTTTACATTAATTTAACACTTTATTTGAAGACACTAGTTTAATTGTGTCACAAGTATCTCGCAAGCATATAAATCTTATTTTCCTACTTTTAAGGTAAGTGTATTTCTTCTAAGCAATTTAAAAAAAAAGGAAGACAATTTTCTTACAACCTTCCGAAATACATCGCTCTTCCTTCCGCTTAGTTTAAAATGAGGAGAGGTGTCCCAAACAAATTACCAAAATTGGGTTTCTAAGTAATGGCATCGCCTTTCACGAGTGACACGCATCCAATAAAGCAGTGACGTGACACAACACAGAAGCGGCCATTAATCTCCGGAGTCTATCCAGTCAGGTTCTCATATCACCGCTGAGGATGGAAAGACGTCACTCAAACATCATTAGTCAACTCGTTATCAGCAACTGATGGTTGCGTGGGACACACGACACAAAGTTCGTACTAAGGAGACATGGAATATACTTCCAGTGGCAGCAAATTGGTTGAATGACACATGGTGTCTGTGGTCTGCAAAATGAGGATTTTTGCGAGTTCTTTTCTTAGGGTGTTAAGGAACCTCATTTAATTTGGAATGAAGTAATATGTTTTGTTTTCGGACAAGCAAAAATTAATAATTATATTCCTTGAAGAATATTTTTTGTGATACTTATTGAATGTGGGGAATATTTATCTTCAATTTAAGTCAAGTTCCAACTAGTTAACCCTTTTATTGTCAAGTTAGTTTGATGATTTGGATACATAATTTTTTAAAATTTTTTATTGCAAAAATCAAATGTTTAGTACAAATTAAAATATATTTAGTAATTCAAAATTGATATTTTAAATTACATGCATACAATTTTTATGGCCTTTTATCAATTACATATACGCCTAAAGTGGCTGCCACACAGTGTAGCTTTTATAAAGTTCGCTTCTAGGGGATCATTGTTTTCTAAAAAACAGTACCTTTCAGAGTACCATATCTAGTATATGTAGTAAATGTGAAAATATATATTTCTAATACTTTTTTTCTGGCGTTTTTGGATTGTTGGAGGAAACGATGTTTCCTGAAGACAGCGACCTACACCACCCATAGTTAAGATTGTTTTTGATCACACTCTAGGTCTCGGTACATCTACCTTTTTTATTTTAGAGGTTGATTCTGGAAGCATCATGAATACTCCTTAAACACCATCTATTGAATTGAGTCCAAGTTAACTTTTTTCTCGATAGAGATTTGGGTTGATAAAGAGATTGTAAGTGACTTCCCCCTGAAGTCGCTTCCTCATTGTCTTCTCTACCTAAAGATGTGGGAGGGAGCGAAGCATGACCAGAACTCTCCATGGTAAATCTAATTTATTATTATTCAATTGCACTATTCCACAACAAAGTAATCTACAAAAGGAAGCCCTGGGAGCGTTATAAAGAAGGCAACCACCTTAAGTGAACAAGCGCATGTAATTGGATTAGTTTAGCTTTAATCAATCCTAACATTTTAAGTCCTAATCCACTAATTTAGTCTAGTAGCCAAAATCCGTCCTTTAGTCAAGAGATGAGTAAATACTAAATCTCACCTTAATAACGCTGCATTCAGACGCTCCGCTCCTTTTGACGTACAATTATCAAAATCTAGCTTTCTTCTCTTATTAATTTGCATATAAGGGTTTCTTCTCGAAAAGTCACCAAATTGTTGGCCAACTTGGTCGCCAGCTATAATTCCAACTTGTCTCTATTACCAAGATTTCACCATGTTCTCATTGAATCGCCACTATAGCGTAAGGGACGGCATTGTTTGTGAATATTACAATTTTAACATGAAATAATTATGACACAGAGTAATATAAATGCATTACACATCCAAATACAAATTATTTACACTATTTACACAATATTCGTAACAATATCTAAGTAATAGAATTTTTATTTTTAATATTGAAAGGGCTATTATATGTTCGCTTTATAACTCCATGGGGTGAGAACATTGATTATACAGGTATAATACGTTCAATTATCTTCCCTTAGGCGAATATTTCTCTTAAATCCAAAGCAAAATTTGAAAAAGGTGGTCAATGTTATTAAATTATGTACTTTGAAATAATTAAAAAAAATTTCAGCCGTATTGTATAACAACTAAACTAATCCATCGAATAAAATTTTATGAATACAAATCATCTCGTATTTCAAAGAAAGTAAAAAATCAGTTTATTTGATACTAGTAAAATTTTTGATGCACATTTTATACATTATATTTATAATAATTCTCAACTGTTTCAAAATGCCGTAAATTTTAGACAAATAACTTTGTTTTGGGAAGGTGAGGAAGCGAGAATAAATATATATGTAAATAAATTGTATTCACACACATTATTAATTACTATTATAGTTAAAAATCTCTCTATATATAATTTTTTATCTTGTGTAAGTTTTCCATCATTAATAAAGTACTTTTTATTCATACACTCATATTCAAATACTTTGTAGTGGATGACACTTGATGTTAATACAGTTTTTTTGAAATATTATTCAATTTAATTAATTTCAGTTTTATATGAAATAAACACATTGTTTGCCTTTTAATATTGTGATTCTGTCACATGTATATACATATTTACATTAATTGTTAATATTTAACAAAAAAATAACTAAAATAAAATATTTCTTGATTGACTTAAGTAGGAATTGACTTTACTTTTTTTTCTTATATTACTCGTTTATTATGTGAAAATGTACGAATGGTTTTAAGTTCAAGGACTTAAAACTTATTATTTACTACGGTTCTCTCTGTGTGTGTGTACTGTGTATAAAACTTTAACTACTTAAAGCTTTTTTTTTTAAATTTAAAACAAAGAACTTAATTTTTTAGAACAAATTTGCAACTAAGAATCTTACACACGATAGCATTGTTAATCTAAATTAGGAGGTATCTTGTTTTGAAAGATTGCTGTTAGAACGGAACTTTCAAGGTTACTCCGTCTTCCTTTTTTGTCACTGATTGAAATTTTTATGTATTTTTCGATAAAAGCAACATGATCATGTATTTTTCTCATACTTAACAGTGAGGATCATTTGGTTCAGAAAATAACGAAGTATTTTTATTCTCCTCTTTGAGGCATTACAATACTTGCATATGAACAAGTCCCCCTTGTCTAAAAACAAGATACTTCGATTAACAGCTTTATACTTATGAGTTTTGTCAAGCCACATATAGTTCAGAAGAAAAAGGGAGTAGAAAACTTGATTGATTTTTGAATCAAGCCGATCTTTTAAGAGATTTTTCCTTTCAGATGATCAACTGACCACTCTGAAAGGTTAATCAATGCATGCATATTTATAAGTGTAATATATTTCTCCACTGGAAAACCATTTTTATGAAACCATTAAATTAAATTAATGCCAAAATAATGTCAAGGAGAAAATTAAATTTTTCGCAAAAAATTATATTGAGTCATATAATCACATCTTTTAGAAAAGCAACTAAAATAAAAAGTCTAAAGATTTGACATTTTGAGTAGAACATCAATGCCGTATTAAAAGCATTCTGGAATTTTTTGAAGTTAACTTCTTATGGCACGGTAGGGAGAAATTTCCGTTACGCGTTACCAGTTACGGTTAGTGATGAATGTAAGATAGAAATGAATGAAGTTCCGAATTTTCGCCTCGTTTTAAAAAACGCCATCTAATTCATACTATCTATCTCAGATAAAAATAATTACAGAATCGGAAAGATCATTGTTTTCGCCACGATATGGTATATTTTTTTAAAATGAATCAAAATTGATACGCTTTTATAAAAACGATTTCTAAATCATTCCCTTTAGTTTTCCTTTCGAGTTAATGAATTGATATTTTATTCTAAACAAGTTCATGCTTTTCTCTTTTAGAAGCAGTCATAAAAAAAATGATGGAACCTTTTTTTTTTTGCGATTTTTCAAAAAAATTCTCAAAATTTTAATTAAATATTTAATAACTTCATTATTCACAAAAATAATCTAACGAAACTTTTTTCCATATGTAGAATAGTATTATTCGTAATCTGTTCAAATATTGAAAAAATAGATTAAAATTACGGCTTTTAAAATTTCTTTTGTGTTTTTCGCCTATTAGCCCTGAGCTAGCACCCACCCCCTCTCCTCATTCAACAGCAGCTTTAACAAGCCTTTCCTCTTTTAGCTTTGTGATACATACTTTGTTTTGTTTTTACCTTACCTAGAAGTCAAATTATAATCAATTTTATGAATTAAAAAAAATTGGAAGTGAGTCTTTAATCTACCCGAAGTAAGCATTTAAATGATTCAAAATCTGTCAAAAATTAGTTTAAGGAGAGTTTGTTGGATAAACAGTTTTAAAATTCTTTTGAGGAAATAATACAAACAATGTATTGTTTCAAAATTTAGTGGCAACACAACATTTCTTCCAATAGTGTGGCAATAAAAGTTTGTGTTTACAAAATTTTCAATCAAAATGGACAAAAAATTATAATTGTAGCAGTATATATTACTCCGAACAAAAAGTTGGATGACATTATCGAGTTCCTTCATCTCGATCATTATTACCATACACATCAAGAGGTTCTGCTTTAATTAATAAAAATTATGCTAAAATACCTATGATTTTAAGTGGAGATTTTAATGTCAATTTTTCTTTAGACAAATCTCTACAATTGATTGAATTTTTAAAAGACAATTTCACCTTATCTCTACAAAACAACAGAATAATATCAACGACAAAATCAAATACTAAGATTGATGCAGTCTTTTCGAGATACTTAAGCGATATTGAGTGCAAAACCTACATTTCTTACTTTAGTTACAACAAGCCTTTTATAACAAAAGTATGTACTGAAGCACCCATAAGTATAATGGAAATAGATTAATAATGATGATACTTTTCTCAAAATACATACAATAAAATTTTTTTTAGTATTATGTATTGAAAATGAAAATTTTGTCTATACTTATACCTTTTCCATCCGAATTATTTTTAAATACAGTTTGAAATAATAATGATAATAATAAATTTGTTAATTATATATATAAGATTACTTCAAATAAAACTTTATTATACAATTCGATACATGTAAGCCAAAGAAGTTAACTTCTAACGCGTGTTCACACTGATACACGTTTTCATTTTTTTTTATTAGCAGGGGTTTTCTGAAACATGTTTATAATCTCGTTTGCGGTTATAATATTTTTTTAAAAATTAATGCACTAATATTTATAAAATATATATATATATAGATCCTTTTATAAAATTTATTTTTCTGCAACATGAATTAATACGTGTTTATTTTTTTAAAAAAATCATCCATAATGAAAAATTGATTGTGTAGATCTATTTCCACACGAAGTATAGTATTTTCTATTAAATTAAAGGAAATTTTTGAATGCAAGCAAACGGAGTTCAGTACAAATAACAAACCCATATCAACAAGGAAATTTTTTTTTACCTGATAAATTCTAGTTTTTCAATTGAAATATACAAAATGCATTTATTTATGCTACATCTAGCTTCAGTTTGATCTCGTATAGAACAGGGTGTTTATAAACGAGTATCGGAGTTTTAACGCTTTTTAGAGTATTTACTACATTTAACTTATTAGCATAACTCATACATCGAATGAAAGACCAACTGAAACAGTTTTGTTTGCTGACATGTGTGCGCATGCGTGTGAATTGTATGTTAACCTTTCCCCCTTCCCCGCCGATAAGCGCGTTAGTAGAAAAATGACGACTGGTGAACAGAAAGCGTTTCGTGTTCCCCAGTTTGCAAAGACAGAATCTGCTATTACTGCGCAACGAGCGTTTCGATGGACACCTCAGTGGACATGTGAATACTCATCATGCGCGCCTCTGGAAGTTAGAAAATCCTCACGAGGTGCTAGAATCCCTATGAGATTCCACTAAAATGAAGATATTTTGCGCCATATCTTGGCGGAAAGTGTATGTCCCTTTCTTTTTCGGAGAACCAACTGTAACTGGCCCTGCCTAACCTGATGATCTACAACTATGTCTATTTGCTCAATTGAAAAAAGTGAACTAGAACTTTGTGCTGCAAGATGGTGCACCACCTCACTGGCGTCTCTCAGTACCCCATTGGTTGAACATCACTGTACTCGACCAATGGATCTTCCGCAAAGGGCCTCACGATAAAGCTTGTTTCGCATTACCTCCACGTTCCCCCAACCTGACGCCATGTGATATTTATCTGTGGGGGTTCATTAAGAACAGCGTGTACGTACCTGCGCTACCAGCTGACCTTTCAGACTTAAGACCCAGGATTGAAGCAGCTGTTGCAAGCATTACCGCAGACACACTGAACAAAGTTTGGGAAGAACTTACCTATATACTTGATATTTACCGTGCGAAGAATGGAGCTCGTATTGAACATTTGTAAGCTTGTAGGTAAAACTGTTTCAGCTTTTCTTTTCTTTCTTGTAAGTTACTTGAAAGTTATATGTAATACTTGTAAGTTATATAAAATAAATAATATAAGGTGGTAAAACTCCTATATTCATTTATATTTACCCGGTATTAATAAAATTATACTTACCAAGATATAAAATTTGTGTGTCATCATGAATTTCATTTCGTAGATTTATAAATCTAAGCTTTCATTAGAAAATATTTGTATAGATCAAATTTGTGGGA
The DNA here is from genome assembly GCA_019973935.1 of Trichonephila clavipes. Taxonomy (NCBI): domain Eukaryota; kingdom Metazoa; phylum Arthropoda; class Arachnida; order Araneae; family Nephilidae; genus Trichonephila; species Trichonephila clavipes. The sequence goes on from BMAU01005597.1 coordinate 348,320, forward strand.
TTTTTTTTATTTAAAAAGTATCAGTCTACTTTTTCAAGGACTGCGTTGAATAAAATATATTTCAGTGTGAATAAAGATGCCATTCATAAAAAAAATCTGTATGTGGATTTCACAATTTAAATGGTACAACAACCTCTTTTACTCCTACTGGCTTATATATCCATCTCGCTCAAAGAGTGCGCTGAGTGCCCTGGACATATATATATATATACGTTCTTTCAAAACATGATTCCTTTCATTGAGTTGCTATCAGTTAAACTATTCCGAAGAATGTGAAATACAATAAAATGACAGTGAAAGTTTTTGCGAATGATTTACTTATATAAGAGAAAAATTTACTTATAAATGTGCCTTTTCTTTTTCCCACTTTAATACACGGCACACGCACGCCTATGTGGAAAGCGGTCGTATCGTGGACCGATTTGCGTAACTTTTAATCGGCAATTAAAAGGCTAGAGCATTTTCTATTTTTTTTTTTTTTTTTTTGAAAATCTTAAGCTTTCTGGTAGCTAACGTATTTATTTGTTCTTGTGTTCCATACGAGTTTAACTTTTCTTGGAAAATATCTATAAATGTTATTATGGTAGGGAAATTATCCTAGAAAACTCCTTTCTCTATAAAATATTTCCTGAATAAAATTATCCATAAATCCTGCATAACTAATGATCAATCATTTCCGTAATTCTTAAGTAAAAAATATTGACATTGGAATTAGTATTATGTTTTCTGAAATAAAACCCTCAATGTGTTCTAGTATACTGGGTGGTCTCGATTTCATGGTGCAAAATTTAAGGGTTGATACAGGACATTGTAATAATTATTTATTGTATAGGGATGTATGGGCGCAAGTGACCCGGTGAGGAGCAAACAGGGGAACAAAAGAAAAGAGTAATGCAATTATCTATTGGTTGCGTTGCTAATAGGGGGCCGTAAATGTCTAGCCGCCGTTTAGAATGATACATTCCAGTATGGGAAAGCGCCATTCGCAATTGTGCTGAAGTCTATAATGTGAGACTTCACCTATGCCGAAAATGTAGATATTCATCATATGTAAGGCAGGGCAAAAGGTAACGGCAGAGTTGCACTACAAAGGTATCATGCGCAGTTTCTAGATCGACGAATGCAGGATCACATAATTTTTCAGTGGTTACATTGTGACGGGCTTTATCGGTAATTCTATTAATAATCCACGTGGGATATCTTTGGGGGCAAAATGGCAATTCTTTCCAACCAACCCAATAAGAGAACACGGGTTATGTAGATTAGGAAGTACATATATTGGAGTTTTAGTATTCGTAAAAAGCTATAGGTGAAGTTCTAGGAGAAAAGACTAAGAGAGTTCTAAGAGATCTATGAGTCAGTCTAATAGTGCCAGTGAAATTGATTTCTAAGTGGATCCGAGACCAGAAGATTATCCCTTAGCCAGATCAAGTTGAATCGAAGAATATATTGACGATATACGGACTGTAGCTGTTCACCGGGGACTATCGGTAAGATAATTTAGATTAAGCTTTAAGCCTAGAGCGGATTCTAGTAAGTTAGGAAATCATCTATAGATTTAGATTCGGTGGTTTATTGCGCTATTTGTTAGAATTACGGTTTGTGACTCATCACTCCTGATCAAAAGCCTCCTAGACTAGTGTTGTTTTTCTAAATATAAATTGAGATCACAGTAAACTAATTTTAATTATGGAAGGTGTTGGTGGTCAATCTTTCATTCCATCAAACATAGGTCGCGTGGATGATAAAGAGATGACACCCCCAGCCCATGAGGTATCACAATATCGTCTACTTCATGAAACGCATTCCGTCAGACATGACGCTGGTCGACGAAGAGCTGTACGGAGTTCAAGCCTGGAAGAAAGCATGTAGAACGTTTTGGTTGATAGACCTGAGTCAAGTACAAGAATTGTTGCTCGTCACATAAGTGTGAGTCATCAGAACGTTTGCAGAGTGTTAAACGAAAATCGCTTACATCTCTACCATTTTCAGCAAGTATAAGCTTTTAACCCTGCAGATTATCTTCTCCGATTGCCAGTGGGTTTTACAGCGATGTGCACCGCAGCTGGACTTCATAGCTCATGTGCTGTGTGTGTGTGAGCTGTTCTCAACAGTTATTGTTAACATTACACATGCCAACGCTTTCGCTGTCGTCACTTTCAATAAACACTTTGTTTTTGCTTTCAACTTTTTTTTTTTTTTTATTTTGTTTTTCTGTCTCACCGCTTGACTTGCAGCCATACATTCTTGTACAATAAATTATTCTTACAATGTCCTCCACCTACCCTGAAAGTTTGTACCATCAATTCGAAACCGCCCTGAATAGATAAGGAATTTTGACTTTCCTGAAATATCTAAAAAAATTACACTTCTATTCAGAATAGCAAATGTGTGTGTACGGTGAAAAAATTGTCAAGTAGAGTATCGATTTTATATATAAAATACAATTAAGGAATTATTAAAGGAACAAAATGACAAAACATTTTCTAAAAAATTTATATCGTCAGAAACAAATAACTAACTTAATGAACACTTTTGTCTTATATAAGCTACTAGTTCTTACAGTAATCTTTTTTGAAAAGCACAACTTTGCCGGAGATAAAATGTTTTTTGTTTTGTTTCAAAATTTACTTTCTCTTTTCAATGGTGTAAAAAATCAGCCCTAACTAATCGAACTTTTTAATAAATTGCACACATTAAACTGAATGCTCTGAATAGAGAGAGAGAGAGAGTCCCCTACACTGCAAAAAAGGTCTTAAAACAATTTTTTCAACACTACTTCAAAAACATTGCATAAAGAAGAATATTTTTGCTAAATCACACTACTTCCAAAGCACACATTTTGAAGTTCATTTCAATCAAAGATAGGAAAAATAATCAAAACAAAGCACCACTAATAGATATAAACAAATCCCTACCCGGTTAGAAAGAGACGTAACCACCACAATTTCTCAAGTGAAGTCCTGTCCCTAAGGTCCACACATTTTCCTCGTAATTTAGTTCTTAGGGAAAAAGCTCGTCTCACTAAAGACCCAGATGCAATCTCCCGGATTATTCTTTTCGCATTTATTTTATCCTCCATTCGGTCGCAATTGGGATGATTGGGGGAGGAGCAAGTACTGGTCCACTCTTTTGTTTACAAGCCATCCACTCCCACCCCTATTAATGGTCCCGGGAGGGTCAGGGTGCGTGCAGGTCAGTTAATGCGACTTAGATTACTTTTTTGCTCCACACTGCCCTCCACACCATATCCAGGGAAGGTCAGTTCTAGCCAGGAATATTTGTTTTCTAATGAGGTACGGAAACGGAAGGAATATTTAGTTTGGATGTTTATATGAAGCTGTGTATTTATGTGGATTCATGCATAAAATAAGTAAATTAGGGGGAGTTGAAACGAATGGAATGTCTAAGCGCATTTGGTAATGGTTTTTAATTACTATCTGATATGAAATTTTGCCTGTTTTTAAGTATATTTATTATTATTTTTTTTTCCATTTAGAAAGGATTTGAAAAAAAAATCATTCTTTTAAAATTAAATTCTAGAGCTTATGGGCTTCCTTTATAGTACTCTCAGTAATAATTTGATGTAATTTTCCTTTAACTACTGTTTCAAATGAAGCATTAAAACATCAATTGCTTTCATTCATTTCAACGAAAGTTGAAGCCAAAACATGATCAACCATAAAAGAGTCAATAAGTTAAATTTAAACTCAAAATATTTAGTTTTAAATAGGATTACGATGTTTTTTTATATAAACTCTTTAAATGTCACTGGCGTATCTATTCGTCTTGTTCAGTTGATGCGCAATGTACCCCGGACGTATAAATCCGTCCTTCAAACATGTGATTTTTTCTTTGCGGTGCTATCATTAAGAATATTCTGAAGGCTTTGGAAAACAAAAAATTATGTTGACAGTGCTGTGACGACTGTATCCACGAACTTCTCACTAACAAGCCTCTTGGGGAACTTTGGGTCCTTAAAAACTATTTTATTAGAACGCTTCCTGTGAAGAATTGAACGCGGACATGCAAATTAAGACTACTATATAAAGTCTAGGCTTTCAAGTTAGATAGAGAGAGATAGAACAGACCGTTACCGGAGCAGCGATTAATCAAATTTTTAGTGTAATGCAGATATTTAATATTTGATAATTGTAATAATTAAGGTGACGATTTTCCCTGGTGATTTAATGGGGCTTAGATAGCTAGGAAGGAAGTGTGTTTGAAATGAAGCAAGAGTGTATGTGTTACTGGTAATTAAAGTCGTCTCATACCACGCGTACATCGTTAATTGTCTTCCTATTGCTTGAATAGGGTGCATCTCTTAGTTTTGTTTGATAGAAATTGTGTTGTTGTTTGTGTTGCAAATAAACTACCGCAAAATCCGGCGTATAACACGCACTTTTAGCACAAGAATAAGATCGAAAGTTATGGGTGAACGTTATACGCCGAGTATAAAAGTGAGAGTTTTAAATATAAAAAAGAAGATAATAGAAAAAATTAGATTTCTGTATGCATCGAAATACTGTTTATTTGAAAGAAATGTGACATTCTTTATGAACTTAAAGGGTTGCAGCTCCAGAAATATACTACTTTTTCTAAAGTTTGGAACAATACCTCGAATAAATGACTTCCGAACGACAGCATTGTGCACATACATTTCAAGTTTCTTCGTAAAAAAGGGGGTGCACGTTATACGCGATGATTCTACCTAAAAATTAAACATTACTGCTGGGAAGTATAGGAGCCCGTTATACGGCGGATTTTACGGTAAGTGATTTTGAACATAGTTAGCCTACTATCCTTTTCTCCCACATCTGTAGGCGCGGAGACAAGATCCTTACAGAGTTAGCGAATGATTTACTTAATTGAGAAAAATTCTTTTTTGCATATTTGTCTCTTCACCCCCTCAATATACTGCATACGCTCGCTTTTGTGAAAAGCGGTGGCAATGCAGAGTGAATCACGTAATTTGTAATCAGGACTTCAAATGTTTACTCCTTTTTAATTACATTAAATCTTATGTTACAACTAGGTAGATTATTCATGCTATAGTTATCTGATTGTTTAGTATGTTTAGTCATACTTACCTTTTTATAGCTAACTCAGTTCTAAACAAGCTTTCGAAGACATAAAATGTATTCCAATTTCAGTTAGCAATACAAACTTGTAATGATATGCATTATATGATTACTTTTTATCAACATACATGCTAAAATATGTCAATATATGTTTATTCTTTTCTTGGGATGAAGTGGGTTTTATTTGATTATAATAAAAGTTGAATGAAGGGGATTTTCAGGGAAAAAAGAAGAATCGGAATTACGTTAAAAATTGGCTAGAGCAAAATATTTTAGGCAATTAGAATTAAAGATAAAATATTCCTTTTTCAGGAAAAATAGTAATGGAATTCTGGTAAAAAATAGAGTTATGTTGTTTTAACTATAAAAAAAAAGGATAACTCACTCACGCAATTCACGGGAAACATATTTAGTTATGATTTTACTTTTGGGATATGAACCAAAAAAACAGACTACTACGACTTGTACTATATAATATAAATATTTAGATTTATGATAAAATGAAAAGTTCACTGCAATGTATTTTAATTTAAGGTTTTCAACAAGAATTTTCTCAAACACTATAATTCCCATGCATAAGCAGCATAGAAGATTTATAAAAGGGGAGAAAGGATTTATTTTATTGTTTAAATTGTCTAGTACATACTTGAGAGAGATGTTTATTTCTTATTTGAAAATCCCTGCCTTTTCTTTTATACGATGTTTTGTTGCATTAGCGATATTAAATTTTGAAAGCATTGTCTTCGATAAATTTCTGAGATTTGCATTCTGAGGATTCCACATATCTTGTAAAATTTTTAAAAAATACAACCATGTGTTTGTTGGATTAGTGATGTTTATTAAATAAATTTGGCTTATGCATTCCAATTTTCTTATTATTCAATTAGATTGTTTGTGTATGTGTGTATGCGAATACCAATTACTTTTCTCTTTGCAAAAAATAGGAGAAAACACTTGCGATGGATCTATACGCGATCTTCTAATTAGTCCTCTTGGGAAATCTATGGGCTATCAAGTCCCGTTATTCACAACCAATCCTTTGGAAGAAGAAAATAAATCGTGATATGTAAATAAACTTACTATAAATAGGCGAGGTTTCCTAGCTTGAGTGAGAGATAGAGCTAAGATATACTCAAGACAGGTGAGATTGCTACTAAAGATATAATATTAGCATTAGTGTGATTTGATTCTTATTAGAGGGAAACCTTAAGGTGACGATTGTTCACTAAGATTGAATTAAGATTAGATTAAATAGGAGAGATAATAGGTAATATCCTTAACTAAGATAAGGATCAAAATTGTTAGTCGCCTAGTCGATCACGTTTTAATGTCGTTGTTCCACTTTCACGGTTTTCATTGAGACGTTCTTTTAATATTATTAGTTGAAATTGTTTCTGTTCTTAGTGTTAAAATAAATAAATTAGAGTTCAATCATGTCGAGTGTTTCTTTCCTTCCCCTCCCCCACTCATCTAGGTACTCGCGAGACTCTAGAAAAGGTTTCCTTAACAAAGGCACTTTTTGTATAACTTGTTTAGTTCTGCATTCATGAACTAGTTCCCTCAATTAAATGCCCTCCATATAAATGAATTTGCTACTCATTAATATTCTTGAAGCGAAATTATTCTTTTAACCCAAAAAGTAAAATTATAAAGCTCCGCCATTGTTCTACTAAATATTGTTACGCAGATCGGAGTTCGAGGATTTTATGCAATCCGTATCAAATAGCAAAGCAGTTCTTCAAGTTCGATGGAAATTTACTGTCGATCCTTGAAATACAGGATACAACCGAAATATTCGCAGAATAAATCACGAAATGCCTTCACATCTTCCACGATGTTCAGACACAACTATCAGTGTTTTAAATACAAGTTTGTTAAAGATTATTCACAAGCACTCGCTCGTTCTACTCAACAGCCAAAGTTATCACTAATTGTTGTTCGAATCTTCAATGGTCAGGGCAAGACTACTAATACACTAACTCAGAACAAGGATAAAACAAGACTAACTCAGTTTCAAAGAGCGTCTCCCTATTTATAGGCCTTAAAGATTGTTCTCAAAATCCGCTAATGTCATAGATCTTGATGTTAGAAAATTTCTCCACTAATTTCTAGAAGAATCCATAGGGTCACTAACTCTCTAAAAATAGTCATCGAGATTGACACCAAGTCGCCAACGTGGCCACCAAAAATGATGCCAAATTGGTTTTATTGCTAACATTTCACAAAGTTTCCAATAAATCTTCATTATAATGTAAGGAACGGCATTGCATGCGAATATTACAATTAAAAAAATAAATACAGCAGAAGTTAATATTAGCGTATAATGCATTCTGATATTGTAAATTATTTGCACTATTTTAAACATTCATAGCATGTTATTCGTAACAATATAAATTTTGGAGAAAACATGTTCTTGATTTTTTCAAAGAACTTAAATTTTTTTAAAAAAAGTGTAATTAATTGAACGTTATCACATCGACGAATTTTCATTCAATGAAAGTAATTATATATTAAACGAAACACATTAGTAGAAAGAATATTAAATGACAGAGATGAAATTTATTATTATTTTTAAATTTGCATTGTTGAGTTAGACCATTTGAGATTATCTTATTTTCACCCTACTCTTTATTTTTACACGAAAGATACGTTTCTAAGAAAACCGTATAAATCAATACATTTGACATATGGTAAATTTAGGGATATGTCTCACAACTTTATAAAAAACCCATGTAAGATGAAGAACTCGTAAGTATTTTCACGAAAAACCTTATAAGTAAGTAATATTACGTTGAGTAAAAAGGTTTTCCACCCCAAAAAAATCTTGTAAAATGATAAATACATACCAGTAGCGCACACAGGAATTTTTCAAGGGGGTCCGGGGTCTAAAGTTCGTCATTCTTGCATCTCATGCTCCTTTTGATTTTGTCGATTTTTGGAACACAACAGAGTAAAAAACTAATTATTGAAGAAATAATTAGCATTAATTGATAGAATTAATCATTAATAACAAATATTTAGTTAAATTTTACGTACTATATACTTATAATTATAAGCAATCGGAAAAATAATCAATGACTTTGGAGGGGGAGGTCCGGACCCCCAGGATCTCCCTGCCTTGTGTGCGTCTCTGATACATACAAAATCAGCAAAGCTAATGGGGATAGTGATCTCCATTTAAAAATCTGCAATGGTCTGCCAACGTTTCAGCAACTTTTCAATCCCTTCTGCGGAAAAATGTGGCGTGCACGAGTCCAGAAAGTGATTGACTTCATTTATGACTTTATCATTTGAATGGAAGATTGTGTCCTCAAGATGCAGTTGCAAATGTAAAAACAGATAGGAATACGAAAGCACTATATCTGGACTCTATGGTGGATGTTGCATCAAATCCCACTCCAGGTTGTAGAGCGTCAAGCTGGTCATCGCATTAACGTATGGCCGGGCGTTTTCTTGATGAAAGAGAAACACCTTCCTTCTGAACTCTTTTTTTTTTTTTTTTTTTTACGTTTTTCGGGAATGGCATCGCTAACTTTGATTAGCATGTTGCTGTATATTCCGCTTTTCAAGTACTCCTTAGAGTATCCGACTACGCGTTCGGTACCGGGATTTTAAAAAGTGCATAAATGGATAATTTTCATGATATTTAGTGTTAATTAGATTATAATACATGTATAAAATTGTTTTATGGACATTTTGACAAAAATAATGATTTAAATACAATATTTCGACAAAAAATTAACTTAGAATAACCTTTTTTTTAAAATGTTCTTTTGAGAAAAATGCTTCTATTATAATAATATTTTGTCTGCATATAGCTCAGACCTCTGTACAAAGAATCAACTATTAGTTTTGAAAAATTCACATTATTTTCAGAGTTACAACCAATTGAAATAATTATCGGCGTTTTTTTCTTAAAATTTATCCCCTCTGTTGTCGTAAAACATGGATAAATCCACTTCTAAGCTATAAATTTCAAAAATTCTAGTTTAGCCTCTGTACAGAGGTCTGAGCTACGTACAGGCAACATATTATTATAATAAGAAAATTTTTCACAAAAGGAGAATATTTTGAAAAGTGGTCATTCTATGTTCATTTTCTGTCAAAATATTGTACTTAAATAATTTTTATTGTAATACTATTCTTAAAACAATTTTATATACGTTTTCTAATCTAAGTGACACTAAATATCATAAATATTATCCATTTATATGCTTTTACAAAATCACGGTTCCGAACGTAGTCGGATACCTTAAAAAGTAATTCCACGACAATCCCACCAGATATAGAGAAGCCCCTTCTTGTTAGTTAGCGTTCGTCTTGCAACCGAACCTGCTGATTCCTTATTTGCTGAACAGCCTTCTTCATGGCGTGTATTAATGTAGTACGCCCATTTTTCATCTCAGGTCGCAATTCTGTTCAGAATGTTCTCTCTTTTGATCTCTGAGCAGAACTAAAAAGGCCACTTTTCTCTTTTTCTTGTGTTCAACAGTCAATTCGTGAGGCTCTCAGCGGTTAAACAGAAACGCATGTGTTTCAAAGAATTAACTATCATTTTTTAGCAAACGTCAAGCTCTAACGCAATAGTTCGTAATTTACTTTAACTGGTCACGATCCATCTCAAGAGGGCAGCTAGAAAGTAGTTCATTTCAATACCGAAATTCCCAGGTTTAAACTTTCGAAACTAAACTTTTACTGCATTATAGGAAACAGTATTGTAACCTAATATTTTACACATTGTTTGTGGCATTCAGTTGTACTGTGTTTATTTCAGAACTCATATTGCATAATCGCTCCGATCAGTTGACGTGATTGCTACATTTTAAACATTTTTTTTGGTGCAAAAGATAATAAAGTTTTGACAAACAAATTACACAGTCGTGTTGTTTCAACTTCTAGATTTAGAATGCAAAAACCCATTTGGAGAAAGGTTAACTACCATGGGAATGGCCGCTGTTAGAGCAGAAGTATTTCCCCTTGGGGGAAAATTTTTTAATCAACCTCATATATACATATAAAGACAGTTCCTACTTTGAATGGATGAATTGAAGGTATTTTATTAACAATTGAAAATTTTAATAAGATATAAATATATATAAATAAATATTTATATATATATATAGGGAGAGAGTGAACTATAATAGTAGGAATTGAAAAAAGAGCAGGATTTGTCTGCATTGTTGTAAAATTGTACAGCTGATTTGCCTAGTTCGGCTGAAAAACAGGTTTTCGAAGCCAACTTTTGTCTTTCTTTTAACAGGTATAACAATAGAGGCGAATCTAAGTTGGCATCGGAAACCAGTAATTAATTAATTAAATTAATTAATTAATATTTGAAAAAGTGTATTAACATCAAGTGTTGTCCGCTGCAAATTGAAAAAAAAATTATTTGAACTTGATTGGATGGATAGAAATTATTTTATTGACGATTGAAAATTTGAACTCTAGATGAATAAATATATAAATATATGGATCGAGTGGAGCTAATAGTAGGAAATGAAAAACTAATAATGAATCCATGCAGTTTCCCAACTCGAATCCAACCTGGCAAAATCTGCGAAAATTATTCGTGGCACTCAAGCGCAGTATTGTGACAGTAGTATATCGCGAAGGAAGAACTCCTTTATGTGGCGACGAAAAACTGCCATTGACGTCAACCCCTAAGGATAATTGTGCAAGTCGTTGAGGGTATAGAGATGAAAGGGAGGGCTAGTATATCCAGCGCAGGTTCACACCTTCCGCAAACAAAAAGCGAATCACTGCCCTCACTTTCGCAGATTGACAATGGAATAGCCTTGTTGAAAGGTCTGCTACACCCCAACAACTACAAGGGAAAATGAGTGACATATTGAATTGTGGTTAACTACCCTTCATTCGGCGCTGGTTACTGGCGCTGTTGCCTGTGAAGGTATCTAAATAAGCCATTAACAGCCTCCGGACAGGAGTGATCACTTTTGTCTAATGGTATGTTCCGTGCTTACGCATGCTTAGGTGGCGGGTTCTAATTTCCGACATTACCGAATCTTGGAAGGAGAAATTCCAAAAATCCTTTTACTTTTTGTGTTTGTAATTCTCATAATTACTTCTGCACCCTCCTACTTAAGCGACATATCCGAATAAAAATTTTATCTATGCGGAATCCTCGGATCTGTTTATAAGTACTTCAGGAATTATTTTACAAGCGTGCTTGATAAGGGTATAATATGCTCAGAAAAGCATATTAAATTTATTAATATGTTAATCAGCTAATATCAATGCAATTGATCAGGTTTGAGAATTTTAAGGAAATCATTAATGTCAATAGCAGCGCAGATAATGTATTACTATTATACATATTTTTTTTAGATATAATGATGTCTGCATTTGTTAAATAACCCTTCTAGTTTATTTTTTTTTAAATACTTGTTACTTATATTCGATAATTAGTTATTTAACTTTTGATTGCAGTGTTAATTTTTTTAACGCATAATCTCATCATTTAAAATTATTATTTTGGGAGAAATAATATTTAAAATTAAATTAATCCTTAAAGAAGCATTTTGCAATACATATATTTCTAGATATTACAGAAATGTAATGTTTTTGTATTTCTTTTTCAAGGTAATTTAAAAATTAAAGTGTAAGTGAAGATAATATGTTTAAATTGAATAAATAAGCGATAAAATACCCCAAAAGACTTTTAAATATATTTATATATATATATATATATACAGAGTACAGATTATGTGCTGTATATCCATTTCTACATTAATGTTTTGGGAATGCAGGTACAGAGTAAAATTTTTCGCTGAAATAAGCTAAGCCTACGCAAACATTATAAAGGTCATTTTATTGCGTAGCAAAGCCTTCGGAATATCCTTACTGATAGCAGTGCAAAAAAATAGTATTTCGGAAAGACAGATATATACGTCGGATGCACAAAATCCATTGGTTGAGCAAGACAGATATATACGCAGGTGCACAGATCATCATTATATTAGAGAAATAGCATGCCAAACAATCAAAATGAGTTATTTTTACATAATAAATATAAAAACTCACATATACTCAGGTATATATAATTTAATCTTCCAAAGAAATTTTTAAAAAGATCCCATTCCCTATATGTATATACATATAAATGATTTCTCAAAAATAAAATAAATAAAAAATAATCACGTGTTTCTTAATAATATCAACTTCGGATAAGACAAGATATTTTGATGTACCTAGGTGTAACTGAGTCGTAAAGAACATAATCAAAACACATCACAACCTAGCAACTGGAAATCGATACTAAGTCTTCCTGAAACGAACCAAGACATTGAAGTATACCTCTTTTAACATCATGGGTTTGATTTTAAAGCAATTCCCATGTTCTCTTACTTTCATCATCCTTAAAATGCACGTCCCCAAGCACTCTATTCAACGTGGAATAAAACCCTCTTCCCCCAACAAAAGATTATATCCTAGCGCTCCTATTTAGGGAACGGGTGAATTTATTCTCTTTCCCGTAAATCCATTTCGTCACACAAGCTTCCCCCTTTTCTATCCAAGGAAGAAAATTTTAAAATATGAGCGAATATTCTTTGAAGGATAATGTAGGAGAAAATAACAGTGGAAAAAATAAATAAACAAGGAATTTAAAGACCACAGAAAAAAAATCAGGAAAGGGAAAAGGGAAGCCCGTTTAACTGTAGAATCCACCCACAGCTTGAATTGCTTGGATTTATGAAAGAATTATTTTGAATATCATTCAGAATTCTTAGAATGTATAAAAGATGACTGGACGTATATTTCCGTCTTGAGATATCGTAAATCACCAAGCACGAAAAGAACTTTGGCTTCAGCCAAGTCAGGAGATAACTGGCTGTTCTATTTCCATTTTAGGTAAGCGTAAAATATCGTTCTAACAAATTGTGTGTGTGTGTGCCACATTTCAGTGTGATTTTCCCCTTATTAATGTTATACATTTACAATGAACTTTTTTCCCTTTTAATATAGCGCGTAGCTTAAACTTGCTTCATTTATACACACATATGTCCACAGTAGTTAAATTTATATTTATTAATTTTGTTGGTTTCCTATTATCTATTTTTTTTTCAGAAAAACTATTGCAGATAATTTTACAGTGTTAGGTTTTGTGTGTTACTTTTTAGATACAATATTAAAGTCTTAACATATAGTGACATATGGGAGATCAAAATTATATCATGTGGTATTGCAGGTTGATTTCTTGGAAGGGAACTAATGGCTTCCAAACGATTAATTAGCTTACAGAGGGAAAGTACCAACAAAACAGGTGGACTTAAGCTTAGGTATTATCAAAGGATAATACACACGGTTAAGTTCCAGTGTAAATCGAATTTTTCCCTTCCTTCAGGTATCAGACTATTATAAAATCTTGTTTTTTTCTTTAAATTGACAATTTTTTATGATTTTATTTTACAGGCCAACTCATGAGCTTTATAAGAATACCAAGTATTTTATTTTCTATTCCCTAGAACAAATATTACAAGTGTTTTAGTAAACGCGGAAATCATAACTTTACTTTAGATGCCAAACTTTAAAATGCGTTTTACTCAAAATGTGTTTTTTTTTCTTCGAAAAGCTGTAACGGGGACAGCGATTGCTTAAAAAGTTTTTAAAAAATTTAGCTGAAATTAAGCTCGCATGCTTTGTATATAACAGTAGAAATGTTTTAACCTTCAGATGTATCAATCACTGTTTTATTACAAGATTTACAGTTCTTTATGTGCATATAATCACTGTTTTTTAAAGCAACTTCATATAACTAAGCGAGTGAGTGAGTGAATGAATATGAACGTCGCACTGTACAGCTACACGAGGGCGTTTGGCGACGGACCACGTTATTTTGAACAATGGTCAAGTGACGGGGACGACACCTGAGCTGGCAGCCCCCTCTCCTAACTACCACACTACACCAACGGGAGGACGTTTCAGCTCTCGACAGATTTAACGTGCATCACTGCCCTACACGGCAGGTCTTTAGTGGTACTGGGATTGAACTCATGACATGCCTGCCATGATCTGATACCTTGACCACTGGGCTACCTCAGCCCTATAATGAAACGAACGGCATTGGTTGTGAATATTACAAAAATAAATACAAAAAAAAATTATATTAATGTTCTCACATCCAGATATAAATTTACACTATTTTAAGCGTTCACTACATGAAATATGTAACAATGAGTTACTTTTGCAGAGACCATCTTAGGAAGGTGTTTTCAAAATTCGATTTAAAAAAGAGTTACGAGGCGTTATAAATTAAATCAGCTATTAGATCTGCAGACTTAAAACTTAACAACTATGGGTTTTTTTTTTGTACAATCGGGATATGCAAAAAGCTTTTTTTTTTTGCTTAAGTTGCAATTCACGTAAAATTAACACATTAAAAACTTCTTTATCCTTCAATGTGTGTTGTTTAATTTTCTAATTTACCCGTGTGTGAAGAACGAATATACCAACCATGCATTTATATAAAACTCGAGGAAAAATCAAACAAAATTCTAAATAAAAACAAATATTCTAAACCAAAACGATTTTTACTGGACATATTACTGATTGAGCTTAAAGAAGAAAATAATCCATCCGATTATTAAGCCGAAACACATCTATTTCTTTAAAGATCTATGTTAGAGCAAGATTTTGGTTAATTACATGAAAAAAATAGCACTTCACCACTTCGCTCCATGCAATTGCTTCAATTGGGATTGAATGAAGAATAAAATAAATGCGAAACAAATAATCTGCAGGATTCCGTCCAGTACTTCATTGGATCGGAATTTTTCTCAGAGAACTGAATCGAAAGAAAAAAAGTCGGAACTTTGGAAAAGAACTTCTCTAGCAAAGAAATAGCTTAGGCCTATTTAACCCAAACGTTGGACTTTCTTTTCTTGTATCAGTTATATTGAAAGTGAGTTGAGATAAGACAGTTTCTTTCAATTCTATGCATATATTCTTAGTTAATGAATTGCAAAAATATCGAAGTTTGGAGTAGTGCGATTTCAGGTATAACACTTTTCAGATGTTTTTCACATCTTGTCCTAATGATCTTTGAAGGAGTGATATGTTTATATGGAGTTTATTTTCTGAAGTATTTAGTCAATAAATAGCTGTATTTGCAAATGTTCTAATGCTCGTATATTCATAACTTTTTTGAAGTATTTTGACAATAAACAATGTATTTTCTAATACAAAAACTTGTTTCGTTTAAATAATTGGGAACAAGCACATAACATTATGAATTATTCCTTCCGTTTAAATATATTTACATAATTTTGTTAAACAGTCTTTTGATTTTCGAGGCGAATTATAAATGGCGAACAAGTTGATTTTTAAAGGGAGGGGGAGTCAACGGTCGGCCATTCTTGTATCAAATCCCAATAAGCCTCCAAACATATATATATATATATATATATATATATATATATATATATATATATATATATATATATATATATATATATTCATATATATATGTCATGATTTTGAAGACAGAATTAGATTAAAGTTTAAAAAGGAGATCTTTATTCAATCATTTCTACATCTCTTCTGACACTAAGAGCAGGGAGTAAAAAGGCACGCCACGATTATCGGTTAAAATGGATAACACTTGAAAAACATGTGGTAGGTATCGCGGATTTGAAATTTAATGCTGACATATGTTGACTACTAAATCTAACGATCTGGAATTAGACATGTTTATTGGCTAGGCCATATGTTCGGAAGAAATATATGGGTGATTAGTTTGACACTTGAAGTTGTGAACTGAGAAAGATGAGTCAAGTGCTAGATATGGAATTTAATTTTTAATCTAATTTAATTATCCTTACATATATATTTTATTTTAACGATTGTCAGGTCTTATATCGAGCTTAACTATTGTTACAACATTGTGGTATCCGACTACGTTCGGAACCATGATTTTGCAAAAGCGTATAAATGGATAATATGCATGATATTTAGAGGCACTTAAATAATAAAATATATAATACTATAATAAAAATTATTTAAGTACAATATTTTGACAAAAAAAGAACATGGAATGACTAATTTTCAAAATGTTCTCCTTTTGTGAAAATGCTTCTATTATAATAATATTTTGCCTGTGTATGGCTCAGATCTCTGTACAGAGGCTCAACTAGAATTTTTGAAATATATAACTGAGAAGTGGGTTTATACATGTTTTACGACAACAGAGAGGAGGAATTTTAAGAAAAAAAAACGCCAATAAATAATTGGTTTATGATGAATTTTTCAAAAATTCTTACTAAAATATTGCTATAATAGAAGCATTTTTCACAAAAGGAGAACGTTTTGAAAAAAATTATTCTAAGTTAATTATTTGCCGAAATATTGTATTTAAATTATTTTATTTTTGTCAAATGCCCTTAAAACAATTTTACTTTTGTATTGTAATCTGAGTGACACTAAATATCATGAGAATTATCCATTTATTAGCTTTTTTAAAATCAAGGATACGAACGTAGTCGGATACCTTACTTATTAATTAATTAATGTTACCTTTGTTTCAGTTTCTTTTAATGAACTACAAACGTAGGATTGTAATTAATTGAAAAAAGTAACAAAAAAATTAAGCCAATTCCTGCTTAGATCAACAAAGCAAAATTTTATTTTACTACTTTTTTTAAATAGTTACAATCAATATAAATGTGCATATACACATGACAGAACTACAATATTAAGTAGTAATTAATTTTTATTAATTATCATTTAAATATCGTATTGTCATCCAAAATAATCGTGTATATAAAATTTCAGCTCAAACAAGCGCAATAAAATGTGAGGAAACCTTTTCACAGAAGTCTTTAAGTAATTCTTAAAATAATTAGTTTTGTACAATTAATTTTTATTAATTATAATTAAATTATTGTATTGTCATCCAAAATAATCATGTATATATAATTTTAGCTCTACTGAGACTTTTAAAATGTTTTTTTTAACGATTGAAAATTCCACCAAGATAAATAAATAAATATATAGAGATAGTGAGCTATAATAGTGTAGGAATTGAAAAAAATATAATTGCAATGGGGTTGGGTTCCCCTCTGTATGCCACTGCGAATTATGCATAAATTTGTCACACTCTAATACAGATCATATCAACTTAGTTAATTCAAGAATATCATAATAGCTTTTATTATGCTTTTTTTCAAGTTACCATTTTAAAGACTTTTACTGAGATTAATAACAAAAAAGCACAGTGGCTGAGTGGTAGCGTATCCCGCTTCCACATCACAGGTCAGGGGTTTAAGGTCGATTCGGAGTTTCAACCTTTCAGTGGGTCGATAAATGAGTATCAAGCTTGGTTGGGAACTAAACTCTTTGGGTTTCGCTTCAGACTGGCCACCTGATCGGAATATCTGCTCATGCACTTCAGCGCCCAAAGTCACGTTAACTGAGACGGCACAGTAGGCCTTGACTTTTTATGGGCTGTTGCGCCACTGAGTGTTTTAACAACAGCAGAAACCTTATTTACTCACTCCGAAAAATATTTCGAATGGTTTTATTTTTTAAATGTCTAACAATTGGCCCCCTTTTTCCAATTTCGTACCATTATCTCTTACAAATCAGTAAATTAATTTTAATCTATAATCACATGTTACACAATTTAACACAAAAAAATACATTTTATTCACAATCTTTATTGTAATAAACAAACTAATATTTTATTCTTAAAGAAACAAAGTCTTATTCTCTAAAAAAAATAATAATTTTCTACAAAATTCCAACAATTTTTCCTTTACCATGGGTTTGGTAAAAATGTCCGCCAAATTATTTTTGGTACCTATATATTTAATTTGGAAAACCTTGTCGTATATCAAATGCCTTAGAAAAGGATAACGAACATCGATATGTTTTGTTCTATAATTTTCTACCGGTGACTTTGAAAAACTTATAGCAGCTTGATTATCACAAAACATTACATTTTCACTTAATTCCAAATTTAACTTTTATTATTAATTACATTCTTTAGCCAAATGAATTCCTTTAGCTGCTTCTGTTAAACTAACATACTCAGCTTCCATGGTCGACAGACTAAGGTTTTGCTTGAAAGCGTCCATGAAATTGGAGTTTCGTCTAGAAAAAGTTATGAATGGGCTCCCATTGACAAAGATCATTCGAATATTTGTAGCAAAAATCTGAGTCATAAATAACATCTTAGTTTTAATGATTTAACTTTTTGAAAGTTCTAATTTATATTAGTGAGTGTATTTTAAAAACCTAGTAATCTCTCAAAAGCAATTCCAATGTTTTAGGACCAGGGTTTATTTTGAATTGAGATAATACATTTGCTGAAATACATAATATCGGGTCTTGTAAAAAAGCAAAAAATGACAAAGATCCTATTAAATTTCGTATGAACTGTTAAAATTTCTTCAGCTAGTTTTGGATGAAGGAATTTATGAAAGAACTTGACCTTTTGATATAGGTAATGAACTTACGGGATAATTTATATTTATCGTAAATTTTGCATAACCTTCGAATGTAAGATCTCTGATGTATAAACAGACTATTACCTATTTCTTCAAATTCTATTCCTAATAATTTCTTTGTTTTACTCCATAATTTTTAAATCAAAATTTTTCTGCAATAATTGTAATACAAAGTTTACGTTTTCCATTTCTTTTCCAAATATAATCATGTCATCTACATAAAATAATAAAATTGCATTATCTTCAAACATATATACACAATTAACCCCCACTCTAACTTCTTATAAATTTTAATTCAATTAATTTATTTTCTAATTCCAAAACCACTGGCGTCCACTATGGTGGAGTCCACATATTGCTTTACGTAACTTACACACTTTGTTATTATCAATTTCATATCCAGTTGGTTGTTTCATGTAGATTACAGTATCTAAGTTAGCATATAAATAGGCATTAGTGATATCTACTTTGAATATGCGTCCATTTCCACAAACATACTCAGATAGTGAAAATAATCTTACAATAGTAAAGTTAATAACTGGACTAAATACCTCGTCAAATGACTCGCCTCGTAATTGTGTGTTACCTCGCGCAACTAAGCGGGCCTTGTATCTAACAATTTTATTATTTTCATCATATTTAATGGTATAAACCCAACGGTTTTCTAAAATTTTTATATTATCTGGATGATCAACTAAATCCCAAACTTTACGTTCCATCATTACGTTAATTTCTTTATCCATTGCATCATGCCATTTAGATGCGTCTCTGGATCTTATCGCCTGTTTGTAACAGTTAGAATAGTTACTTCAACCATAAGAGCTTCTTGTTGCTCTGACAAATCTGAAAATCCCTGGATTCGGTATTATCTTTTCTAAAATTAAATAAACTAGGGATCATGCTCAATATTATGCCTCTTACAGTACTCTCTATTTCGTTAAAAGATTTCAATCGGGTTGCTTCCCCTTCTATACTATAATATACGTTAGATCCAGTTACTTTCCTACCTATATTTCGAATCCACTTAACCTCTGTACATGGGATCAAGCTATGATTATCGGAAGATACATCTGGTTTTTCAGATGTTGAGGAGTTTCCGTACTTGTCTTTGAAACTAAACGACTCGTTAATGAATCTTTTACTCTATCAAAATCATCCTCATCATCATAATAATCAGGAAGGTTTAAATTATATCCAAGGTTACTATTAACTTTTTGTCTAAAATTAATTCCCCTCTTATTTTCATAGAATATCTATCTTACATTAATAGTCTCGACTAATTTATTTTCATCTATCAACCATATTCTATAACCCTTAGTACGTTGTGCGTATCCCATCATAATTCCCATTTTCGCACGCATATCGAATTTTTTCTAATTTGTTTTGGCACACCAGCATATGCCAAACATCCAAAAGGTTTAGATGCAATACCGATGGTTTTCTACCTGAATATTTTTCGAAAGGCGTTTTGTTACTGTCTTTGTGACAAATTCGATTCCACGCATAAGTGAAACAAAGTAATGCTTCTCCCCAAAACTTATGGGGAACTTCACTAGACTTAAGCAATGTTTTGATGCCATCTAGAGCGGTTAAATTGAATCTCTCCGCGACCCCATTCATTTCTGGCGTATATGAATTTGTTACCTCATGCTTTATACCCAGTTCTGTCAAGAAATTATCCATATCCTTATTACAAAATTCTAGTCCGCCATCAGTTCTAACTGCTATTACCTTTTACTTAGAAAACGTTCTGCTCGTTTCTGAAATCTTATAAACGTATGAAATACGCGAGATTTATTTCGGATGGGAAATACAGTCACCTTTCTTGAATAATCGTCAATTATACTCAAGAAATATTTATTACCGCCTTGGCTTTCAGTTGGCATTGGACCACAGAGATCCATATGCAACAATTCCAATGGACGTTTTGATCTTACGGCCCCCGTCTTTTGAATGAAACTCTCTTGACTTTGCTAATTTACACGGTATACAATGAGTCTTACCATTATCAGTTAAGCGTGGGAGACCTTTTACACTATCATTTTTACTAGTTTTTACCAAGTAATCGTTATTAACATGACAAAAGCGTTGATGCCATATTTCTATTGATCCGTTTTTTTGTTTTAGCGGTTACATCACTAAAAACTAATTTCTTTACTCTTTGGTATAATATAATGATCCGGCTTAAAAAAATACAAATTTTCATGGCGTGTCGCCGAGAACAATTTTATCCAGTCTTTATTAAAAACATTAATTTTACCTTTAGTACCCACAAAATGCGCACCTTTACTTTCTAATCTGGAACCGGATAACAAATTTCTCCTCAACTTAGATTAAATAAAACATCAGACAAAGTTATTTCATGAAAACTCCCTTATATTTTACCCGAAATCTAAGTGTACCGATTCCTTCTACGGGACAACTTTTTTATCCTCCGTTGCTAACGACATTTTCATGTTAGTTATCGGTTTAAGATCTAAAAATAAACTCTTGTCATTACAAAAATGACTCGTGGCAGCAGTATCTATTACCCAAACACCTTTATCGAGTTTTCCTCAAATAAGATACAACTAGTTACGAGTTGTTTATCTAGTTCTAAAAGACTACATTCAGCTTCACAAAATCTTAAATTTATATTAAACTCTGTATTAAAAGTTTCATTTACAGTTGAAGGAGATTTTTGTAGAGACTTTTTCTCTTTACAGTTTACTTTAAAATGCCCGTACTTATTACATACATAACACGGACCTATAGTCTTAATAGATTGTTTAACATTTTTAATAGTTTTACAGTTAAATACCTTACCACCTTTCTTTTGGTAATAATTCTTGCCCTTTGGATCTCCATGAGCTGCGGCCGTAGCACCAGGTAACGTCTTCGACTTCTTCGAAGTGAAACTGCTCAAGTAAGCATTCTCCGCTTTCTCCAAATCTTGTTTCATCAACTGAAGACGATTGGCTTCTAATATCAGCTCTGCTTCAATTTTGACAACTCTGAAGTCCTCTTCTTTCCATCTGTAGATTTGTTGCACGGTAGACTGGAATTCCTGAGGAAGCCACCTTATTAATTGAAATCCTATGTACAGGTCGTCCAATTTATGACCCGCTTGTAGTCTGGTTGCCGCTGTCTTTACACGAGATATGAAGATTCCAACATCTTCCCCTGGTTGGTATTTTGTTCCAAAAAATGATCTAAAAGCTGGATTATTCTTGCTTTTTTGACTGGTTCGAAGTGATCTTTTAATATCTTCCATGCCGCTACTCCGTCAGTTGTTTCCGTTATCAGATTTTTCAAATCTGAACTGATGTTAGTATAGATCAACGTATAACATCTATCCTTACGAAGTTGTAGATCTAATTTTTCCTTGTATGTTGCCTCTTCATCAGGTTGCTCTGGCTTGGTCTGTATTATAAACTGCCAGCAACCATAATGCATTAAGTGTACTTGCATATCATGCTTCCATGTGTTCCAGTTATTTTGAGTCAACACTGATATCTGGTTGTTAAAAACTAGCATACTAGCCATATCTGTTACTCGATTTAGCGTACTAGCAACAGAGTTCATAAAAAATAGTTCTAGACTGGAACAGTATTTAAATAGACAAAGTTCATGGCCTGGTTCAACTGCTTAGCCTGTCTCGACACAGTACATGGACTGGGCCCATAACCAAATTTGTTACACTTATTGGTAAACTAACCCAAATTTTGCAAAGCAAGCAGTGAAATTTTGTGTCGAGGAGGCATGAAGACGAAAAGCAGTTTCTTAAAATTGGCTTTTAATAATCAATGATAAAGTCAATGTGCTCGTTACTGGAGCGATAAAAAAACAATAAGTTCAAAAATCAACATTACCAGACATCTGATTCAAACCGTCTTCTTACAGTCTAATATTGTAAAATGAATTTATAATCTGAAAATGGTGATGCAACATACAGTTGCATTGCCAACCAGCCGCTCTCTCCCTCTAAGAGTTAAAACACTCACACACTTCTTATAATTCTTTTTCTCCTTCCCTCCTGAAAAACTAACATGAGCCGAGTTTAAATAGTCGCTCGATTTGCATTGCAGTTGCTTCCAACCACAAATCACGAAACTTGCAAAAAGATCGGGTTCGAATCGGTGTGTTTACTTTTATTGAGATCATGGAACGGGATTGGAAAAACAACACAAGGAGATCATAAAAATTTGGATCCGAAAAATATTTCGAATGGTTTTACTTTTTAAATGTCTAACAAAATTATAGACTTATCGTATCACTTTAATCAATCACTTGTAAAGTTTATATACTATTTAAAAAAACACTTATAATCTTTAACATTTATCATATAATCTTTGTCAAATTTAAATGCTTGCAATTAACCCTACGCAACTCACAAATAACACCACAAAACAAGAGCAAAAGAAACAAAAACGAGCTCTTAGTAAGAACAACTTATGAGATTTAAGAAATTTACTACCAATAAAAGTATATTCAGAATTCCCTATGCTGAATCAAATGCTATCCATCACTATTAGGCACAGATAACGAGTTGACTGATGGTGTTTGAGTGACGTCTTTCCATCCTCCAAGCTGATAAGAGAACATGACTGGATGAACTGAAGATTAATAGTCACTTCCGTGTTGTGTCACGTCACTACTTTATAGGATGCGTGTCACTCGTGAGAGGTAGTGCCATTACTTAGGAATTCAATTTGCTTAACATGTTTGAAGCCCCATGTATCGCAGGATGGTGAGTGAAATGTAGAATCCTTATAAATCTTTCAGAAAGGGTGTTGTTTATAAGATATCTTTAGCGATAGCAGCGTGAATGATAAAGTTAAATTTTGAAACAGTTTCAACGGATTTTCAATTTTCGATAGCAATTCATTTTGCTTTACTCTTTCTTAAATGCAGTGCTTCTCAAACTTTGAATATTTACGACTCATGTACTATCGTAATTTTCACCCCACCCCTCTTTCCACAAACAATAACAATGCATTGAATACAATAATAATGCAGTTTGAAAATAAATCTAAAGAACGATCTTACTTATTATATTACAAAAATATCACGATAAATATTAAACTTTATATGTTTTACTTTTAAGTAATTTTCCTTTCTAATTTTTAAATGGGAACGTATTTCTAAATAATCTTTAATTAATTTAAAAGTTTATATTTTCAAACATCCATACAAACTTCCGCTAAATACAGAAAAGAAATTAAGAACATCTATTTCAAATATTAAACCTTCCTTCGAAAACCTTGGCACTGCAAAACAAACCCATAGAAGTCACTAATAATTATAAAACTTGTTCTTAATTTACTTTGGATAATTTAATTATCAAACATACTGTGGAGTCATGTTACATTAAAAAGTATATTATGTCAATGTAAATGTATATTCTGTACTTTTTAATTATGCTATAATCTATTTTGCTTTGCTTTCAAAAATATTATATATATTTTTTAAAAAAATAATCATTTATTTTAGACTTTCCATATGCTCATGCCCCAAACGTAGGGTCATCTCGCCCCCTAGGAGGTCCTGCCTCACAGTTTGGGAATCGCTAACTTAGTGTAATACGAGAAGCTTTTGGATTCTGCATTTCAAAGATAAAGGTGTAGAAAGGTAAATGCATTTTTAGCTATAAATTAACGGCATTTAAAATAATTAATTCGATTTGTTATGAAATTTACTTCTTTGGCGGCACAAATGTAAAAAAAAAAAATTCAGAAGTCATTATTAATTTCATTAAAATGAAGACACGCTTTAAAGACATAGACCAAACGAATACGGGGATGACAAGTAGGCAAATTTCCCGGCCGGTATTCCATGCAGCAACCCCGGGAGTAGTTTTGATACGTGCTGCGTTTTTCAACACTGAAGGCTCTCCAAATATCCTCATTTATTTGGCCACTTTCCTGGTTTTGCGCATCGTGTTCCCGACGGTTGTTATTATAGCGATTTTCACCAACTACACAACGTGGTTTTCGATCCCATATTCTACGGAGATTTATCATCTCCACGCTGCTTACTATCACCCCTCTGGGATTGTCGGTCGAATTCAGCACCGACATATATGCATTTCTAAATTAGTTTAACTTTTAATTATAGTAGCCTCATTAAAAAACAATGCCACCAAATGTTATAAGAAGCAAATCAGAGAAAAATAGATTAACTTATAAAACGTACGAAAGATTATGACAAAAAAAGTAATGTTACTTTAACGTGTTTATTTTATAAAACATATAATAGTTTTCAAAGTATATTTCAATTTCAATTAATATTTTATTGTTGTATTATGATAGTAATGTTGCGGTATTATGATATTAATGTTATAACAATTTTATAAATGACAACTCAAAAATTCATTTATACCATGACTCACTTTTTAGAAAGTCATTTACTGATTCTTCTTATTATTCGCCTCAATCTTTATACAATAATTTTCTTTAACAAAACACAGCTGTGACCCATTTTCAAATAACCATCTTGTAAGGCAGTCGTAGGATTGTTTGCTCTGAATACGTCTATATCTTTGTAATGCTTCTTTTTCTTTTAAATGCCCTTCTGGAAACACTATTGCATTTCATATACATAACAATAAATGAAAATAAAAATTTCCAATGGTGCGTACGAAAGATTTTGTTAAGGGAATAACCTTTGAATTGCCTTCCAGCATGGTAAAATTGAAAAAAACATAACATTTTTTATTCCCCTTACACAGTGGTGTCCAAAAGTTAAGCATAATTTATAATTATGTGAATAAAGAAGGAACTGTAAATCAGAACGACGGGAAACGTGATATGCGAGTATAAAATAGTTATAAAATAAGGAAATAAATCAAAAGAATGATAATAATTAAATTTACTATCCAAAGTAGCAGTTTGAAAGAAAACTCAGCATAGCAAGGATTCACACTTTAAAGAAAAAAATAAAGAAAACATTAAATAAAATACTGATGCTGCAGTTTAATAAGGCGTGTGGTCACCTCTGACAGCTAGGCACGCTGCACAGCGATTTACCATACTTGCTGAGTATGGTACTGATACTTACTGATAAATGAGTTGTGGGCTCAAATGGTTTCATGCTTCTTGGAGAGCTCTCTTCAGTTCTGTAACAGAGCTTGGTGGGTGCGAAAGGGCTGCAATTTGTATCCCGAGCATATCCCATACATGCTTGATAGGATTTAAATCAGGGGAGTTTGCAGGCCACGACATGCGCTGGATGTTTTCCGTCATCAATCAGCACCGCTAGGTGACATGGCGCATTATCATCCATGAATATGAAGTCAGGACCGACAGCACCTTGAAACAAGCAAATATAAGGCTCAAGAACTTCGTCTCTGTATATTTGAGCAGTTACAGACCCCGTGCCAACGAAATGGAGGTCTGTGCGGCCATCCATCATGATTCCTGCCCATACCATTACTCTCCTTGATGGAAAATGATGTCTTTCCGTTATGTTTCTTGGTTCAAAACTTGTTCCACATTCTCTCCATATCGTTACCCGCCGAGAATCACTTCTCAGACTAAACTCAGACTCACTGAACATCCCATTGGCCCACTCTCCCACACTCCAATATCGACGTTTCAAATTCCAGTTCAAACGAGTGTGTTTATGCGCAGACGTGAGGGGAATCCAAACTGCTGGTCTTCTGGCATACAGGCCAGCATGATTGAGTCTCCTGTAAACAGTTTATCTCGAAATTCGTATTCGTGTGGCGACTGTGAGTGCCAAATCCAGTGCTCTGGCAGTACTGTCCCTCTGACGTCGAGCACTTATTACCAGATACCGGTCTTGGCGAGGGGTTGGGACTCATGGTCGACCTGATACTGGTTGTCGGGTAACATCTCCCGTTCTTTGAAACCTCTGCCACAGTCTTGAGATCACAGACTGGTCCACATTCAGAATTCGAGACACTTCGGTTTGTGATCGGGAGGATTCCAGCATTCCAACGATTCTTCCTTTCGTAAACATGTCCAATTGGCGTCTTTGTGTCATCATTCACTTTGGTTGACGGTTAACAACGTTCGTTCGCACAGCAGTTGCACGAAACATGTCTGAACTGCCTATGTTGTATGAATCGGTTTCTCCGCGTTCCGACATGCGTCGGTGTTTCGCGCAGGACTTAGTCGACTGAAAAGTTTTGCATAAACCCAATGTTTCTCCTTCACCCAATTAATATCCGCAAGAAATTTGGAATAATTTTACGAATATTTACTCCATGTTTTGCGCATTTTACGATTTATGCTTAACTTTTGGACACCAGTGTATATAGTACCTTATTAATAATATTACTTCCTTCTAAAGACCAATGTTTCTCAAAGTTTCAATATTCGCGGACCAATATACAGTCATAATTTTCATCGAACCCCCTCATACAATAATAATATATTGAATTCAATATTAGTTTACTTCTAAGCTAAAACTACTATACGAACTTAACATCTTAAGTGCCACTGGCATATATAAACGTATCGCTCAGTCAAAGCGTTATTTTCCCTGGAGACACGTATATATACATCTTTCCGAAGTACGAACTTTTGTCTGCACTGATATCTATAAAATTGTTCCGAAGGCTTTGGAACACAATAAAAGGACTTTGACATTGTGTGCGAATGATTTATTTATTTCAGATTATTTGCGTATTTATTCCTCCCCCCTTCATTTCATTACGTCACATACGCGCGCCCACGTGGTATTGACATTGAGAAGCGAATCGCGGAACTTTTATTTGGCAGTTAAGTGTTTAATTATAAACAATACACATTATAAAGATAAATATTAATTTTTGTATATAATTGTAAAAATGACACTTCTATGGGGGGTCGCTAGTAATTATTAAACTTGTTCTTAACTTAGAATTGTTAAATTAATTATAAAATACATTGATACATTTATAAGTGTTACACATCAGTGAAAATGAGTTTTTTTTTATATGTCAGAATGTATTTTGTTTGTTTCACTTTCAGTAAATTAATAATACTTTTAAATAATCTTTTGTTTTTGACTTTCCAATATGCTCGCGCCCCACAGTTTGAGAAAGCTGCTATGGACAATAATGTATAAACTACAAATTTCATTTCTCAAATAATGTACTTTTTTTTTATTTTATAATCTGTTTAATTTTATTTTTGTGTGAAAGTATTAATCATATAAGCCTCTGAAAGACGCAGTTTTTGAATTAAATTACAGGAAATGAATTCCTGCTAATTTTCATGCAGTATTTAATCCAATGTCTATAAATTGACATTTGTTTTCAAAGCATTTTTTCTGACATTTAAAATATATTGGTAGTAAATACCTTTTCCGTGAACATTACTGATTTTTAAGTAACATTTATTTAGAATTTGGTTAGTTTTTAAAATTTTGTTTTATTGAGTATGTTTGAATAAAGAGAAATAAATAAATTAAAAATAAAGGGAGAAATATGTAACATACTGAATTGTTAACTCTATCAAAATATTTGATGTAATTTTTCTATTTTGATTACACTCAATACTCCAGTTAAAATGAAGAAAGTAATGAGAATTGTATTCGCCGAAAACATTTTGACTTGTCGGTTTGTGTTATTTGTTAAGATCTAATTGAATTTATTTATGTACATTGAATTCGAATGTCAAATTGTTTTAAAAATGAGTTACATTATTTAAAATAATTATGATTTGTTTGTTTTTTACCTTTTTTACTATGTGACAGTCGAAATACTTTTAGTACTGAATTATTAACAACTCAAAGCAAACATTGAAAATGCCCTTGTTGTTCTGAAATCAGTTTAAAATTTCGTTGGCGGATGGGCTGGAATGTCGTATCGGCCACTAATCCCGACAAGTTTTTTCTCGCCAAATTGATAAATGTCCAGCCAAATGCCATCAGCAGGTAACGCCATTCATCGAAGACATGTTTTTATTAGTTCGCAGTCCAGACGAGAACGTCGCAACGATCAGCGCAATTTCGCGCATGCACAGTCCGTTTTTACAGAAAAATTGAGAAATCCCTACAAAGCTTTTTCACGTATGGGCAGTACATTTTTATTGCTTTAAAAATTATGGATTATTAGTTAATGCCCATATGCATTATATTTTCTTAACTGCCTTTTTTTAGCAACCAGCAATTTTTTACTTGCTCCGGAAACCGTTACTGTGAGGAAAGCCGTCCACGTTTACTAACGAATTGAAGTGGATGGACTGTTCACGAACCTGCTAGCTCTTGTTCCATCAATATAAAAATAAGTTTGGTAACTAATTGTATTATAAGTATTATAAATAGCTGTGGGTATGGATTAATAAAAGTAAGTCGCGTCTAAATTAAATAAACATGAGACGAGGCTTTATCGGATTTCTAATCATCTTGCGGAAACTTTGGGGCCAGAAATGAGTTATTTTATATCCAATCCACCCAAGAAGAAACCACGATATGCATATTAATTGATATATATACACGGCTGGCCACCGTAAATGCAACACCCTGAAGAAAGTATACAAATAACATGAAATTTACAACATGCATTAGCGGAGGTGAGATATGTGTGCAAATAATTAGAATTTCAGCGTAGACACACATCACGCGCGCATGTGACGCCACCTAAAAGTGCTATTTAAGGCTTGGAGATTTCGACGATTTCATGTTCAGCAATTGCATTTTTCTTGTGTTTTTCAAAAATTGATCAGTTATGTCTCGTAGAAATCAGCTATCAGCTTTTGATCAAGTATCCGAGTTCGCCAGAGGAAGGATAGTGGCCTATCGAGATTGTGGATTATTTTTAAGGGAAATCGGTAGTCGTGTTGGACGAAACCAAACAACGGTAATGCAGATATGTGACCATTGGATGCAGGAGGATACGATGGACCGACGTAGTCAATCGCATCCACCTCAGTGACCACTTTACGTGAGGACAGGCAAATTGTGCGCATGGCAGTGACGGATCGCTCAGTCACATCACGAATCGTAGTGCAGCACATTGAGTCTGTAACGCATCATTCAGTGTCTGCGCGTACCATTCGACGCCGTTTACAGTAGAGTGGTCTTCCGCAAGACATCCTTTGATTGGTCTATCCTTGACGCAGAACCATAGATGTCTCCACCACCAATAGTGCAAAGAAAGAAGGATGTGGGTCGCAAAACAGAATGAAGTTGTCTTTACTGACGAGCCACGCATTTGTCTGCAACACCACGATGGTTGGATTCGAGTATGGAGACACCTTGAAGAGAGGATGCTGAACAGCTGCGTTATACACCACCACACTGGTCCTGCACCGGTTATTATGGTATGGGGTGGTATTGGATATCACTCTCGCACTCCTCTAGTACGCATTGCCGATACTTTAAACAGTCAGTGCTACAGGTCCGAGATGGTGGAGCCAGTTGTCCTTCCTTAACTTCAGGGCTTGGTCACAGCCATATTTCATCAGGATAATGCTCGACCACACGTGGCTCGCATTGTCCAAAGGTTTTTCTTCAATCAACAGATTGAATTGCTTCTCTGGCCGGTCCACTCTCTGGATCTTTCGCCGATAGAAAACATGTGGTCCATGGTTGCTAAACGATTGACCCGGATTACACTCCCAGCTGCCACACTAGATCAACTTTGGCAACGTGTGGAAGCTGCTTGGTCTGCTGTACCCCAAGAACACATCCAAAGTATCTTTGAATCAATGCCGAGTCGTGTGGCAGCGGTGAATTCCAACAATGGCGGTTACTCTGGCTACTGATTCTGACAGGAACCACATTTCACAGAAGTCTATAAATTTAATCATTTGATACTTGGTCAACATGTTATCCATAAAATAAAATTTGTTGTGTTATCTCTTGTCTTTCTTGGTGTTGCATTTACAGTGACCAGCAGTGTATAACGGAGCTTTATTATTCGCGTGGTAGAATAGGAGAAATAGAAAAGGAAGCTAAGATGCTGAACGCCATGAGCTGTTGGTAAGATATTAAATAGAGAGCGTAATTTTAGAATGGACTTTAGTGTGTTAAGGAATTCACACAAGGCAGATAAAGATTCTTAGGGTAACTTCTGATAAAGATAAATGGTTAGGATTCCGGGTTCTATTTATTTAGAATTTAGAAATACGTTATATCACTCCTGATTGCACCCCTATAGTAAGACTTGTGTTGTTTGGATGAATATACATTGGAATAATAATAAATTATTTTAATTATGGCAAACTTGAGTGATCAATCATTTCCTCCTACAAATCTAGGTCGCGTAGATGAAGAAATGGCTCCCCCGGGTCGAGGGGATCACAGACATTTTAAAATACAAGTGACCGTATTTGCTGCTGCATTCCATATCTCTTGAGTAATTCACTGAATTAACGAAAACATCGGGTAGATTTAAAGGGTCTGATATATCGAAACACTTCTGAAGCGAACTTAGATGTAACAGTTATAGCAACTGTTTTTTGGGACTTCGTTCTTTCAGTAAGTGAAATAATTTCCATTTTTAAGGAGAGTTGGAAACCTCTCTCTTTCTCTATACTGACAATGTTAAATTGGCTGTTTTCGATGTACCTTTTCTCAAAATCTGTTTTAAATGCATGATTGAAATTTTTCATACTATTAAAATTCGCCTCTCTCATTATACTAAAATGAGCTTTCAGCTAATTTTGAATTTTTTAATAAATTATGAAATATTTTATCAAACACTGCGAAATTTGACCCATTTTTTACTTAAAAATTTTGTAAAAACTAAATTTTTGAGTTTTTTACAAAAAGCTCATTTTAGTATATATTAGACATCATGATAAATAATTCATAAAAAAATTTGCATACCTGTGAACAGTAGTTTCTCAGAAAAGGTACATCGCACATTAAAATTTACATTTTGAGATAAATTGATTTTAATGTATACAGTGAGACTTCTAATCGACTAGGAAATAAAAAAATAAAAGGCTCAATTTAAAATAAAAGATACATGTTTTGGTTTATATCAGTCGTTACACTTTTAAGCAAAAATAAAGTAATTTGCTTACAATTTTTGCCATTAAAATGGGCGTGGCACAAATTCAATGATTATTTAAAAATAAGTTTTAAGGTCTTATAAATACCCTAGAGGTTAATGTAAGGTATTTTTAAAGAGGTTAAAATCTATACAATTTGAAAATGTAAAAATCTCAAATTGTCAAAAAAATAAGATTTTAGCTTTCCAACACCCCTTAAATATACAATTTTTTGCAGCGATTTTCAAGTTTCATGTTTAAAATGCTATTTTTTAATGATTTCTCTTCCGTCACCTTGAATTTTGCGCTCCGGTGTTGCGTGTTGTGGTAGGGCTGCTACTCGTAAACACAACACATAAAAGTGCACCAAATTGGCGATTTTTCAAATTTGGCGTACCAGTGGCCGATTCGACAATTTCACCATCGGATGAAAATTACTCATAGCGGAAAAGTATTCTTCAACCATAACGATTCTTCCTTTAATTCTTTATGTCACCATATAAATTTAAATTTTCTTTCCGATTAATTTAAAATTTATTTTGAAAACCTAATTGTAGAATTATTTGAGGGCATATAAAATTCGCAGATTTTGATTAAAAGACCAAACATGGCATGTAATCGGATAAGTTGTGATACATCATTTTTTTATGAACGGATTTGGTATAAAAGATTTTTAAAAAATAAAAGCAGTTAAAAGCGTTTTTTTTTAAAATTCCGTCGTGTCTTGTGCCACGTAGCATTTCTCTTTTTCTCTGTTTCTGTAGGAAAGAAAGATCTTTATTAAAACCAACAATTTTTTAAATTATCCTCTCTCTCTTATCCACGTAATTCATTTCCCTCAGCCATTCTTAAGCAGCTTAATCTTATTACTATTTCGTTTCGCACTTTTTAACATAAAATAAAATCTTTTATCGAATAGATCCAGGGTCCTTTTCGCCCTGGTTTACATATTTAAACAATGACTAAAATATCAATTTCGCTTACTCAGAAAACATCATTGGAAATAAACCTACTTAATTTGTTTTAATATTTCGGGAAATAAATGCGCATTTTACAATTGTCTTTAAATTTACAATCATTTTATCCTATTTTAGTTCACTTCTTATATTATAATAAATATAAATGAAAAGAACATAATGACGGGTGCGTCAAAAATATCTAATTTGACAACAGTTTTATTTCAGTCTACAAGAAGTGGTATTATCCCATACATTGGTATCTACAATGCCAAGAAGGAGCGCCAAGAGTACACAAACTCTAGATTTAGTGTAAAATACAGCCTCAGACCTTAAAGAAATAAACAACAATATTATGAACAAGAAATAACCTTTTCTAAAATAATGTATTGAGGGAAATATCAAACTAAAATAATTTAAGCTGCAGGCAACGTGACCTTCTTGCACCCATTTATGTGAGAGGACAAGAAAAAAGAGGCCTTGCCCATTTCCCACCACCAACAATCGCCATTACAACCGAATGGATAATAAAATAAATGCGAAAAGAATAATCCGAGCGATTAGAATCGGTTCTTTAGTGAATCGGATTATCCCTCCTGAGAACTAAACTAGGAGAAAAATGTGAGGGTTTTGGGACCGGACTTCACTCGCATATTGGTGGCTTAAGACTCTTTCAAGCATAAAAAAATATATATATCAAATGCGAGTTAGTACCAAAGTTAGTGATATATTTTTGTTTATTTTTATTACCATTACTGATTGATGAACTTTGAAATATGTGTCTTAATTTAGAGCTATTTAAAGTAACTAACATTGGAATTTTTTTTCTACAAAAAATGTTTTAAATTGTTTGTTTATTCGAAATTGTTTAAAATATTAATAATTCATGTCAAGCAATACTTTTTTTAAATTTGTTGTTGTTTATGATTTTTAGTTATTCATGTAAAACCTTTTGGCCATTATTTGTATTAATTGCATGATGTTGGCAAGAGATGACATATGTGTATCAGGGTATTTACTCTTAATAAACATATTAGTGTAATTTTTTTTCAAAGTTTCTTTTTTAATGTATTGTGAATTTTTTATATTTAACCCATTTGTTCAGTTGTTTGAAATATTGTAAGCAAAACCCATTTCAATATTTAAATAATCAAAATGTATTGTATTTATTATATTGTGTGTAAGAAAAGTATTATGAATGGGAAAACAGTTCAGGAAAAGAACGAACTGCAAGGTACTATCTAATATCTATTCACACTTTTATGAGCTTAACTTTGTAGATAATACATCGCAATACTCATTTAGATATACCTGGAACCTTAAAATTTTTGAAAACAATTAAAATTTTCACCTGAACTAACTTCAGTTCATTCAGCTAAACGATATCCTTAATAATGTAAACTTCCTAGATATCTCACCACTCTTTAGAAATAATTACACCAAAATTTAGTATATACCAAAAAACGATGTTTAGAGTACCGTTTTGGAATAGTAACATACATATCACAATAACCAGAAATATAACTATAAATTTAACTGTATACAAAAATCAAAAACTTATAAATTTTCCAAGTATTTAGATACGATGTAGAGTAAATATACCCGCTTAATTTATACAGCTTACTTTCCTTAGCTTCAATATCAATTGATTGCTTTCTTATATCTATTTTAAATAATAAGGTATCCTAAATTTTTAATTTCTCGCTTTTCAAGTTTTTCTAATCCCTACTCATTTGCAATTTTTTTCCTTGATCTTAGATAGCTATATATTCTCTTTCATAAAAATAAATAATGCATAACATTATCAAGTTTTTTAATTATGTTATAATTCTTTATATAAATATACATTTTAATGTTACGTAACATTTTAATTTTAGTTTTAATTAATTACTTCTTAATAATTATAGTGGAGGCTATTTTAGCCGTTGTAAGGACACATAAAAAACAACCGTTGTCTTAATTAATTTACAAAAATCAGTATTGTTTAAGAGAAACTAGTGATGAAAAGTATAATTCTTTCACGTCGCAAACTGCTGATTTAATTACTGTCTTTGTTTTATTTCACTTTTATAAAAAAATAATCACTCAAAATTACTTTCCTATTCCGTTTCTCTCCTTGTATAAAGTCTATCTCGGTTATCTGGATAAGAAAGGATAGGAAAATTCATTTTTTATTAAACCTTTGTTGTATTTTTTTCCGACCATTTTGAAAAGAAATTTTTCACGCAAATAAGTTATGTCTAAGCATTATGAGAAACGTCATTTGATGAAAAAACAATAATATGCCTAACTATGAACAAGCAATGAATATGAAGAAAGGGAAATGTAGAAATTACACTGAAACT
The DNA here is from genome assembly GCA_019973935.1 of Trichonephila clavipes. Lineage (NCBI taxonomy): Eukaryota > Metazoa > Arthropoda > Arachnida > Araneae > Nephilidae > Trichonephila > Trichonephila clavipes. The sequence continues at coordinate 383,094 of BMAU01005597.1, forward strand.
GTTTTTCGATGTTAATTGCATGTAGTACACAGAAATAATTGGATAGCTTAGAAATCCCTTTAAAGCACGTAGCGAATTTTCACTTAGTACATTTCGAGAAAAAGAACCAATTTTTTTTCTTTTCGAATAGTTTTGTCTATACTATTAAGATGTATATGCCTTCACAAACTGTCTTAGAGAAGGATTCCTATTCGCGAAGTACGATTAGGGAACGCAATTAGAATCTTTACTAAAAAACATTTAATACAATCCACAAGGCTTCAACTAGTGATTATTGTCTACAACCGATATTTTTAAGGAGATGATTATTCAGTACTAAAATTCTGTAATATTTTTTAAAGGGGTTTTAACATTTTCTATTTTGTTATACTTCATACAAAGCTTTATAGTTTTATCAATAACTACTATTCTTTATTTTACACCCACAGTTGGAAACCGTACAGATATTAATAAAATCTACTTCATAGAGTTTAGTTAATTTTTCAACACTTATTCGTACTCTTTGCAGAATTTTTATTTGATGCTATAAAACATTATATGAAAAACATTTGTGCATAATACGTAAGGATGTGTAAGGATTACATAAAACCTCTGGCAATAAAGTTTGGTGAATTAAGTAAGAACGGTCGGTCTAACACTTGCAAAACAAAACGCTGCCCATGCGTAGTGACAGGTGTTGACCATCTGTCCCACCGATGTTCGGTTGAGCGTCATTTGTGTTCCATGTAAGACTTGTTTTACAAAGTGCTTGTTCAGTGTGTTGGTTCTTAAGGTATCCGACTACGTTTTGAACCGTGATTATTAAAAAAGCGCATAAATGAATACTTTTCATGAAATTTAGTGTCACTTAGATTAGAATACATGTATAAAATTGTTTAAAGGACACTATGAGAAAAATAATTATTTTAATACAATAATTTGGCAAAACATTAACTTCGAATAACTTTTTTTCTGAAAAGGTTCTCCTTTTATAAAAAAATGCTTCTATAATAATAATTTTTGCTAATATAAAGAAAAGCCTTCTCCAGACAGTCTGAAAAAGGATTTTTGAAACAACATTGACATTATTTTCTGAGTTATCACCCATTGAAATAATTATCGGCGTTTTTTTCTTAAAATTTCTCTCCTCTGTTGTAGTAAAATATGGATAAATTCACTTCTAATTTATATGTTTCAAAAATTCTAGTTGAGCCTCTGTACAGAGGTCTGAGCTTTATACAGGCAAAATATTATTATAATAGAAGCATTTTTCATAAAAGGAGAATGTTTTGAAAACTGGTCATTCTATGTTAATTTTTTCCGAAATATTTTTCTTAAATATTTTTTATTGTTATTCTTAAAACAATTTCATATACGTATTCCAATTTAAGTACCTCTAAATATCATAAATATTATCCATTTATACGTTTTTGCAAAATCACGGTTTCGAACGTGTAGTCGGATATCTTAACTAAGAACAGGAGAATTAAATAATAAAGTAACAATTTCAGGTTTTGTTTTAAACTTGGTGTGACGCCGAAAGAAACGATTGTGGTACGTGTTCATGAAGATGAAGCAATGTCCATGAAATGTGTGTACGAGTGGTTTGCCCATTTTTGAGAAGGCTGGGAAAGGTCTGCTGAGAAAACCCGTAGCAGAAGACCTCCGTTAATGACGAAAACATCGAGAAAGCGAGAAAATTAATCACGAAAGATTGTACAGAAACTGTGGGCATGATAGCTGATAAACTGCAGATGAACCGTAGATCCCTGAGACAAATCGTTATTTCCAGTATTTAGGGATGACACAAAAGGTTGGTATACTTAGGGTACGAACCAGTATGCTCAACAAGATTCAATGTTTTTGTTCACGATAATGCTCCTCCTCACACAGCCGATATCGTCAAAGATCCCTGGTAAAAAAATTGAGTGGTGCAAATTGAACATCCACCACACTCGCTAGATCTAAATCCTCCTGACTTCTTCCTATTCCAACGACTCAAACTCACTTTGAAAGGAAAGAGATTCGATGATATTCCCGATATCTAATGAAACATGACGAAGCTTTTGAACTCGATTCCAAAGGAAAACATCTTGTAAATTTCCAGAACATGTTTAACAGATCTCAGTGATGCACAGTTATGGGAAGTGACTATTTAGAACAGTTTTTCTCAAACTTTCTATACTTGCGCCCCAATTTTCAATCATAATTTTATCGCCCCCCTTCATATTCAATTATAATATACTTTGACGTAAAGCTAAAAAACACGACTTTAATTATAAACCGTACAAACTTTTTGTTTTATTTCCAAAGGGCCGAGGATTGGTGTTTTACCATTAATGGCCTAGTACATTCTTTGGATGCTAGTAACTTTTTTTATCACGGCACCCTATAGGCGGATACCAATCACTGCAGGTAATTTTGACACCCAGTTTTCTCATTAGAGGAAGACATCTGAGCTCTGACTATGCGAATATGTGCTAGGATTTAATTTTAACGAGAGCACCCAAACCAAATAAACACTCTAGAGCTATTTTACATGTCATATAATCACACGATATGGTCGCTGTCGAATTTATACATCATGAAAATCCACCAACTTGGACAGGGTCAAACCCTGAAACCTTAGATGCAGAAGGCCAGCAACAAACCAACCACACCATCCACCCGGCACTGTACAAAATATTAAGATAAGTATTAAATTTTGTATATTTATTTTGTATATTATATTTTGTATATTTATTTGTATGTATATTTTATTTCATACTCATAGGGTAGTGGTAATTATTAAACTTGTTCTAAAAAAAACTTACTACTGTTAAATTAATAATAAAATGTATTGTACATTATTGCTGATACGTTTATATGTGTATTATGTCAGGGTAAATGTGTATGTTTTTTATTATGTTAGAATGTATTTTGTTTTTTTCTTCCTTTCTCAGTAAACTAATATTTTTTTTAAAAAAAAATATTTCGTTTTAGAATTTTTGATGAACACGCGCCCCCCTTGCAGGGTTATCTCGCCCCAAGAGGGGTGCACTCTACAGTTTGATAAACGCTGATTTAGAACGATAGTGAGATAATTTTCGTTAATATTTCTTCTGCGTTAATGTTACAGTGCTATTCCCCGAACTTTATTGTCAGATGTTGTATTTTACGTAAGAGAGAGAGACAACTTTAAAATTTAATATAACAATTACTTTTAGTAATTAATATAATTACTTTTTTAAAATTATGTTTATAATTGAGTTTTTAACACTATAGCAAAATAAAGCTATAAGGAAAACTGTTAATCGTAGAGTATAAGACAGCATTTATATATTAGACTAACTGTTATAAAAACTCTATTTTCATATTAACCATTTTGATTCGGTGCGTCTTTGAAAGATTAAATACTAGTGTCTTCAAAGACAATATTTAATGTAATTTGGCTTAATCATTGGCTATGAGAGAAGTTGCAGCATGTCAGAAGCTGTGTATCTATTGTACGAAGATTGAAGCAGTTGAGATGTGCCTCGCATCTCAATCAACATCGCATCATCAAAAATAATACAACTTGTAGTTTTATGTGGAATTAAGAAGATACTAGTTGCACACACACACACACCCAAGTTAAATCTCAAGATATAGAAAGTTTCGAATAAAATCACATTATTTTACGGAATGTTTCTTAGGAAATGTTGTTTTACAGGTTTTAATGCTTAGTTTTTCTGTTAATGTGTAATGCTTCTGTTGATATGTATTGCTTTGTAAGGCTTTGTTTCTTAAGCGAAAACGTTTACTATACCCATTCAGAAAAATTCAAACTTTTCAACAGGAATTTTAATGCTAAGAATTTTTATTTTTATTTTACACTCTAAGAAATTTCAGATATTACACAAGAACCCTTCTCTTTTCAGTTTTAGAGCTAGCTGGGCTCAAGAAATGAATATATATTCAAGAGAAAAAGAATGAAAACGTGCTATTTTAAAACAAGTTGGGAACTTATATTGCCACACTATTGTACATTAAGGGGAAATTCGGAACTGTGGCATGGTTTTCCTTTTTCACATTTCTTACTTTCAGCAATTTCGAGCTCCCATAAAAGGAAACAATTTTTGTTGCTTAATTTTTACTGTTAAAGATTTAAAGTTCTTTGTTTTCATTATTATATATATGTGTGTGTATTCCAATTCAAGCAATATAATTTTTTGTATCAAAAGTCAATAAATAAATTACAAAACTAATAATATTGTAATAGATTACTTTTTAATTTATACCTTTATGTATCACTTACTTATTCTAAATCCAGCTATATTTCATATTAACCAAAAATTCAGTATTAGATTGCTGTATTAATCATTTCAGCTAATAATTATTCGTAAGTAAAGCATGCATAACTTCCCTAAAAAATGCATACATTAAAATATTTGTAAGCGTTTTAGAGATGTTTGGCTCCCTATATCGTGTTATTACATTGATTGCATATTTTTGTCTATTTTACTTACATATTTTTGTCTGTGCAATATATTTAAGCATTTAAAATAGCAACGAGTTTTAAATTATAAACACATTTATAGTTAAACACCAGGTAGCTTACAAGATTCTTGATTTGATAGCTCCAATTTATTTTATTTATTTATTTTTTTTTTGGAAAAGAAATGCATGTTTGGCCTATTTCATGACATAACTGCATTCAGTTTAAAATGTAATTCAAAATAGCTTGAGCATACTGATACATTAAAAATTTAGACAAGGCAAGGCAATTAAAACTTAGACCCAATGAACTGAATGAAAACTTGAACTGCGTGTAGTAAATTAAATGCCGATACTCAATTTACAGTCATTTTACAAAGCAAAACAATTACAAATCATTTCTAAGTAACGTATCAAACTCCATTTCTGCAAGTACAAATTTGTGATTCATTTCTAAGTAACGTATCAAACTCCATTTCTGCAAGTACAAATTTGTGATAGTTTTTTTTTTTTTTTAATTTTAAATCAGGTACGTTAATAAATTACAAAATAAACAAGCAAAAGAAATGCTAGCATTCAGCTTAATTGTTACAAAAATCAAGTCAAATGTATCAGATGTATTGTTAACACAACATAATAATAATAATACGTATTTAATCGGCGTATAATGATTACGTCAATTACATCGAGTTGTATGAAAGAAATCTTAAAATACTTTAAATTTTTAAAAAAAAAGTGAAAAAAAAATATCCTGACATTAAGATTGAAGTAAATGGAAGAGAATTAATATTCTGTTTGGCATAATTAATTCCATGTTTATGTGTGTGTGACAATGCCTTTTTATTTTTTTCTTTCATTTTATCAATCAGAATTTCTTCACACATTAAACCCTCAGTCCTTGCAGAAAACAATAACATCATCATGCCAATTTTAAGCTCTTACCAGAAAAAAAATACATTAACTTAAAAAAGGCACAAATAATAGACATCATAGACAGCGGTTCATTATGGATAATTTGGATGTCAACCACTAGAAATTCAATGTATATTCTCTGTTAGGGAAGCCTTCACCATGATCAAGAAATTTTCAAATAAGAAGAGTGGTGTTGATGGTGAGGGATACGCAAATGTATGCGATTTGCTCTGATGGACACTACGTACTTATACAAATATTTTTTACTGACCAATGGTATTTCTACAACCTTTCTTAAGTACATTTAGAATGTCTCACATTCAAACTGCCAGATTTTGTCCTTGCAATCAATACAATGTAAAAACTTCTACAAAGCAACTTCGGACGCCTCGAAACGTCATATTTAGGTCATAATTTTAAATTTTATTACTTCCATCCAGGACCCTAAATTTGATAAAAGACACTGAATACGTATATTTGGCTAACCGAAGAAAAAATATTTATTAAGAAATACTCTACAACGATGAGCATTGTGAACTAATTTACTTACATATTTCATAGATTAATGTACATGCTTAATTTCGTAGTATTTCAGTTCCATAATGGATTTACTCAGAAATATTTCGGTGAGCTATTTCTTTTGGAAAAAATGAATATTACTTGAGATATAGTAACTGTCAAAAGTTCCAATTCCGAACCATAACTTGATACCAAATCATATTTTTTTGCTTTTCCTTTTGGTACTTGAATTGACAAAGGTAATATAAATCATTTAAGTATTCCACTTGCAATATAGGAAAATTTATTAATTCTTCAAAATCAATAATAGACAATTAATTTAATTATTCATTTAGTGTGTATGATTTGAGTTATCTATGCTTTTTAAACAAAATAATAGTTTTCAACTACCAACGTTAAAACAATTCTCCCTAAAAATATCACATTCACATAAAAGAATGACAAACTTAAATGAAACTTCAAACAACTATGTACGTATTTTCGAACAAGGTACTGTCTTTTTTAAAAACTCGCCACCACACAAATCTCAATTGCAATCGCAATGCTTTAGTGAGGAAATTGACCATTACCGTCTGAAAGAGAAATTGCACAAACATTTCTCATTATTTCTTACGCTTTAACCTTCCCTATCACCGAGTTGGTAGAAGTAACATTTTGTTGATTATGGGCGTTTCAACCGAACACCGTTTGCAGATTTCCTAATTATTCTCTTCAGATCAAGCGGAAACTAATTTCTGAAAGTTCTAACTTTTCTCTTTGTAAACAGATAAATCAGTGAGGTCAGAACTTCAATTTGTCATTAGGGGTTCCAATTAAGATGCATCTCCTGTATTTAGAGAGAAATGTTGAAAACCGCTAGGGGTCGCTTTCAATTACCTTAGAGATCATTTACTTGATCAGGAGCAAAATATGACACAAATACATGTAATATAATGTAGTCACCTACCTGTTGTAACTTTGAAAATTGATACTTCTATGTGGAGCCTTCCTCTTTATTGATGTTTGGCATCTAGAAATGACAAATAAGATCCAATTCATATTTTAAAAAAACATATAAGCATGCATATACAAATATAGTTACTTACTTTTCAACCTTATATTTGTTATTTTACGACAGGAGTGTCAAATTCGCGATGTCAAATGTCAGGACGTAATCTTTAAATATTCTTGGTCTTTTATGTATGTTTATTGTAATGCATTATTTGAAATAAATCTACGGTTATACGGATATAGATTTTTTTTGCGGCACACCGAAAGTTAAACCTTGTTTGTTTGGACAAGTTAGCTTACGAGTTTGACACCCTTGCTTACACGTTGACTACTAGGCACATGCAGATATGTTGATAGTTATACCGAGACGTAGAAGGGAGATTGTTACCAAAAGCCAACATACTGTTGTGACAAATAAGTATCAAAAGTGATATAAAAGAAGATTACACGTATCATACTAATTGTTAAATGTTATAAACACTTTTCTAAAACAGGCATTTGATTAAGTGATTAGTAATGCTGAAAAAATTATTTTCAGAGTGCCACATAAAGTGTTGGAGCGTGATAACAGAAAAAAAAATAAATATGAATATGCGTTAGTTAAAAATTAAACTGTATCACAAATTCCTACTTCTAAGATGTTAAATATTTTATAACATTATTTGTATTCAGCTTTACTACGCAAGAGCTGCAAAATGTTTCGATAACTTTGCAGGTACACTTGACTTTAAGACTCAGTAGCATACTGTAGACCAAGGGTGTCAAACTAAAGGATAACTTGGGCCATACATACAAGGCTTAACTTTCTGTGAGCTGCAAAAAATATCAATATTCATAGAAACGTAAGTTGACTTCAAACAATGCATTGCAATAAAAATAAACAAAACAACAAGAAAAAATTAATGCTTACCTCCTGGCACTTGACATCTCTTCTCTTCTTCTGTCTTTCTTATTTCGGGAGAAATTTTAATATTTTATTATATATTTTTGTGTGCCAATATACTGGAGGGGACGCAGAAACGTTCGTCGTGGGCCGCGAGTTTGACACCCCTGATTTACACGAATTATGAGTCATGTATTTAATTATTTAAAAGGCAGCAAACCGTTTGATCACCTACCAGACTCATGGGAATCATTTTACAGAGTACTCCGCGTTATGATTATACACTGCTGGACAATTGCTAAGGACGGATAACACTATCATCCATATCAACCACAAAATGAAAGGAAGCAAAATGTGGAAAATTAGAATAAGTGCGGGATATTAGTAAGAAGTATGAGTATGCAAATTTTTTTCCACGTCTGTTCATCACGTGATAGCGTTCATAAGAGCTTTAAAGGTTTTGACGCGCGTGGACAGTTGTTGTTTCAAGTCAAAGTTTTACAGGAAAGATTTAATAGACGAACTTAAAATTTTTGGCATGTCTTCCCGACATCACAGATGATTTTATGAGTGGCCGAATTATTGGAAAGATCGAAGAAGAGCGAAAAATAACAGATGTTGCCAGGGAGTTCGACATCGCTCACAGCGTTGTTTCACGGCTGTGGAAGTCATTTAAAACTACTGGAATGTGTAGTAGACGGCACGGGGAGGTCGTGTTAGAAAAACGACGCCTGCAGAAGACAGATATATCGTCCTATCAGCAAAAAGGAACAGGCGCACCACAGCTCAGCAGGTGGCAAATCAGTTTCTTGCTGCCTCAGGAAAGCAGATCTCCCGAAAAACTGTTGCCAGACGTTTGAGGGGAGGAGGACTATAGGCACGCAGACCTGTTGTGTGTGTCCCATTGACCAGACAGCACCGTACTGCCCGTTTGCAATGGTGTCGTGAGCATCACAATTGGACTGAACAGGACTGGACATGCGTACTATTCTCAGATGAGAGTAGGTTCAGTCTGTCATCGGATTGTAGACGCCAACTGATCTGGCGCGAGAGTGGTACTGCTTATCGTCCAGAAAATATCCAGGAAAATGACCGATATCCGACATGCAGTATCATGGTGTGGGCCGGCATCATGATCATGCCTACATGTGGTTGCGAATGGGACTATGACGGGCCAACGATACATTGATGAAGTTCTACTTCCTCATGTTCGTCTTTTCCGTGGTGCTGTCGGTGATAAATTTGTTTTTATGGACGACAACGCAACATGTCATCGAACACTCGCTGTTCAGGATTGTCTGGACAGCGAGGGTATTCAACGTCTCGCATGGCCAGCGCGTTCTCCAGATCTAAACCCCATTAAAAATGTGTGGGATGCTTTGGGGAGGCAAGTTGCTGGTCGAAACTATTCCCCGACAAACAAGAACATCCTCATTCGTGCACTCACAGAGGAATGGGATAAATTGCCTCAACAGCTGCTGGATAATGTTGTGCAAAGTATGGTACGACGTGTAGAATGTTGCATCACACTCCACGGTGGACATATCCTGTACTGATACATTTCTTTAAGGTGCCTGCTGACTTTTAGATGCATTGTTCCATTTCTCCGTACGCAGATCAAATGAACATTTTTTTTTCTTTCAGATGTTTCACAGCCTTTGTACTTTCCAGAACAATAAATATTCTTTATTCTAATGTCTGAACAGTGTGGCAACTATATTTTATCCTACTAGGCCTCATGTCTCGCTTAATGTTATGCTACATATCAATTTGTGATCCGTCCTTAGCAATTGTCCAGCAGTGTATAACTACTACAGTGTTTCTCAAACTGTGGGGCGCGACCCCTCAGGGGGCGTGATAACCTTACAAGGGGGGCGCAAGCATGTTGAAAAGTAGAAAACAAAAGATTGTTTAAGAAATTTTCACTATACTAAAAGCAAACAGATAAAAAAATGAAATAAACATTTGCACTTATAAATATATCAGCAATGCGCAATGAATTTAATAATCATTTTAAAGATACTACGTTAAGAACAAGTTTAATAATTATCAGTGTCCCCATAGGCTTGCCATATATAGAATTAAAAAAAATTAGCACTTATCTTGATAATTAATACGGTTTATAATTAATCCCTTAAATACCGGGTAAAAATTACGTCATTCGTTCCCCAATGCCACCGTTTAACACCTAAATGAGCGTATCTGGTGTATTGAAAGGGAAGGTTAAAGGAATAAATAAACAAATAATCTCAAACAAGTATATTCTTCGCAAAGACAATCAAGCTCATTTTATCCCCTCAGGGGGCTCACCTTCTTTAGGTGAGTGCGGGTTTCACGCTCCCGAGGTACCCTAGTGATCTTTTCCTTTTCCCTAAGGGTTTACTGTCGTTGGTAAACACAGGCTTCACGAACCCGGAGAACCCTAGTGATCTTTCTCTATTTTCGGCCCTCTTTCTTGCCATTCAAATTTCTTTTTTCTTCTTTTCCCGTCCAGACCACAGACCAATATTAAACAATGAACTTTGTTCTAACTTTATTTTTCTAGTAAAAAAAAATTGTAATAATGGTTTCATTTTATGTTACGTTCTTTTAATTTAATTTTCTTAAATTTCTTTCAACATTTGTATTTTGTTGCTTCTTTCATGTTCGATTATTGATTTTGTTATTTTATTTGTGTTCAATTGACAATGCTTTTTCTTTACTCATTATCTTTATTTTTTATGCCACACGAAGTTCTGTGGCAGACCAGGACTGAGTGGAATGAAGTTGTGTCTGATGTTTTTTTCAATTTTGGTATGATGGCACAACAGACTGCTCCCTGGGAAAACTGGCACTTAGAGCGGGGTTTTGAACTTTTGAGAACCTTTGGACTGGTGAGGTGAGGTCTTGGAGGAGGCGGCCATGTAGGGGTACCGAGAAAAGCTGAGTTTTGCGTCTCAGGCCGCCAGATAGTACAGGAGCCCGGGTCAGCCTAACCAGCATGTCTTGACTGCTCTATCAACTGGTGTATAACCCCGCCTGTCTTGTAGCTCCAGGTGGTGCCTGGATGAAGTCCTGCATTGTAGAGCGGGAGGCTCTCCTGAGGCCATTACTGGTTGCTGAATCTGGGGCTAGCCCTGCCAAACTGGTGCTCTGAAAAAATCAAACTGTATTCTCCTCCTCCTTTCTCAAAGAAAATTCAAAATAAATCAAAATAAAAGAAAAATCTCAAAACGCATTTATTAAAACCCCCAACCCACCCTATCCAACTCATGATGCTCGTCCCATGGATTCTTTGAATTCATGCAACCTTACCATTGACGCTATTTCAAAGCATTCACGATTTTTAGTTTTGACGTTACCCAACAACGCAATGTCGAAGAAGTCTCCCTTTGCCATACAAACGGCTCTTAAAGGAATTGGCGGAGACCCGAAATCAGTTCGAAAGTTACGTTCCGGTGATTTATTGATTGAAACGGCATCTGATGTACATTCAAAGTCTTTCTTGATAGCAAAAACCTTCTTAGACTCCACATTAACCGTTACTCCTCACAAATCTTTGAATTTTAGTCGAGGCGTCATGTCTGAATCAGACCTTTTGTGCGCTTCAGAAGCAGAAACTCTCGAAGGACTTTCTGACCAGGGGTGTTACCCAGGTTAGAAGAATCACAATACCAAGGGACTCAAAACGTTTACCTACTAAACACATAATTTTAACCTTCAATAGTCGAAATTACCCACTTCTTTAATGCCGGATATTTAAACTGCAAAATACGGCCATATGTTCCGAATTTTTCATCGTTGTTTGAAATGCCAGAGTTTGGGACACTCTCAAACTGCCTGTAGAGGACAATTGACGTGTTTTAGATGTGCAACCATTGGGCATCCTTCCACGGATTGTACTCTAGAGCCGAAATGCGTTAATTGCTTCCAATCCTCCATCAGACTCAAAATTGTGCTCAAAATGGAAAACCGAAAAAGAAATCCAAATTATTAAAACAAATAGAAATATAACATACCTAGAAGCACGAAAACAAATAGCTTCACAATTATCCCAATCCTACGCTCAGGTTACCAAACTCTCGACTGCAACCACTACAACACAAACAGATGAAATTATTACCAAAATAGTTTGCCCACCATTAAAATTGTTACAACCATTAATATCCGTTCCAAAACCAATTATATCTTCCTCAGTCGCTGCAGTTAATAAATCCTCTACATCAACTCAGGCAGAACTCGTACCATCCACATCTTCTGTTACAGTTACATCGCCATCCAAATCTCAACCTACGAATGCTTTAATAGATACTGTTTCCACTGCTTCTGATAATTTATCTCTACCGCATCTTTCTCATCCACAGCATGCTCTGTTCTTGAAACGACCACCACTACATCCAATACCATACACACTACATCCCAGGATACAACTTAAACTTCAAAACCCGTAGGAAAAATCGTCCTCCTAAAAACCAATCTAACACTATAATACCAAAAATAGAAATTAAGACGGCTCCTCATAGACCTCGAAAATCAGCACCTACCGAGTACTCAACGGATGAGGAAGATATGGTAATATATGATGTGGAAGATGAACCTGAGCTAAATCTGAAGTATGTTTTAACTTACGAGAGAGGGAGTTAGTCAAAGGACAATATTGTGCATCTATATGGTACGACTTTGATAACCCAGTCAAAGAACCGTGTTAACAACGGCGAAAGTGGTAACATTTTACTTTAAAAAATCTGGTTACGAACTAAATATTTTTCTGATTTGGTGGGAAAAACCTCACCAAAATGTATTACGGACAGTCGGAAAGGTAAAATTTGATTTTTGACAATTTGAGATTTTTACATTTTCACATAGTACAGATTTTAACCTTTCTAAAAATATCTTACTTTAACCTCTAGGGTAATTAGAAGCCCTAAAAACCTATTTTTAAATAATCGTTGAAACTGGGCCACGCCCATTTGACAAGGAAAAAGTAAACAAAGTTTTTGTTTTGGCTTAAAAGTTGAGCGTCTGGTATAAATCAAAACATTTATCTTTTATTGTATAAATTGAGCCTTTTATTATTTTATTTCCTAACCCATTTGAAACTTCACTGTATTTTTAACGGTCAAATCAATGTTTGTTTACACTTTCAAAACTGCGTTGTAATTTTTGAACTCGCAAGTATTCTTTAACAATATTAAGCTTAAACTTTCAAAAAATTGCTATAATATATCGACTTTATCATGCCTAGAGCATCAACTAAAGTTGTAATGATCCCCGAGGGGACCTCAATTTGAGAACTATAATAATTAGGAGACGTAAAAGAACCAGTAGCCATTTTTATAAATAACTTTCTTTATTTGAATAACTTTCTCAATTAAAATCGAAGACTTATTAACAAATTCGAATTATAATATTATGAGGTTTTAAATATTATATCTTTTAATTTAACTCAATTAATTAATAATCTAATTAATCAATTCATTAAATAACGATCACGCAGAAATTACCACGATAAAGATCCCAGAATTATATTCAATAATGTTCTTAATGAACATTTAACTTTAATCTCACTCTTAAAACTTTAATGAGACTTTAAATACAATTTTATATTTACCACTCGGAATCTCAATTCTTCATGAGAATAAATTATCTTCAACTACAATATTTCAATTCAAAATCACTATAACTCTATGTTTCAATATCTATCTCCTACTGCTCTAACTTTACTATTTCGTTTGACTTAAATACTGAATCTTATCTACATAACAAGTAATCCTGTCCGCTCTTTTTAGAGTTGATTGAAATAGGTAGGGAATTAAATTTCCCTAAAAAGGTCGGTTCAGAAGGTTAGTGATAAAGTTCCGTATAGATTCGTCACAACCCTCCAAAAAGAAAACGGGATTTATTCGAAGGACTCAAATGTCCTGAAAATAAATTACGTAAATCCTATCTTTGTCTTACAGTACCGACGATATTAATTTCTATCTGTATATTATTGAAACATCTTCCGTAATGAAAAAGGATAAAATTACGATTTGGAATTAATTGACAAACCTCATAATATTTTACAAGTTTAAATTAATCCCTGCACTCTATCCATTCGGCAAGGGGGCGTGGGAAAACCACCCTAGTGGTGGCAAAAAACCAGCCCCATAGAGTATGACATATATTATACAAAAAAATACAATACAATCTTCTGTGGCACTGGAACATCGAAGACTTCAGGGTCAGCTACCCTGAAAGATTGATATCCATTTGAGAAGTAGGTAAAAGTATACATGAATTTATACATTTGTTACATGAATGTTATACAATAAATATCTGGTTCCTTTGCCTTCTCATTCGAAAAACTTGATGCGCTAGTTAGTGTTAATGGTTAATCTATCTAACTTCGCCGCGCTATAAGGCACCAGATGTGAAACAAAACATACATAGAAACATACATAGCATATAATAATAATCATTTTGTAATAAACAAATAACACAAACAACCAAATGAATTGTCGCATCTTAGCGAAGTCATATATCGAAGTAAACAAATGCAAAATTTACAGATGTTTTCTCCAAAATACAAAAGTAACACAAAAGTAGTTTTTCTGTTATAGAAAAAAAAAACACACACAATGTAGTGTCCACTTTTGTCAGTCTTCTTAATTTTAGAGTCCGCCCGTGACTTGCTTTAATTGCAAAAATTCTTCATTTGTTCGTACCGCGAAGATAATGAAACAATACAACCTGGATTTTGTCTGTTAAATCCTATGCACTGGATCTCCATTCATCGCTTCCATACTGAAGCTTCTTCTGCGGAATATGCTGCCAGGTATGCCGTTGATTTCGATGTTGTTGAGGTCTTCATGGATTCTGTCTTTTTCTTGTATACGGCTCCGTAGATAGTATGGGCAAGGTCTTCTTGTATTGGTTTGATTCGACCGGATTGTTTTCTCCGCTTGTTCGTTGTGTCTTCTCGTTGTCGCTCTGGTCTGACGGGTCTGGTTATCACGTCCACTAACTTCCATTCGGGATCCACCTGTAGTCGTAGCAGTTCTGCGATCAGGCAACTTTGATGGACCTGCAATGGACTTTACTCCTGGTGAAGAGGTATTATGTATTTGAAACTTATTGTTCTTGGACGAGAACGAGGAAGGGATCGACCTTTTGACTCCCTGTCTTTGTTCAGGAGCGTGTCTTTTCCGGTCCTGATGATTAGATCCTTGTCGGGATCTTTTCCTACATATCTTGGATCTTTTTATAGCTGGGTCCTTCGACGCAGTACTATTAATTTTACGTTTATTTCTGGGGATCTCTCGTGTGGTGTTACTCTGTCGTGATCTACACCCCTCACTTTCCTGACTAGAGGTTTTCCTATGTTCTTTAAACTGTCCTTGATGTGATCTATTTGACCCATGACTAACTTCTTGTTCGTCATATAGATTTTCTATCGGACTATCCGAACTAATTGTGTCTGACTGACGAGGTCGGTACACTCGAACCTGATCAATATTAACAGTTATATTTCTTCCGTTTTCCAAATAACTAAATTATTTCCTTTTATTTCTAAAACCTTATAGGGACCTTCAAACTTAGGCATAAATTTTCCCACCTGTTTCTTACCCGCAGCACTTAAGAAATGTGTTTGAAGTAAAACCAAATCGTTCACTTTGATGTGAACATCCCTCCTTCTGAGATTGTAATGTTTTCCCAAGACCTATGCTGTTTTTGCATATTTCGTCTTGCCTCATCGAATAATCTTTCGATGTTACTACCAACACATTTCGCATCCTCCGTAACATTTATGAGCTTGCTAAACGGAGTTATGATTTTCCTTCCTAAAAACAACTCAGCCGGAGTTTTATTTGTCGTTTCATTTACTGCCGTGCGCAATGCGAAAGCGAACTCGTGTAGAAATTGGTCCCAGTTTTCATGATTTTCTTCAACAAAAGAAGCTATCATTTGAACTAAATTTCTATTCACTCTCTCCGTGAGATTAGACTGTGGTCTGTACGTTACCGTTTTCATATGTTTGATGTCCAACCTGTGACTGAGATGTTCAAACACGTCAGAAATAAATTGGGGGCCGTTATCACTTATCAAAGAAATCGGAGCTCCGTAACGCGCTATATAGTTATTAAAAAGGCATTAGCTATTGTCTGGGCTGAAGCTTTACGAAGAGGAATCAGCTCACACCACTTAGTGAAGTGGTCAGTTATAACTAATATGAATTTATATCTCTCGGGTCGGGATGCGGGGTAGGGGCCTAATAGGTCTAGCGTTACAATTTCATTTGGATATTTCGAAACTATAGGCATTAAACGACCAGCTGGTAGCGCGTTTTTATAATTAAACTTTTTTGACACCGGTCACAGGTTGAAACATATTCAAATATATATTTTCTCATAAATGGTAAATAGCACGTGTCACGAAGTTTAAGATATGTCTTCCTCTTTCCGAGATGTCCTGCCAGTGGCAGATCATGAAATTCTTTCATTATATCTTTTCGAAGAGAACCAGGAATATAAATTCTTAGTTCTCCCAGATTAGAAAAATACTTCGCGTAAAAGAGGAGACCATTTATTAACTTGAAGTCCTGGGACCAACTCTCGCATACCGTCGCATTAACAGAACCGTCATCAGGGTTTTCTAAGTATCGATAAATATGTCCTAATTCAGGATCTTCCCTCTGTTCCTTAATGAATTGTTCACGGGAATTTATTGCGAGGGCTCTAAGAGCTGCGCACGAAATTTGCGATCCCTCGACACTGTCTACTGGATTTCTTGATAAAAGGTCTGCGACCACGTTTTGAACACCAGGTCTGTGCTCCCATTCTATGTTAAACTCTGACAATTTCAATGCCCATCGGATCATCCTACTTGATAAATTCTTACCATTGGTTAACTTCGTTAACGCTGCGTGATCTGTAATCACTTTCACAGGTAGGGGTCCAAAATAAGTTTTAAACTTATTTAGAGCCCAAATTACCGCCAAACATTCTCTTTCGGTAACCGTATAATTACGTTCTGCTTTATTAAGGGTTCGAGACGCGAAAGCAATAGGTTTTTGATTTTGCTGAAGCACAGCACCAATTCCGACCCCACTTGCATCAGTGAATAAATTGAACTGTTCAGAAAAATTTGGTAATTGCAAAATCGGTGCCTCCGTTAGTGTGCGTTTGATCTGATCAAAAGAATCATGTGCTTCTCCCGACCAGTTAAACTTCGCCCCTTTTTTCTTTAATTGGTACAATGGTTCGCATATATCTGCGTATCGCGGAATAAATTTTTGGTACCAACCCGTCATCCCTAAAAATTTTGACACTTCTCTATTATTTTTGGGAGGTTTCATTTCCGTAATTGCCCGAATTTTCTTATTGTCAGTCTCGATTCCTTCTTTACTAATAATCAGGCCTAAATATTTGAGTTTGTCACGAGCGAAGTGACATTTTTCTTTATTTAATGTTAGCCCTGCGTCTCGTAATAAGGTAAAAACCTGAGTTAAATGATCTAGATGGTCTTTAAACGATGGAGATGTAATAATAACATCATCCATATAAACGGACACGAAACGCCCAATAACAGGTTGGAGGATTATATCGATAGCCCTTTGGAAATTAGGCGCCGCCCCAGAAAGACCAAAAGGCATGCGTAGGAATGCAAAAGTTCCATTGCGAGTGATAAACGCTGTTTTTTCTATGTCCTTTGGACTAATCGCCAACTGAAAATAGCCACTTCTGAGATCTAGAGTGGACATAACGTTGGTGTGAGGGATATTGGTGAGTAAGTCATCAATAACCGGTAATGGATATCGAGGATATTTGGTAATTGCATTTAGTTTCCGATAATCGATCGCGAAACGATATGCCTCGGGAGAATCTGGAGGAAGGTCATTGTTCTTTCGAGTTAATACGACTGGAGATGCATAGGGCGAATTAATAGGACAAATTGTACCATCCGTAACATCTTATCTATGTGATAATCAATAATGCCTTGTTTGACCCTGTCGTACTTGTATGGTCTCGACACTACCGGTCCTTTATCTCCAGTATCTATCTCATGATATACAACATGCGTTAATCCCGGTTGATCGGAAAATAACCCTTTAAAATTATTAAATAAGGTTTTTAATTGCCTCTGTTGCTCGTCATTAAGTTTCGATTCTGTGAGATCAATATCAACGAGTTTCTCCTCTTTAGGCGTTTGTTTGATCAGATGATCGGGAATGATTAAGGATTTCTGATCAAAATCTAATGTTAATCGCGACGCCTTCATAAAATCAATCCTCAGAATGCACTGATACTGCATGTTATCAAGTATATGGAATTCCCAGGGTTTCTGAAATTCCCTGATTCTAATTTGTAATTCGACTCTACCCAAATGACTGCACGGGGCTCCTTGTGCTGTCACGACTCTGTCTTTCGTCTTTTGACGAGGTCGGTATGAAAAATAATTGCCATATACCTCCTCCGAAATAAAAGATTTCTCCGCTCCCGTGTCCCATAGTGCGGTAATAAAGGTTTCATTTAATAGAATAGGGACATACGGTAATTCGACTGGGGTCATTCTTATAGAGGATACTCTGATAGGCCGATGATCCCAAACTGGAGGATTTTCCGTACCCCGCGATCGATTACCTCCATATTCACATCGATCGCTTAAAAGTTTAAATTTCTACTTCGTTCATTTTGACCTCGAAATGAACTATTTCTCGACCCACTTTGTCGACCGCCTTGACTGTGGAATGGTTGATCCGATTGTGCACTTTGGCGTCTACCCTCGAATCTGCGATTATTTGTGAAACCTTGGTTTTCGAACCGATTAAATTCTCTTTGTGGTCAGCTATTATTGGCGTATCTCTCATTATTTCTGTTTTCCCTCCAATTTTCCTGTCTATGCCGGGTATTAAAACGATTGTTTTCATGAGGGCCTGAACTTCTAAATCCCTCACTCGAACCTCTGATTTGCCTATGCATAAAACGTTCTTCGTATTTATCAACGATTTGTAGGAGATTGGCAGTATTTCGTGGATGTCTAACTTCGACATAATCCAAAATTTGAGGTTCTAATCGACTAATGACGTGATCTATTAATTTTTCCTCCGACATTTCTAGTTTAAGGACTTTATGAATTTTCAACAATTCATAAATAAAGTCGAAGGTTGTTGATCTCGTCTTTGTGATGAGGAATAAAATCGCGTTTCTAGTTCTGACCGGTTTCTGACCATGGGAAATTGTTCCGACAATGCCTGTTTTAAGTGCGTAGTCTGTTGTCTTATCTTCAATGACTCTATAACCTAGAACTTCGAACCAGTCGAGTGCCCGTCCTTTGAGATGACCTTTCAAGTAAGCACATGCCAGTTGTGCAGGTATCTCATAATATGCGAGATTATGATCAATATTCTCCAAAAATCATCTATGTTCTCAATCCCCGAAAAATATTGTTCCGGAATGATTCTAAAACTGGATCCGACTCTATTCTTTGGATTTATACGTTGGGCGCCATTGTAATGATCCCGAGGGGACCTCACTTTGAGAACTATAATAATTAGGAGACGTAAAAAGAACCAGTAGCCATTTTTATAAATAACTTTCTTTATTTGAATAACTTTCTCAATTAAAATCGAAGACTTATTAACAAATTCGAATTATAATATTATGAGGTTTTAAATATTATATCTTTTAATTTAACTCAATTAATTAATAATCTAATTAATCAATTCATTAAATAACGATCACGCAGAAATTACCACGATAAAGAGATCCCAGAATTATATTCAATAATGTTCTTAATGAACATTTAACTTTAATCTCACTCTTAAAACTTTAATGAGACTTTAAATACAATTTTATATTTACCACTCGGAATCTCAATTCTTCATGAGAATAAATTATCTTCAACTACAATATTTCAATTCAAAATCACTATAACTCTATGTTTCAATATCTATCTCCTACTGCTCTAACTTTACTATTTCGTTTGACTTAAATACTGAATCTAATCTACATAACAAGTAATCCTGTCCGCTCTTTGGAGTTGATTGGAAATAGGTAGGGAATTAAATTTCCCTAAAAAGGTCGGTTCAGAAGGTTAGTGATAAAGTTCCGTATGGATTCGTCACAAAGTATTTAAGAAACGAAGAGGAGTTTTTAATAAAGGAAGATGTGTGACGAATCTATACGGAACTTTATCACTAACCTTCTGAACCGACCTTTTTTAGGGAAATTTAATTCCCTCCTTATTTCCAATCAACTCCAAAAAAGCGAACAGGATTCCTTATTATGCAGATTAGATTCAGTATTTAAGTCAAACGAAATAGTAAAGTTAGAGCAGTAGGAGATAGACATTGAAACATAGAGTTATAGTGATTTTGAATTGAAATATTGTTGTTGAAGATAAATTATCCTCATGAAGAATTGAGATTCCTAGAGGTAAATATCATTTTGAAGTTAAAGTCTCATTTAAGCTTTAAGAGTCGGATTAAAGTTAAATGTTCAATAAGAACATTATTAAATATAATTCTGGGATCTCTTATCGTGGTAATTTCTGCGTGATCATTATTTAATAAATTAATTAATTAGATCATTAATTAAATGAGTTAATTTAAAGGATATTACCTTTAAAACCTCATGGTATTAAAAATTACTGTTATTAAGTTTATTTGATTCTATTTGGGAAAATTAACCAAATAAAGAAAGTTATTTATAAAAATGGCTACTGGTTCATTTATGTCTCATAATTATTCTAGTTCTCAAAGTGAGGTCTCCAGGGACCATTACAGATGTAATAAAAGTAATGATGGTTGTGGTGAAAGCAATTCTACTGTTCCAAAGAACTCTGCTGATGAAAAGAATTGTGCTGATAGTGCAAAGCTTTGTACTAATGAAACTGAACCATCTACCAGTGAAAAAAATTGTTAACATGGATATTTCATATTCGGATGAGACTTTTCTGGTTTCAGAAATGTTATTCTGGACATTAACCTTTTAGCTTGTGTGTTTTTTGAAGCTGTAAAATGTATAAAGTGTGAAAAAACAGGACTCAGGTTGCACCTCAGTGAAGTAACTGTGGTGAAGCTGTGAAGTTTCACTTAAAATGTCCTTCTTGTAAATATAACTATACTTTTTTAACTCCAAGAAATGCGATAGTTCTGAGAATTGAGACTGAATACCCGGCTAGTGTATGCTATGCGATGCATAGATAAAGGTGCTGAGTCTGCTAGGATGTTTTGCGGTATCATGAATCTTCCCCCGCCACCCACAAAATTCTCAAAGTACAACCACATTTTACTGCAGGCAACAAGAGAAACCTGTGAACACAGTATGGCAGAAACTGTTCGTGAAGCAGTTGATGAAAATGATGGAAAAAAGGAACCTTGCTGTTGCTGTTGATGGTAGCTGGTAGAAGCGTGGTTTTTCTTCGAAGAATGGCTTTGGTGACAGTCGCAAGTGTTGATACCGGCAAAGTTATAGATGTCGAAGTTTTTTCAAACATTGTATTTGTCCGAACAAAGGCCAAGCATCTTCAAAATTGTAAGAGAAATTTTGAAGGCTACAGCGGTAAGATGGAAGTAGCTGGAGCTCTATCCATTTTTCAGCGTTCCCAGTCTCTCTACAATGTTCGGTACACAAAATATTTAAGAGATGGGGACTCCAAGGCTTTTACTTCTATTGTCGAGAACAAAGTATATGGTGACCATTGCTCTGTCGAGAAATTAGAATGCATAGGTCCTGTTATGAAAAGAATGGGGACACGTCTTCGACGCTTGAAAACTAAGATGAGAGGTCAAAAACTTTCTGACGGAAAGCCTTTATGTGGAAGAAATAGATTGACAGAGGGCAGAAATCGACCGTCTGCAAGCATATTATGGTCTAGCTATCCGCAGAAATTTGTCTAGCGTGAAGGGGACATGCAACAAGCCATATGGGCAATATTTTTACACAAGCTATCAACCGATGAAAAACCTCAGCATGGATTTTGTCCCTCTGATTCAGATACGTGGTGCAAATTTAAAAAGCAGAATTGCTTGGGGAGACTTATCATCACAAAAATAGTTTACCTGTGGATGTTGTGGAGGCCATGCGACCTGTTTTTAGGGATTTAGCTAATCCAGAATTGCTAAAAAGTGTTTACATGGAGGTACGCAAAAATCTAACGAAAGTGTAAATAATGTAATACGGTCTCGTGTACCGAAGAAAACATTTGTACAATTAGAAGTTTTGTCACTGGGTACATATGATGCAGTTTCCTCATTTAATATATGGGGAATGTATCAAAACTATAAATTTTGAGAAAAATGTGTATTGAGCCTGGTGATTACACGGTACAGGCGATGGAGTGCCCTCGACAAACAGAGGCTGTTACGAGCAAAATACTCTTGTTTACAAGAAACAAAGGAAGTTAGAAGGAAAAAAAGACTTAAAAGGAAGAAAGAAGATGATGAGCTACTAAAAATGCTGATGATTTAGAATATGGAGCTGGAATGTTTAATTAAAAAAGTAATTATACGTTAAAATCAATTTTTCTCAAAATGTCAATTTTTGATGTTCGATGTTACTTTTCTTAGAAACTACTGTTCACAGGTATGTAAATATTTTATGATATATTTATAATGATGGTTAGTATATATTAAAATGAGCTTTTTGTAAAAACCTCAAAATTTATTTTTTTAAATTTTTTTACGTGAAAACAGGTTAACTTAAACTATGTTTGATAAAATCTTTTATAAATTATGAAAAAAATTCAAAATTAGCTAAAAGCTCATTTGAATATAATGAGAAATGTGTATTTTAATTATATGAAAAATTTCAAGCATGTACATATAACAGATTGAGAAAATGTACCTCGAAAACAGCCAATTTAACATTGTCGGTATAGGGTTTCCAACTGCCCTTAACTTTAGCTTTAAAATTTTTTAATCTGAAGTCTTACTTTTAACCATACAATTTTTACTGGTTTTATAGTTTTAATGCTTAAAAATTGTTTATGGCAGTTCCAGCCAAAATTGGCTCTTGTGCCATTAAAACCCCAATACACTCAACTCAACTCAAGCTCATTTTATTTCATTCCAAAGCCTTCGGAATAAATTTATGGATAGCAGAGCACAAAAATATCGTACTTCGGAAAGAAGTATATATACGTCCGGGGCAGTTAACACTTGCTGAGTGAGACGTTTATTTACGTCTATGGTACTTAAGTGGTAAAAGTTGAACTGTAGGTTTAGATTCAAATATGGTATTATTGAACTCAATGCACGTTATTGTATGGGGTCGCGATGAAAAATAATGATTGATTATTGGGTCACAAATTTTGAAAATTTGAGAAGCACTGAGCTACTATGATTATATAGCTATAACGAGTATCCAACTACCGCATTCCGCATGTGGTACAATTATCAGTGGCATTCTGCACCACTCTAAATGTAAGTCAATATTTGAGGGGATGGAATTTAATAAATTTATAATGAAATTTATTTTTTACGAAACATCTTTAGAATTACGGTCTAGAATGGAATCAAGAAAGAATCAGAAATATAATTCCAAAGATACATTTATAGCTATTTTGTAAATTATTAAATGTCATTGCTGAAGAGAATTAATTGTTTGAAGAGAGAAATTGCATGTACTCTGCCTTCCACTTTTGGTTCTATATATCTAAGGGAAACAACTTTCTTTACGTGAAAAATATTTTGAGTCCTGAAAAAAATGTTTAGCAACTTGTAACGTCGTCAGAAGGTAGCGTGAAAAATAATACATCACAGCAAGGAGGTTGTGGAGTAAAAAAAATACTTTAATTTTTTCCAATAATATAATCGATTTAAAGTTAGATTGTAGTTAATAGTTTCCGTGCCTCGCCAGTATGGTGACCCCGTTTTGAAGTCGCTCACTCCACAGCTTGTCTCCGTCCAGTCCGCAAGGCGTTTAATTCATTCGCGTTTCGGATTCCTGGTCAGCATCACCGAGCAAAAACTCTGGGATTCTCCTCTCCGCTTCCTAAAACGACCAGCCCTTCTCTTTTCGAGCTCTTTTTCCTTTTTCTCGTTCTCTTTTTCTTTTTCCTTTCTCCCGGTTTTCCAACCTTTTAAAACATCAGGGGCAGTCCATTTCTCCCCCCCTCACGTCTTTCATTGGTGGGCCCATATGAGTCGATCCTTCAACCTCAACTCATTGAGCCCATTGGTCCATAATCCGCCAATCGTCCACTCACCCGGTTTCTTCACAAACCAGCAGGTGTCCGACACAAGCACCGACGGCCGAGCCACCTCCGGCCCACTGTCGTCGTTTTTACCGCCTTTGAGGACAATTCGCCATTGTGTAAGTAGGGGCGACAGTCCGCTGCTCCTGAAGCGATTTCGTCCACAGTAGAATGGTCAGACAATTGTTGGTCTAGTCTAACCGGCACCAAAGTCCAGACGCTAAATAAGCGATAATGAACCCTAGCTTCACGTGCACCTAAAACTCTGTCTAGTATTGTCCTGAAAGAGTGAATCTCGTTTCAAAGGAGAACGTCACAAACTGAATGCTCAGAATCGTGTCAAAATTAAAGTTATCTATTATACCCCTGATTCTATATGATAATAAATAGATTTTAAGTATTAAGGGTTCAGATTAAAACCCTTATTAATATTTTTAATTAACTTTAATGAAGGGATGCACTTGTATTGTATGTTGTCTATTTCATATTTTAATAAATATGTTTAAAAGTACTTAATAAATGCACAATTTTAATTTTTTCGTTTTTTGTTAAAGAAATAAATACATTTTATGTTGTTTATTTTTATGTTAAGAAATATCTTAAAATGATGCAAAATTAATGTGTATAAAAAGTGTAAATCTATATTATTGACATCTATTCTCAAACTTTGCATTTGTTATCACGGAAATCGAATTGTTTCAAACATGCCCTACTGTTTGGCGCACTGAATCATATTGGTAGATTAGTATTGTACACAAGAACTAAAAGTTTACCGACCCCATGTCTATACTCTAAGTTAGCGAGCTGGTTCCAAAGAAGATAACTAGATGGCGCTACAAGAACAATGAGGTACAAAGGTTACCTCCGTGATACAAAATGGAGCAAATTTCCTAAATATATTGAATTTACTCACAATGAATGGGAAAAGAGCTGGGTAGTTTTATACTAGACGAAAGAATTGTTTCATAAATGTGCCTCTTTCGGAACGTGCTGCAATAATACAGATTCTTACCCCTAAATCAGTATTGTCTGAATGCAATACTGTTTTTACAGTTTTCATAAATTAAAAAAAAATATTTGTATTAAAAAAATCCAGAAATATGTATTTTTCTTTTTTGTTATCTCGAATCCAAAAACTCAAATAAATCTGAATTTATGAGTAAAAGAGTTCTAACGCGTTTTCCTTAGGACTGGTGCTTTTTGAACTGATTATTTTGTGTATAATCTTTCACATTTTTTAAAAAAATGTTTCCGCAGTTTGAGCCCATGCAACCTAATTTGACTGTCATTTGAAACAGATTCAGCAAAACACTTCGACTCTTAAAAATAATATTGTTCCACAGATGTGTCATTTTCCTAATTCATGTTGTGATGTTTGAGATAAATAACGGTAGCATTATATTGATTAATTTTAATTTTTTAGTTTATTTATGACGCAGCCATTATTTACAAATTTTACATTAAAATTATTAAATATTAAAAGATTATTAAAGTTCTTAACAGTGGTTTGAGAGAGGAGGGTTCCCTTTCAGTGACCACTCACTTTAAGGTTCAAAGCGTCTCTCTGCTCGGAGAACATGGAGCCGGCACCTTTTAGCATCTCGTTACATCATGCTAGTGCCGCGAAAATAGTCCCTCGTGATGTCAAAGGTCAACGGACGATCCAAGATGGTACTACGAAATAATTCAAAGTTGCACAGTGCCTTTGCACGTGCGGCGACCTTTTTACACAAAGATGACGATCCGTAGCTGGAAGACGAACACGTTACAATGTTTACCATCACTGCAGAATCATGCTACTTATATTTCATACTTCTTATATGATATTCTTAATTTTCCTCATCTAAAATACCACAATTATCCCTAAAAGAAAAAATGACCACTGAAGCCGAGTGGTCTGTCGCAGAATTTGACAACAATAACGCTGACAACGGCTATGTGATAATAATTCACATAATATATTGATTAACACTTAAGATACAGTGTTAGACGCACGCACGTGTAGCACATTGGAGCATTCAAAACTTAAGCACTTCTAGTTGGCGTAGATGAAAATTTGGAGAACGGAATTCCAGTTCAGTAAATACCCTCATCACTAGACCATGATTCAAAATTTCGTCGCCAATAACCCTGGTGCTGTTTTAGATTGATTTATTGATTGAATAATAACGTTGCACAGTTCAGCTGCAAGAGGGCTTTTGGCGACGGACCACGTAATTTTGAACCATGGTCAAGTGATGTGGACGACACCTGAGCTGGCACCCCCTCTCTTAACTACCACACCATACCAACGGGAGGACGTTTCAGCTCTCGACAGATTTAACGTGCATCGCTGCCCTACACAAGGGGCCTTTGGTGCTACTGAGCTCGGACTCGTGGCAAGGCAAGCCACGATCCGATACCTATACCACTCGGCTGCCGCTTTCACTGGTCTTGCTTTAGAGAGCAATGTTACTAAACACACAATGAAATTCTAAGAGGAAAGGATTCATCAACATTTTTAAGGTATCGAAACACGTTGAAAATGACCAACTTCGGTCAAGACAGATATTTTTACTGTCGTTTGATAATCTACAAATAGCATTTTTAACTTTTTCCTCCTTGTGTCTTTTTGACAAGGCGAAGTGCTACATTATGGCTTCATAGTTTTCTTCATAGAGATCTTTAAGCAGCATTTGAAAATTTCAAATCGACTCAAAAGTTTCATGTCTAACGCTTTTCTGATACTTACTTTCGCTATCTTGATTAATATGAATTATTTTAGTAGGTTCTTCAATTGCTTGATCAGTTTCAACTTCCATCAATAGGGATCACAGATGCCATTTTTTTTAATACTCTGCTCATTTACATTTATAAACCATAATAAGTAGTACAACACAGCAATCAAATCCATAAAATTGTTCATGGAGAAACTGTAGTATGTTTTAAAAATAATTGTGTAAAACGTTTTAAATTATGCATTATATGTTTAAAGATACTCATAAAAATACATATTGGCCAAACAATCCTTCAAAGTGTTCAATGTGCTTATCCATGTATCATAAAACTCATTTGCATAGGAAAAAAGCAACATTAAAATATTATTTACAACTTTCCTACAAGAAAAAGAGCCGAGGTGAAACATACCAGTAAGTTTGAATGTCAAATATATGATAATCAAAAGTAGTATTTTAGGGGTTAAAAGAAGCTTAATAAAAAATCTCTCATCGTGGGATTACAGTAAAGAAAACAAAATGTCTTTTTTTTATTTAGTTATAGCATTAAAGATGGCTAATGAGCGTTTGAAGTAAAATCCTTTATTTTCAATGATCACAAGATGATAAAAAAATTATATCTGTGTAATTGTGTATTTTTTATTATGTCAGAAAGCATTTTGTGTTTTACTTCATCTTAAAAATTATTTTTTTAAAACTTTTGTTTTCAATACAGTTTGAGAAACACTGCATTAAGGTATCCAACTACGTTTGGAACCATGATTTTTCAAAAGTGTATAAATGGATAATATTAATGATATTTAGTATCACTTAGATCAGAAAACGTATATAAAATTATTTTTAGAATATTATAACAATGCAAAACTATTTTAAGTACAATATTTTGATAAACAATTAAAATAGAAGGACCAATTTTCAATAATTCTCCTTTTAAGAAAAATGCTTCTATTATAATAATATTTTGCCTGTATATAGCTCAGACCTCTGTGCAAAGACTGAACTAGAATTTTTGAAATATATAACCTAGATCTGGATTTATCCGTATTTTACTACAGCAGAGAGTAGAAATTATAAGATAAAAACGCCGATAATATTTTCCATTGGAAATAAATCTGAAAATAATGTGAAATTTTCAAAAATTTTTTTCAGGTTCTCTAGAGATGGTTTTACTTTATATAAGCAAAAAACTATTATTAGAGAAGAATTTTTTCTAAAAGGATAACGTTTTGAAAAAAAGGTTACTCTAAGATAATAGTTTGCCAAATTGTTGTATTAAAGTATTTATTGTTGTCATAGTGTCATTTAAACAATTTATATACATGTATTCTAATCTAAGTGACAGTAAATATCATGAAAATTAGCAATTCTTGCGTTTTTTTAAAATCACGGTTCCAAACGTAGTAACATTAAGTTTTTAGTCTGCATTTCACACCACTACCAAGTAAAATATACACCAAAACCTCTTGCTGATTTAATAGTAGGATTAAACATTGAAGAGTATCTTTTCCATACCAGAACTATTGACACATGCAAATGAAACATTGCTCTACTCGAGGGGTCATCAACCTTTTACGCTCGAGGGACAAATTAATGAATTTACATTGATGCGTGGTCTACATCAATAAACTCAGAGTGTTTCCTGGACCCTGCGACTGTCAAAAAATATTGTAGTCAATAAAAAAGCCAGGTTTGTCTTGCAAAACTACAACTGATTATAAGGGAAATCGAATTCTAATACTTATTAAACCGGTTAAATATAAGAAAGTCCACCTATTTTGCGAAATTTCTGAGATTTAATGGATATATATGTATATATATATTCAGATTTTTTTATGTTTAACATTATTTGAGGTATTGAAATTTTTGAAAAATTCCTCATTTTCGGAAAATTTACCTCAAATGGATATAAAGCCCATCAGTGAAATGTTTTAAGTAACAATAATACAAAAAAGTGTTTCTTACGACAAAAAGAAGACAATGCAAACATTTGATTTTAAAATTGCTCGAATTCAAATGAGGAACCACTAAAATGTCTTTAGTATGCCATTCGAAATGAAGGCCCCAACTCTACCCCATGTGCGTAATACTTAACGTGTGGTCTTGGCATGAAATGAATTAAGTAAAAGGTGATGTGTGCAACACATTTCAAATACGTTTTGATATTTACATTTTCATAATTGCATTTTTTACTATTTTGTACTTGTTTTCGTTCAAGGTTCAAGCAGTTTTATATAACAGTAGTTCTTTCGCTTCATTTTTTTCCAAAAAGGAATTTGCTTATATATGGGCTTATATATTATTTTTCAAGACTTAGATTTACTTTTGTGCAGAAAATGTTCATAAAAAATATAAATTTTCTCAAACTTAGTTTCTTTTAAGAAATAGAACCATAATATTAAGATTTTTAGACTCCATTATAAGCAGTATGCATAAGACACTAAGCCAGTGTTTCTCAAACTGTGGCGTCACCTCCTGAGAGTCTGATAATTCAACCAGGGGGTACGAGCATATCGAAAATTCGAAAATAAACATTTAAAGTTTTTTTTTAATTTACTGAAAGAAATCAAAATAAATATCAAATACATTTTAAGATAATAAAAATCCACATTTACAGTGATATAGTATTCTTATGCATGTATCAGTACTGCATAATGCATTTGAATATTAATTTAAGAACACGTTTAATAAATGCTACTGACCGCATGAGCTTGTACAAAATTATATGCAAAATCCAGTATTTATCTTGATAATTTATGCAGTTTATAATTAAAATCGCATTGTAGCTTTAGAACCAAAATACGTTATGATTGAATTCAATACAAAGGTATTGTAAGGATAGGGGGCGCCATGAAACTTATGAATGAAATTTGGGTGGCAAACATTGAATGTTTGAGTTTGAGAAGCACTGCTCTAAGCTTACTATTAAAGAGGATAAACACCATGTCCATGTGCTCACAAACATATCAACAAACCCTCCATTCTAACAATATCCCATTAGTAGCAGCATTCTTACCCTCCCTGCATCACTTAATAGAAAATCCACCATCTTAATAGTTCAGAGATCGCGTGTCATTGATGCCATTTACTACCTGCACAAGTATTCAGAGCTGCAGTGTGATGAACCCGGTGCCATTCATCACTTTCCAGACCCAGATAACGAGTTGACTATAGGCGTCTGACAGAAGGCTTTCCATCCTCGGCTGTGATATGAGAAGATGATTGGGCAGGCCAGAGATTAATGGTTGTTTCTATGAATCTTGTTCGCGTTAATGCTTCGTTGGATGCAGCTTTCCAGCGAAACGCAATACTTCGACTTAGAAAGTCAATTTGCGTAATTTATTTGAAGCCTCATCTTGCGTGGGAAAGAAGTGATAAGTTGTGGGCAAGGGTTAAATTTGTTTCGAACACTTCCGTGAATAAATTGTTTGGTTGTTAATTGTACAGAAATGAAATCACACTTAATCGAATAATAGAAGAGATATTGTGAATGACTATTTATGAAAACGAAACTAATAATATATGTTAAATAATTTTATGCATAGTCTTACAAGGAACACATAGGTTATTAGTTTTTAAAAATCAGAATGTTACGATACATTTTTGGAAAGGGAATTTTCCAAGTTCAACGAAACGTAAAACAGAATTTTTGTTTTCAGATGATCGAATTATTAATATTACTTGTTTTCATTACGCTTGGCAACAACTAAAATCATTTTCCATCAAGAGAATATAATATTTGCTACAATTATTTTTTAAAGTCTCCAAGTCTGCTGTAATCTACAAAATTTAAGAAAAACAAATTGCTTGACCATAAACACGCCAAGAAGGAAGCTAAATTATGGCTAAATAGTGCTCAAACTAAACACAGCGGATCCAAAACTGCTTCTTAATTTTGTAACAGATCTATAAGCGTTTCTGCAATTAATCCTCTTAGGAAATCTTTGGGCTATCAATTCGAGTTATTCACAACCAACCCATCGGAAGAAGTGAATCGTAATATTTAAAATAACTCACTATATATAGTTGAGGTTTTCTAGCTTGAAAGGAGAGTAGGAGAGAAGATATACTCGAGTCACGTGAGATTGCTACTGAAGGTATAACATTAGAGTTATTGTGATTTGAGACTTATTAGGAGGAAAATTTTAAGGCGACGATTGTTCACTAAGATGGAGTTGATATTAGATTAAATCGGATGATAGGTTAGATCCTTTATTAAGGTAAAAATCAAGTTTGATAGTCTCCTAATCATTCGCGTTTTACCGTCGTTGTTCCTATTTCACGGTTAGCATTGATTTATTTTCTTACTATAAGTAGTTGAAATTGTTTCTGTTCTTTGTTTGGTAAACAAATAGATTAATTGGATCATGTCGAGTGCTTCTTCCCTACCTCCCACACTTCTAGGGTGCCCGAGAGAGAGGTCCAAGCCTCTCACAATTTTGTAATTTAATTTAATTTTATTTATATTCTTGATTACATGGCATAAAATATAACTGCTAAAATATTTATTAGTAACTCAAAAGGAAATATGCCAATGGGTTAAGAAAATATCTGTGAACTTCAAATTTCTAATGAAAAAAGCATAATGAGTATTATCTGTTTTGACAATGGAGAAATTCACATTTACACATTTTACCTTCTTTCATATGATCACGCTACAAAATAGATAGTACACATAATTTTAGAGAATTCGAGAGGAATAAAATCATTAAAAGGAATTTAAATTGTTTATTTTTAAAAAAATGCAAAAAATATGTAGAAAAATTTGTAATTTAATTTGCACTACTATGCTTGCTTAAAGGTTTCCAAAAAAATCCACAGGAACGAAAGATACCTCATATTAGAGGAAATATTGGGGGGAAATAAATTAAAAATAACGATAAAAACACGAAAAAAACAATTGTAGGAGTTTCATGAATACCATTATGTTTCAAGATGTCATGAAATCCACAGCAAAAAAAAGTAAAATAAAATAAACCGAATTTTACTTAATTGACATGTATTCTATGCTCAATTTACAAGAATATTTGTATTCAATTTCTTTTGAAAGTATACTCTGTAGAACTTTAAGTATAATAGCAGAATGATCTACACGGGAAAAATATTCGATCAAACAGCTACATAAAATATCTAAATATAAGGAAAATATAGTTCTAACATAAACATGTAAATCTTTAAAATATGAAGACTTATGAGTTTTCAAGAAATGGAGAACAGTATTTTGTCTCTGTTTTTGAAAAAGTGTTTACAAGGAAATACTAAAATTTATTAAAGTTGTTTTAAACTCTGCACAATTCAACGAAACATTTCAATATACAGAATGACTGTGGGTGTGTAATAAGTAATATGTACTTTTTTTTTTTAGGAAAATAGGTTTGTTCTGAATTTTTTTTTACTATCCAAACAAGGGAATAACATGTTAGAGTGGCTTTTAAAGTAATTGGCAGCGGCATTAATATTTTTTTACTAATCAAATTCTTAACTCAAATAGAAGCACATTTCGATTTTTTAAATGAAAAAAACTTATCATTTAAGTAAAATTACGTCGATAAAATTAAAAAGAACTGTAAGTATGTGTGAATCTGACAATAGTTAATCAACGTACAAAATAATGGAAGAAAAAAATAAATAAAAAAAGTTAATTTTAAAAGAAAAACAGGGAATGAATGGGGGATAGAAAGGGATAATTCACAAAATTCTATCTACAGAATGAATGATGCATTTGTGGAATTTGCTGAATTTATCAACGAATTATTATGCATATGGTCTGAAACTGGCATAATGCATGAACTAAGGACTGGGGGGTATGGGAATCTCTCTTCTCAGAAAACTGTCTCTCCTCCCACAAGAAAAAAATCATGATAATTTATCAGGAATGGCTGAATAACTGACAAATCCAGAGAATATATGGAACTCTAATCATTTTAGATGGTGGGTGGACATTGCAAGAGATTTTTCATGGAAAGGACAAGGAAATTTCCATCCATGTTTTTCTGTTGGAAAATATATTTTAAAAGATGATAGTCATTTTAGTTTTGAGACGTCAGTCACAGAAATGGTTTGTGTACTTTATTTTCAGAATATTAGTGTAAAAAACAATAACATCCTAGTGGAACTACTAGATGGAATTTTGGGGTTTGATTTAGATATAATGTGTTGAGTGAGTATATAAGATTTATATTTACGTCAAACTAAAGACTATTGGCGACGGACCTCGTAAATTGAACCGCGGTCAATTGACGAGGACGAGACCTAAGCTGTCACCCATCCCAGACGTTCATCCCCTCACCGAAGAGAGGACTTTGAGCTTCGATAAACTTAACGCAGTGTTTCTCAAACTTCCAATATTTGATAATAATTTTCATCGCCCTCCCTTCCATACAATAACAATGTACTGAATTCCATAAAACTATAATTTGTTGCTAAAGCTGCAGTATGACTTAAATCTCTTAAGAGCGTGTATAAACGTCTCGCTCAAATAAAGCGTTACTTCCCCTGGACGTATAAACACGTCTTTCCGAATTACTTTCTCTTCTGTGAACTGTTATTCAAAAAACTATTCCGAATGCAATGGAATGCAATAAAAAGGACTTGACAGTATTTGCGAAGGATTTACTTATTTCGGAGGATTTTTTTTCTACTTATTTATTCTTTTTCTTCCCTCCCTCCCCTCCCAATACATCAAATATGTACTCCTATTTGGAAAACGGTGGCATTGGGGAGAAAGTAGCGTAACGTCTAATGGGAAGTCAAGAGATTAATTATATAAACCGTACAGATTCTCAAGTATTAATTTCTGAAAGTAATTTTGTATGTAACAAGATCCTGGGGGGGGTCGTCACTGGTAATTATTAAACTTGTTCTTAACTTAGTATTGCTAAATTAATCATAAAATACATTCTGCAGTACAAATGCATTTATAAGCGCATTATATCAGTGTAAATGTATCTTTTATTATGCCAGAATGAACTTTGTTTGTTTATTTCAGTAAATTAAAAATGTTCTTAAATAATTTTTAGTTTTCGACTTTTCACTTTGTTTGCGCCCCCTTGTAGAGTTATCATGGCTTCCAAGTTGGGCACGCCCAACAGTTCGAGAACTGTTGTCTTAACGTGCATCAGCCAATATTCACAGTGGATCTTCAGCAGCATCTCGAACTCATGATAACGCTGGTCATAAGTTCATGATCATGACCACTTGGTTAATATGGTCACATTATTTTTTAAAACGCAATTTCAAACAACAAAATGAATGTAAAGGTACATACACCGTTTCTATATTTTTTTCTATCTGCTCCTAAAATTATGTATTACAAATAAAATAAATACTTATACAGAGTGAAGTAAGCTTAACACGTAAGTGACGCTTAAGACGAAATATTGGTTAACATACTTTTTTTCTTTCTTAACACGAAAATATTTACCATCTAATTATTAACATAATACAGAAGACAACAACCACGCTGGCTAGATTTAAGAAGGGTGTGAAATGAAAAACATATTTCGCAGAAAGGATGCTGGCTAACTTGACTTTGAAATTCCCTCTGAATAGCCTATGACACGAGACAATTTTGTATATCTAAGTTACTTTCACCCACCATCCTTACAAATTGCACATAGAAACATGTCATCTCTCAATAATTCGCTTTGAAATTCGTTGACGAGGACATTGCAGTGTGATTAAAAATCAGTGAATTGGTTCGCATTATTTTTTATAAGTTACAACATTTTTCTTTTGCGAGAACTATGGCAGAGAACTTGTGAAAGAAAACAACTATTTTACTTAAAATGAAGAAGGAACTTCTTAAAATTGTTGTAGAAAAACATAAGAGGAAAACGGAAATCTGTAAAGAGTTTGATATATACAACTCAGCTTTATCAACAATAAATAAAAAAAAGAGAGCAAATTACATAAATGTTTGAATGGTTCTTATGAAATACATGCATATACTCATAGCAATGTAAAAAAATGTACTCTAAATCTTAATTTTTTAAAATTTACATTTTTTTGCAATATCCTCTAACACGAAATTTATTTAGCGAGAAAGACTATTTCAGTCTCTTCCGTTTCGATGTTAAGCGATTTTCACTTTACTTCAATAACGTCATTAAATTTGAGATTTATTTAAAAGTTATTAATTCATTTATAAGTCATTTAAGACATTGGCGAGTTAAAAGGCCTTTAAACACGTTTCAGCAACTTATTATTTATTTGGACTTTCTGCGTCGAATTAAAAGTTCCAAACTGTTACTTTTATGAGTCCATGTTTTCAAAATAATTTCTAAAATAAAGAGAGATAGTGGTTCTCTATCAAAATTATCAACCTTAAGAAAGCTGTTCTGTCCAGCTTTGGGCATTAGATTTCAAGTACAAAATGTCTCTTTCTTAAATTATTTTTACTCCTACTTATATTACTGTTTTTGAAACAAACTAAAAATGAGGTATAATGATTTAAAATAAAACTTTTTAAAGTTTTGAGTTTCCGTATATGTTTCTACAAAAATCATCCTAATTAAATTGTATATACTTGTCCCTTGAAACATACTATAAAGAGGATTTATTTTAACATCAAAGCATCTCAAATACCTCTCTAGTCTAGTAATTTCAAAGGTTACATATCTCAAACAACAACACAAAACATCTCATTCGAGGAATAAGAAAGGAACATGGTTTCCATTAAAATATTTTTTTGTCTTAAGCATCACTTATTATTATTATAACAACTCACTTCCTCAGAATCATAAGCAGAACAAAACTCAGGGAAACTTTTATTTCCCACTTTATATTCTTCCATTCCCTCCGCTTAACTTATAACTAATTTATGCTACTTTAAAAAGCAAAAAATTAAAAAACACAAAATACTCAAATTACCTCGAAGACAAATTTTGAAGAAAACTATTTCCCGTAAATGAGACAAAAGAACAAAGAAGCCGTAGTAAAAAAAATACGTTAAAAAGCTTCCAACAGTTGTTTTCTTTTCAGAATTTTATTCCCTTAAATACAATTCAAATCTTCCTCAGATAAAGATTCCCATGAAAGCCCTTTTATGAAGACGTCTTTTGTAGAGAATTCCGTTTGCCATTTTAAATCACTAACAAAATTTTATTTCGTACTCTATTTGTAAATTTAATGTTTCATTCATTTCTGTTTATTATTATACCTATAAGATCCTTCGTCATGAACTTGTTCCTTTATTTTCACAAACAAATGCACCTCGTAAATTTTCCCGCCCGAAGGGCAATTGGTGTATCCATATTGAAATTTTATTTTCAGAAGACGGCTAATTACAATCAAATACTCATAATTCTTTAAGGTATCTGACTAAGTTCGGAACAGTGATTTAAAAACAAGAAATATGAAAAAAAATTAAGTCAATTCCTACTTAGATCTACAAAGAAAAATACTATTTTAGCTACGTTTTATTAAATAGTTACAATTAATATAAATATGTATATATATATATAGGACAGAATACACAACATTATGTGGTAATTAATTTTTATTAATTATTAGAAAAGTATCGTATTGACATCCAAAACAATCGTGTATGTAAAATTTCAGATCAACTGAAGGCTTCAAATCGTGAGAAAAAGAACATTTTCAAAATTTGACACAAGTCACCAAAATGGTTGCTAAGTCGCAAAAAATGATGTTAACATGGCTGTATTTGTAATTCTTTAAATAATTGGTTTTAGTCAATTAATTTTTATTAATTATAATTAAATTATTGTGTATTGTCATCCAAAATAAACATGTATATAAAATTTAAACTCGATTGAGCGCTTTAAAATGTATTTTATTAACGATTGAAAATTCCACCAAGATAAATAAATATATAGAGAGTGTGAGCTAATAGTAGGAATTGAAAAAAAAACGTATATAAGGATAACTTTAATGACATTTAGTGTCATTTGGATTAGAATGTATATATAAAATTGTATTAAAAATATTATTAGAATGAAAATTTTTTAAATGCAATATTTTGGCAAAAAATGAAAGAATGACCAATTTTTAAAACATTCTATTTTGATAAAAAATGCTTCTAATATAATTATAATTTGCTTATTTAAAGCAAAAATTTCTCCAGACGGCCTGAAGTAGTTGTTTTGAAGGATTCCTATTATTTTCAGAGTTACTACCAAATAAAATAATTATAGTTTTTTTTCGTAAAAATTTTCACATTATTTGTTGTATTAAAATATGGACAAATCCACTTCTAAACTATATCTTTCAAAAATCCTAGTTCAGACTGTGTGCAGAAATCTGAGTTTTATATAGGCAAAATATTATTATTATAAAAGCATTTTCCTTAAAAATTAATGTTGTAAAAATAAATAATGCTATGATTATTTTTTTACCAAAATATATATTGCATTTAAATAATTTTTTTACTGTAATGATATTCTTAAAACAATTTTATACATATATTTTTATGAAATTGACGCTAAATATCATAAAAAGTATCCATTTACACGCTTTTGCAAAAAAAACAGTTGCGAATGTAGTCGGATACCTTAAGCAGTTCATTAAAGTTGCTCAACATATTTGTTATCTTACTAAGACAATTTTAAACAATTTACGCAACAGGCATCCATAGCTATAAACTCCGAAATAAAACTAAAAATGAGGAATTATATACATGTATTTTCATATGCAGTTTTTTTCTTTATTCTGCTAACCAGTTACGGAAACATCTATGAGTAAAGCAGCATTAAGATATGATTCACTTATCTCTAATACAATAAAGCTACCAAACAATTTATAACAAAATACAAAATTAATCCACTAACAGATATATTTTAACACTTACTTTTTTCTTAAGTTATCCTTTGACGAGATCATACAATATTAAACACAATAACTCTTTAAGTGGCTTAAAATAGGGATGGTGACTTTTGTGTTATTGAAATATTTATCCAAATATACTTTTTATTAAAAAGGCATATGTGAATTCTTTTCTGTCAAGTTACGTTTTTTTGTATAAACACTCAGATTGTTCCCTAAATAAATAACTTAAAATACTAGCAGAAAATTCCACGTGCCTTCCAGTCAAGAGCTAGTCAATGTATTTCAAAAAGATTGAATAATGAAACAATAAAAAATAATCCTTATATAAATAAAAAATGTCCAGTGTGTCCTCCTTGTTTGCACATTCTTCTCAACCTTCAATCTTTTTTTATTGCTTAACAACTTGACTTACTTCTCTTTTTTAAGGAAATATTGCTCATATTCTGAGAGTTTTCGACATGAAGAAAGCAATTTCTTTTAATTCCGGCAATATATATATATATATATATATATATATATATATATATATATATATATATTTCCCTTTTTTTCCCAATTCATTAAGTTATTTTGAGCAAAATTCAAAAAATAGAACACACCCTTTAACGAATAAAAAGTTTTTGCGTGTTCGGTAATGATTCCAATTTAGCAAAAATACTTTAGCTAAGTTTGAAGCAAAACTCATAAACATTATAAGTTGTTCATCACATGTTACAGACGAAGGTTATTAATACCGTAACTCTTTGAGGAGTGAACCTTCAAAGTGCAGATTGTCTACAAATTCGTTGGGCAAAAAAATAATTTATTGCATGTAATTTACAGGGGAAAAATTAAAGTTCATATAGTCGTAAGATAGAGAAATTTTCCACACAGGTTTATGATTTATCAAGGTCTTGCAATTCCATTTGGTCCATTTGGGGACATACATGTACTGTACACAACTTAAAAATCAGTTAAAATTAGTTGGGTTTAAAGCATTTCAATAACATAATTCCTTAATACCGCAAAAATTCAGGTAGTTTTGAACCAACATTGATTGTATCGTTTTTTGTCGAAATAAATAACTCATGATAGTGGGTTTATTCAATTCTCACAGCCAGTCGAAGTGTGAATAAAATTCTTTATTATACAAAAAAGTTGAAGATATACAAGTTTTTAAATATATTTATATATATATATATATACTAGCTGCATGGCCCGGCGTTGCTATATAACTATACTATATAAATTTATATACACGAAGCTGCATGGCCCGGCGTTGCTCTTTATATCATTTATATATATATATCTATCAAATATATATATATATATATATATATATATATATATATATATATATATATATATATATAAATGTTCCTTTCCTTCATAAAATCAGTAGTTCTAATACTCTCTTTCAAAATGAATTTCACCCCACCCCTGTATCTCCGCTTAGCCCGATGTTGTTCGGCCTTTTTCCGAGTTTATAACTTAAAATTCGCTGTTTCGAAATTTTTTTGCTTCTTTGTTGTCAGAAAGGTTTATTTCCCCCCGGCGTTGCTTGAACATTTTTAATTGCATAACACATTGTTATGGAAATTCCCCTTCCCCTCTCGCTATGATATCTCTTGCGTAAGTGAACAGTGGGACCTTAATATTCACTCACTCACTTTGCAACTTTTTAGAACCCGAAAACGTACCTTTTTAAAAAATAGTTGTATGTTCAGAAAAGTAGAAATTTTTATAATTACAAAATTTCACAACTGTATTAAATGTTGAATTAAAATTGTGAGTATTTTTTTAAATGTTCGATAAACGGAAAAAAAAAAGTTTCATGCAATTATTTTTATAAATGAAAAAGTTATAAAAACTTTGAATTTGATAAGTAGTTATTAAATATTTAAAATTTGAGTATATTTTAACTGATGCAACATATTTAAAAAATAAAATACTATAAAGAATTAAAATTTATTTAAGTAATTCTCAGTTGAATAAAAATGTTTCTTTGTCTTCTATTTTTTTAAAAATATTAAAAATACATTTTTTACTAATTAATATAACACTTATTATTCCACTTTCTTGAAAGGTTTAGAATTATGCATTGACAGACTTGTAAAACCTTCCATATACATCCAGTATCAATTTTACTGCAGTTTTGTTATTGGTTTATAATATTCCTAACTATCCACCGTTCTTCAAGTTTAGTGAAATGGGCCTTTTTCAACTAAGTTTGTTTTGGATCTCGATATTATCTTTTGAACTTTAAATTTGTTTTAATATTTTTATCCACTAAAATAGTATTTAAATTTTAAAACATCGCCTTGTGCTTAATGGAAACTATTATTACAACTTTGCATTCAAATGGGAGAATCGATCTTACGTAGAATTTAAAAGACATTTATTGAGTGTGAGGACCTCTTTCTTTCTGTTAATATTTAAAATATAATTTCACTAACGTCATTCAAACTATCAGATATCGTTTTTTCTCACGTTGTGTAAATCGAAAAGTACACCGAATCTTCGAATTCTGTGTAAGCGACCTTAAATTACCATAACTGAAAACTACATAGCACGATTTAAAAAACAGTGAAAAGCTTTTTATGAAAAACGGCGTAAATCAATCTTGGTTCAAATGCATTCTTTTTCAGGTTGACTGATTCGAGACGTATTCGTTTTTGCAAAGATTTTTATAGAATAGTTGTCTGTGTTTTGTCTTTAGAATTACAGCGAATTTTTACTTTAATATTGCGCAGTCCGTAAATATTAAGATTTAAAAATTGGCGAACGCAACATCATAAGCAAATAAACAATGTTAATTTTTCGATTAAAATAGTATAAATAATTTATATCTGGAAGAGTAATACGTTAATATTACTTTTTGTGCTGTATTTTTTATGTTAAAATTGTAATCAGCCTCACACACTGCATGTTCAAACTTTCGCAGTTCCTGGCGTAGACAAAACAAAATGCAAAGGTTAGCTTCACACATAAAAGATAGATGTTTACTATCGCGAGCTTTTTTGCCGATGGCGGTTTTTTTCCCTTCTTACTTGACAATTATTGTTATATTTTGTACACTTCACACAATATCTATAAATTATAGCCTATGTGTTATTCTGATGTAAAAGCTATACTATTGTAAAGTTTCATTAAAATCCATTCAGTTGTTTTTGCGTGTAAGACTCCCAAACATCCTCACAAACTTTCACGTTTATAATGTATATTAGGATTTTTAACCCTATTATAATTTTAATTTCTCATGTATCCTTCTATGTGTTTGGTTTTTTACAATATCATTTTTTTCGATATCGTTAGATTAATGCTCATATCTCATTAGTAGAAAAATTTACACTATATATATATATATATATATATATATATATATAGTGTAAATTCTCTACTAATGAAAGAATATGTATGTATGTGTGCGTGTGCGTGTATGTGTGTGTGCGTGTGCGTGTATGTGCGTGCGTATGTATGTATATGTGTATGTATGTGTATGTGTGTGTGTGTATGTATGTGTGTATATGTGTGTATGTGTGTGTGTGTACAGTGGTGGCCTTAATTGTGAACACTTTTTAAAATTGTTCGGTTTCTTAAGTTCGCACAAAAATGTTACGTGTACAAAATACAATGTATTTTATATCATTTTAAAGGAAATTTAATACTAAGTATAATACAAAAAACAAAATTCAAATATTTGAAACGCAAGAAAGTTATGCGGCAATAACAATCGATATACGTTAGATAGTGATGATAGCAGTGAGTTAACTGTGCTTAATGGGATATCCTTTATTTTGTGTTACAGCTTCATATCGATGTTTTACTGAGCTGAAAGTAGTTTTAAGCTCTTTCTTCATTATTACATATATATATGCCAGGAAACAATTATATCTACAATTAGTTCCTTTTTATTTCATGAGTACCTCATTCGCACAAGATTTTTCAAACAATGTGGCAAGATTTCGATAGGAATGAGGTCAGGACTGTTTCCTAGCCAGGACAACAAAGATATTTAGTCAAAAAGCAATTCCATCAAATAAAAAAAATAGATTGGACACATGTGTGACCAGAAAGTGGTATTTCCTAAGTTAAAATTACAAAACAGG
Organism: Trichonephila clavipes; assembly: GCA_019973935.1. Taxonomy (NCBI): domain Eukaryota; kingdom Metazoa; phylum Arthropoda; class Arachnida; order Araneae; family Nephilidae; genus Trichonephila; species Trichonephila clavipes. The sequence continues at coordinate 424,577 of BMAU01005597.1, forward strand.
TGGGTAGTTCAGTGACTACATCTGGGGAGTGAAAGTTTAGTTTTAAGATGCCAAAAGACAAATTGAACGAAACACAAATCAGGAAAAGGCCAAAAAGTTGCACCAAATCTGTTGATGACAGAAGAACAAAAGTACTATGTCTCAAAGATAAAAGATAAAAAGACTTAGCAGATGGAAGACTAAAAGGTAGAATTCCCCGAAAGAAGCCGTATCTGAATTTACAGCAGCACTAAAAGAGAGTGCAGTGTGAGTAATGGAACACATTAATTGAATAAATGATTAATTGTCACAAGTTATAAAGAGGGGTGAAATTAAAACATTGTTATTCCGCATTGATAACGTATTTGTAAGACGTAGAATAGAAGAAATGTTACATCCTGACTGCATCTAGGCAACTGTGAAGTACCCAGATAGATTTATTATTTAGTTCAGCATATCAGAAGATGGTGTCGGTCGCTTTCATATCATCGATGGGACACTGAATGTTATGAATTACATTGACACAATTCTAGAACTCTAACTTCTATCTGCCATCAGGGATGTATTTACAAACAACGCTTCATTTATTTTTCTTCAAAATTCTACCCCTTGACACACAGAAAAGTAATTGAAAGACGGGTATCGTTCTAAGATCATTGAGTTGTTGTCCGTGCCAGGAAACAGCCCTGACCTCAATCCTATCGAAAACTTGTGGCACCGTTTGAAAACTGTTATCCAAACGAGGTACCCGTGCAATAAAAGGGAACTAATTGAGAATGTAATTGTTTCCTTGTATCATGTAATAACAAATGAAGAGCTTAAAACTATTTTCAGCGGAATGAAACATAGATAGGGTGCTGTAATACAAAAAATAAAGGCTACTCTACTAAGCACCGTTAACTCAGTACTATCATTAGCATCTAACGTATATCGATAGTTCTTACGCATTACTTTTATTTTGCATTTCAAATATTTGAATTTTGTTTTTTTTGTGTTGAATTTAGTATTAAATTATCTTTAAAGTGATGTAAAATACTTTGCATTTTGTTCTACGTAATACTCTAAAAACATACAGACTTAAAAAAACGTAACAATTTTAAAAAGTGTACACCACAATTTTGGCCACCACTGTATATATATATGCGTACTCATTCCTTTTGTACGTGAAAAGAATTTCTTCGCGTAATTGTATGTTTATGATATTCTTAATAATTCTAATAAAGTGTTTGCACAGAAATATTATATGTAAGTGTATAATAGTAAGAAATATATAGTAATACAGCCAACAGTTAACAGAACAATTCACAAATTGTAGGTGTCAAAAAAAAAAAAAACAAGAAATGCATTCATTGTGTGTAGAAAGAAACTAAAACAGAAGGAATATTTAAAATATTATTCTTTATTTTAATTTATGTATTAAATATGTTTCTTAGTAAAATAATTTTAACATTATTTTTAGAAATATACTCTTTAAGTTCTTATGTTAAAGACATCGAAAATACTACAGTGAGCTAAAGTTAAGTGTATCTTAAATTTAATTGCTTCAATGAACAAGTGTTATTTTTTATGAATACACATAACTATTTCACATTTAAGTTTTCTTAAACAGTTATTTTTCCATAGACAAAAATTAAAATATTCACACATGGTTTTCCTTTCAATCTATAAAATAAAAAAAATTAATCAGCAAGAAATTTATTTTTAATAAATCTGAATAAAATTTTCTTCCCATTAGGAGCACATAGGATTTTTTTTAAAAAAAGTAGAATTAATTATATTAAAATAATTGTGAATGAAATTTTCTGGCAAAAAAATTATTAATAATAGATGCATTTTATTTGTAAGAAATCAATAAACGTGAATCTCATGCCAGTTTTACATTGTTTAAAAATTCAAGAAATATATATGTAACAGCTATTCATATTATCTTTTCGAGGGTTTTTGGTGCATCTAATTGGTGCAATTTTCTTTAATAAATAATTTAATGATTTACTTTAGATTCATTCTAGTAAAAATCAAACGTTCTGTTAAAAATAAAAAGTAAATACCTCACTATTTCTTTTCGAAAAAAAATTGGGCAATGTATTTATTTATTCGTTATATGTACCATCAAATATATTTACCTCAAAACCGCTTACCCATTTATGTAAAATAAGCAGTCTGTTTTCTCAAAGTGAATGAAAATAAGAATTGCAAATATGGACAAAAAGAGAAGAAAAATATGAAAAAATGCAAAACAGAAACTTGAGAAAGATGAGTAAATGTAGGAGTAGATCCTACCGACAAAATGGACTTCAAACAGCAGACTGAATTTGTTGGATTTATAAAGGAATTACTTTAAATGCATATTCGAAACACGCCGAATGCATTAACGGATGATTGAACGAATTTTTCTCATGCCATAAACTCACCCACCCCCAAAACTAAAATTCGACAGTGGAGCGAATGCATGTCTGACAAATTCCTCTACCGTAAAATGGTTTCATTTTTCAAGCCAGAGGTTGGAATGCATTAATAGAATTTAATAGAAAAAATACCAACGTGTGTATACAGAGTTTTATTCCATTAGATAAAAAACAGATGCTAAGGGTGAGATCCTTCTTACATTATATAACTTTTCATTTTCAACGAGAGAATAACAGAGAGATGTCCATCACACACACACACACACACACAAAAGAAAATAAAACAAATTCATGAGCTTTTATTTTTTTGGTTGAGCGTGTGGTTGTACAAGAGTTAGATAAAAATAATTAGAATCTATGTGAAAAGAAAAATTAAAAGATAAAATTATTTTTTTAATTAACCTCTTAATTTTCGATTAAACGTTAAGAGATTCACTTCCTAGTGCCACCATTTTCCCCATAGGCGTACGTAGGCGGTATATTAGGGGGAAAAGAAAAAGCACAAAAAAGCAAATTTTTCTCTGTGTGTGTGTGTGTGAAAAAAGTAAATCCTACACAAAACTTTCAAGGTCATTTTATTGCATTCCAAGGCCGGAATAGTTTACTGATACAGCACAAAAAAAGAATCGTATTTCGGAAAGACGCATATATACGTCCGGGACACTTAAAGCGCCGGTTGAGCGAGATGGATATAAGACCCGGTGGCAGTAAAGGGGTTAAGAAACGGTACTCAAATTAAAATTTTGAATTAAGAAAACACCCAAGCTTTTTTAAAGAACAATGGACAAAATTTGCATCTATATTTTCAGCTTTCTCAAAGCATTATCAAACTAAAATTGAATTGCGATGAACATACAAACATTCACTTCACCATTTCTCGTGATTCATGAAAGAAATTGGATTGAACTGACTTCTATAGTAACAACACACACAGTGTATGTGCTTAAAACTATACCTGTGGAAATAATGATGGTTTTGAAGAAGCAATGCATCAATGATCACGATTCAATTTCTCGGGTACAATATAACAAAATATTACACACTCTCGCAATGTTAAAATTATTGCTTACATTCAATGAATTAAGATTAGACCAAATAAGGATTATCTTTACATGAATGTAAAAATATGTAATTACACATATATGTTTATTTTAATGTACACGAACTCTCTTGTATTTCTCAACAATACAAACCAAACCATTTAGAGCAGAACATTAGGTGATTGATGTCATAGTTATACGAGTTAGTAAAAGAACAATTCAAGGAGTGACAAGATCGAAACGGAAGTGATATCTCTGACAGTCATGATTTGTTAGTAGTCTAACAGCGACAGTAACTTTTTTCTGGACATCAGGAACACAAGTAACGTTATCGTTAAGATCGTCCAGCTCTCGTCTTTCAATGCTTCAAGGTTTCCGATATCAAGATGTGCCTGAAATTCAAATTTGATTAAAAAAAACATTAATCAATGAAATTAGATCAAACCCTTGTAAATATTTACGCTTTCAATGCTCCTTATTTAGCAACTAGATTCGCATATTCATTTCCATGATGAGTGCCAGTACACACTGAAAATAAACTTTATGAACAATACTTTTAAAAAGCATTCTGCATCCAAGAAATTATTACGATTCACAATGGAAACTTTGTGCAAGTGACCGAAGAGTCTAATATAAATCGGAAAGAATAACATTTCCATTTAAAGAAGACAATTTCAGTTGAAGAGCATCAGTAACATGCTAAATTTCCCTATTGGTAGTTATTGAGCGCAAATGTACACATAAATTAAAAAGCTTACAATAAACTCTAGCTCCAACACCCTGATCTATAACATATAAACTGTCGAGCCAAAGCATTATGAACACCTCCACATTTTTCAATGAAGTCGGCCATTGATTGAAATACCGGATCAGACTATCATTATGCCTCCACCAAATCTGGAGTGAGTGAGTGAATGTCGCACTGTTCAGCTACACGAGGGCTTTTGGCGACTGGTAACCCCTCTCCAAACTACCACACCACACCAATGGTAGGACGTTTTAGCTCCAGACAGATATAACGTGCATCGCTTCCCTATACGGTGGGTCTTTAGTGGTGCTGGCCTCGAACCCATGACATGTCTGTCATGATCCGATACCTTGATCACTGGTCTACCGCAGCCCTTCACCAAATCTAAAAACGACGTGTTAATAGACGTCATTAGACTTGTTTTCATTTTTTTGTTCTAAGAAGCCCTTTTTCTTTGCATTTACTTTCATATAAATACTACTCAATATTTTATTAACGAATATTTTGCCTCTTTTATTCATTATGGAGCTAATAATTCTAATACTCTTTCTACTATTAAAAGTGTGTGTGTGAACATAACAGCTTTAAAAATAAATTTACCTTTAATCAAAATTATAATACCTCTTTCGAGACTAAAATATTTATATTGTAGTAATACAAAAAAAAAAAAAAGGTTTTTTGAGCTAAGATCATGCATAGGATAATTAGTTTAAAAATGAATCTGAATCTGGAATTTATTCTCAGTTTATTAGAAATCAAGATTTTTTAGACTTCCGGAGAAGAAAAAACTGATTTAAAACAACGTAAGAAAATTTTATTGTATATTATGCAATCTTAAAAAAACGATAAATATTGAGCTAATTTAGTAATTAGTTAAATTTTTTTTCTTTTAACTCTCTTCAAGGATCATTTATTTCTCTTTTGAATTTCTCGCAGCTTTTTATGCCTTTTTAACAATTAAACAGTGACATTTAAGGAAATATATTTTATTTTCCCGAATTTTATGGTTTAATTTAAATTTTAGGGCTGGGAAGAATACTTTTCAAGAAACCATTAACCTTCATAAAGAAATTTAAATTTCATGGGGATTATCCTCCATTAAAAGATTAAAAGCACGTGACAATGCACAAGGGGATATCACATTCTGCACACATATTAGCAGTCCCTTTTTCCTTGTTTCTTTCTGCTGTATTTCTTACATCGTTTATATCTGGAAACCATCTTTGGTATATGATTTACCCCACTGGCTAAAGCGCACAACATCCACAGCTACACACTTCTATGCTTGGAAGCTAGCAGGACGTCCTTTTCTTTTTCTTGAGGAATATTTATTTTTCTTCTATTAACTGACGAGCTAGTGCTATACGCATTCATTCAAAAGAAAAATGCATGTCATTGGTCCTAACAAACTAAATGTTCTAATTTTTCAAATATACAAAAAGTATAGGCTTTTAAATATGATGCAATTGCATTTTTACATTTCACTGTCAGGCCTATTGCTTATTATTCAAACTACACATTTACTCGCAAATAATGTGCAAAAATGTAAAATAAATAAATATATTTACAATATAAAAGCAATATTTTCTTTATTATCTAAATATATTATTTATGAACTAAATATTCTATTTTGTCAAATAGTATGCAAATTGCACCTGGCTTTAATATGATACAATAGCACTTTCACATTTCAATCATTATTTATTATTCAGAATTATATAGTTACAGCACAAAATAGACATACATTTTCGAAATAAGAAGGTGTTCTTATAATAAAAAGAATGTTTTACTCAAATTTGCTGTAGAATCATTAAGTAATACAAATGTCGCATCGAAACTGGTGTCATAGGAGAAGAAATCTTAAACGACGTTTTCAAACTTTAAAAAAACAGAAGTGCTAATTATATTCTATCGATCGAACAATAAATAGCAGAACAAAACTGAAGCAGAATGTGTCTTCCCTTTATTATATTAGAAAGTCTAATATATTATAATGGATTTTGCGCTACTCACAGGTGTATTTTGTAAGATCATGTAAAAGGAAGTAATCTTCCCAAGATCCAAGAAAGGGTTAAGCTAAGAGGGAAAACGTCCATAGCATTGCCCCAATTTCGCACATAGTTCCTATCTTATTTCATTTCAATATACTTTAAGAAAAAAAATAATAATTGATACTTACGGAAATTACTAGAGAAATCTACAACATCACGATCAATGACGTAAGCGTATTTTTCGAGAAAGCACTGGACAGTAGAGGGGAATCCTCTAGGAAAATTGCTCTTGGCACTCTTCGTCAACTTTTATGTCCCCACTATCTGCACCTTATGTTCATATAAATGCACTGCATCACCATGAAAATATTTTATACATAGAAAAAACAACTCATCTTTGTTATTTGTGTTTGTTACATGAAGATGACTCGGAATTTTCAACTTCTAAATAGGTTTCGAAAAAGAACTGATCGTACCTATTTAAATGAAGAATTACCGACATTTTTCAAGCCTTTTTATTTACCTTTACACGTAATCGATGACTTTTCATTTGCTCCCAATTAAAGAAGGGATACAATAACATTTTTCATATATATGCCATTTTCGCACATAATTATAAAATCTTAGATTACAATGGATCACACCTAATAACCCATCATTAAAAGTCATTTCTAAGGAACATGAATATACATTGAGAATTGAATATTTACCAAACGATTTCTGTGTAGTGTTTGAGACTATTTAATAAACTGAATAGTTGTTCTGATTCCTAAATATTAGTCCGGTTACATATCACCCACATATATTAAGAGTAGTTTTTCGACCTACACCTCAACACCCCTCAGTTAAGCATCATGTCTCCCAAATCCACATCCAACACAACATTCAACACTCATCTGATGACCAGACGCATAAAGTGAAAAAAAAAATCCCTCTACTTTCAGAACACTGCAGATAGCGTATTATCTACTTCCAGTGGATGGCACACTGTCTACTAGTGTTGAAAAAATTCATCTACTTTGAGAATCCTGAAGATAGTGCATCTATCCATCACCCAATATGCTAGCAACGGAAGTATTGAAAAGTCTCCTGTGACTAACCTTGTATCATCCATCACTGGAGACTACCCTTTGCAGATAACGAGCTGACTGATGGTGTTTGAGTGACATCTTTCCATCCTCGGTACTGCTACGGGATCTGATTGGACAGGAAAGAGATTAATGGCTGATTCTAAGGTTTGTGATTCCATTAATGTTTTATAACATCTGCGGTGCTTGCAAAAAAAGGGTTTGTTCATTATTTTCCACAAATCACTTTGCGTAATTTGCCTAAAGTGGTATCTTTAATGAGAAAAATTGTAATGATTTAGTAAAAGGCTATCAGTTTAGTTTCTTGTTAATTCGATAATTGATCTTTGTGTTTCATGTATTAGATGGGAAAAATTCTCAAAGGTACCATATAACTCATGATTTCTCAATAATTGTATTCACATTTGAAACTAAAGATTGATTGTATATGATATATTTAAACAGAAATTGAATGTAAAATAGGTTTTTTTAACGCTGAAAACATATTTTATACATTTGTGACATTTAAAGAAAATTTAAGATGTTTATCTTAGGCCTCTTGTGTCGATTACAGATTGCTCTAATGTATTTAAAATCGTTTGATTGTATGATTGGTATTTTACGGTGCTTGTTCTAATATCATTATACGTCAAACAAGACTTACATAGGCAAAGAAAACTCAAGATAATTATTAAGAAAACGTATTGCTTAAATTTCTAAAATTACTGCTAGTAAATTGTAATAATGTATGAGTATTCGGTGCAATGATATTTGTCCTTGTTTTATTCATAGTCGCATCAAAATATAGTTAACTAAATTTAAATTATTTCTAAAATATCATACTTAACACTTTGCTTCCCAAAATTATTTCAGTAGTTTAAACAATTGTCTTATTTACTAGAAATTTATAGTTTATATTCATTTAACCAAATACACACTAAAAAAATCTTATTCTTTGAATATACTAAAAAGTTAACTGTTTGGGGAGTTTTATAGGAAAATTGTTTTTTTTTACTGCTTTGATTTAAAATCGCACACTTTACTACAACTGGAAATACCTAAAAATTTGCTGAAAGCATCTAGTATTTGTTTTGTTGAAATACCCGCTTAAACACTGCATTAGCTATTCATTTCCAACCGTTGGAGACCTTCTGGTAGGAATTTCTTTATTTTTACGTTTAAAATTCTCGCACAAATTAGGATTTTATTTAAATGAAAGTGGAACACTTATATATTCTCAGATGTTTATTTTATAAAATCGTTGCTTTATGAGGGAAGTTTTTTTAATTTTTTATTTTATTCTACATATCGATTATCCTTAAAATTTAAAAGTAATTTTTAAATATAATTTTTTGTTGTTGATTTTTTAAAAATATTTTAAAGTTTTTGTGTTAAATTACTAAAACATGATAACTGCTACTGTTCATTTACTCATTATATGCGAAATCAGTTCACAACATACTAAAAAGTGCATATAAAATCCATATCAATGATTTAACTTACATTATCTTTCAATTTATATCAGCACTGCAACTCAGATTACAATTAAAATGTTTAGCTTCGTAAACATGGAGCCTGACTGTTATATGCTGACGGGATGTCAGACTGTATATATGCACACACTCACTGAATATGGTGATTTTTTTTCTACTTTTCAGTGCTATCTTGATCATATTCTTCGACACTTTGTTAGATTTTCCGACAGGGGCTCTCTAAGACGATATTTCAGCAAGATAATGCTATATTCATTCACATAAAATTTAAGTGGTAATTTCCTGTGACATGTTGGGACTTTTCCATTGGGAGTTCGTTCCCCGAACTCTGTGGGACCAGCTGAAATGCCAGACGCTGTCCTGTCAGTCGCATGTGGTTTGGAGATGTCTGTTCAAAATTTGTGAGAAAACCGCCTGAAGACAACATCCAACTCCTAATCAACTCAATGCTGGACAGCGTTGTGGCTTGTATTACAGCATAAAAAAGAAGATCCGAAACGCTATTAAAGTTGCACCTTATCCATCTAATTTTACGTACTTACTGTTTTTAATTCATTGTCTTGATTTTATGATCAAGCGAGTCTCTTACCTAAACTATTATGTGCATTAAATTTCACTTCAATGAGAATCTCCCTTCTTTGTGTACTACTTTTCAATATTTTTGAATATATAAATCTCAGTTGAATTATCAGTAAAAGTACTATATATTTGATTAATTTTATTACATTATTCCTAATCTAAACTAAATCCAGAGACTCACGAGCCCATAGAGGGCCAAAACCTACTGACCTTTACGTGACCTTGGAAACTGAGTCACACGAGCAAATGTTCGGATCAGGTGGTCAGTCTGAAGCAAAGCCCTCAGTGTTTAGTTCCTAAGCAAGCTTGTCAGCTCAGTCTTTCATCCCTTCAGTGGGTTGCTCTAAAGGGATGAAAGACTGAGCTGACCTTAACCCAGCCAGGGGTTTGAATCCCGCACCGTGGGGCCCCCTGAAGCATGGTAGCTCGTAACGCTGCCTCTGAGCATCCTTATTCTAATTTATCGGTTAATAGTTTGTAAGTTTCGATTCAACATGCGTTCGAGAGAGTATGTCAACACACGGAGGCTATCGGTGACGGACTACATATATTTAAACCATGTTAAAGTGAGGACGACACATCTAAGATAGGAACCTCCTATCCAAACTACCATAGTACCCGAACGGGAGGACTTAGAACCCATACTGATTTAGCGTTCATCACCACGAATTTTCAGTAGCACCACAGCTACACACATTTCCACCAAGATTTCTTAACTATAACCACTAGGCTACCAAAGCCACTGCTCATGTGCCTTGTGATGAATTTTGCCATGGAAAAATATACAATAAAATAAAACTAAATGTATCTAATGAATAAATCTTTATGAAGAAAAACACGATGGAATAATTCATTGTGATGTGAAATGCATCACAATTCATTATAATTATAATAATGGATTATCTATATATATAAAGGAGAAAAGCGACTCAGTCACTGACTCATTGACTCACTGACTTACTGACTAATCACGATATCTCTGGAACTATTAAATCTACAGGCTTGAAATTTGGTAGGTAGGTTCCCTTCATGGAGTAGACGTCAGCTAAGAACGGATTTTGCAAAGTTCGGACCCCAAGGGGCGTTATAGATAATTATTTCCATTACTAAACTATTAAGTGTACAGTCGTGAAACTTGGTACACAGATTTCTTTTATAAAGTACAAATTCCCTACATAATGATTTTTACGAAAATCGACCTCCAAGGGGCGTTGAGGGCGCTTAAGGGGCGTAATACATAATTATTCGGATTTTTAACCTATTAGACGCACAGTCTGGAAAAATTTGGTAAGCGGATTCCTTTAATAGAGTACAGATCCGCTGCAAAATGGGTTTTGTCAAAATCGACTCCCAAGTGGCGTTGTAGATTATTAAGTGGCGTTATAGGCAATTAACTCCTTTCTTAAACTATTAGGCGTAAAATCTCGAAATTTAGTAAGCTGATTCCATTCATTAAGTAGAGATCCGCTATAAGATGGGTTTTGTGAAAATCGTTTCCTTCGTGGCGTTGCGGGGGCTTGAGGGGCGTTACAGATAAGTATTTCCATTTTTAAACTATTAGACGTACAGACTTAAAATTTGGTAAGCGATTTCCTTTCATGCTGTAGAGATCCACTACAAAATAGTTTGGGGGAAAATTGATCCCCAAGGGTCACTGAGGGGGATTAAGGGGTGTAATAGATACATATTTCCGCTTTTCAACTAATAGAACCACCTGCTTGAAAATTAGAAGAAATGTTCCGTTCATGGAATAAAGTTCCTTTTACAAGGATTTTTGCGAAAATGAACCCCCAAAGGAGTGGGATTGCGAGGGATTAAGGCGTGTTATAGAAAAATTCCTGTTTTTGAATTTAAGTCATTTACTTGAAATTTGTTGAACACTTTTCTTTAGTTGAATAGAGTTCCACTAAGAATGGATTTTACGGAAATCAACTCCAGGGGGAAGTGGGGAGAGTTATTGGGGCGTATTGATAGACAAAATTCCCGTTTTTGAACTGCTAAGACTAAAATAATAAAATTTGGTTTGCATGCTTCTTTTGTTGAATTGGAATCCGCTAAAATGCTGTCAACGAGGTGTTGATGATAAAAATTCCGTTTTTGCTCTGTTATTATTAGACTTTAAATTTAGCATTCATGTTTATTCTATTGAGTAGAGATGAACTGATAGTTCCTTTGGTGGGAAGTCACTTGATTATTAGGTTTAAGTGAGCGAAAAAAAATATTTCTCCTTCTATTTTAGATATAAATAGAAATTAGATATTATAATTTATGTTGTTTTTATATCAAGGGGCGAGAGTGTAACAGCTAAAAATATTTTTTTCAATACAATCGAATTCGTAATGCTAGATATCAATAATTAATATATATGTAAACAGTATACATATGTATAACATCGTGAAATACTCAGTGAAGCGAGTGGGTAACGGCTAGTTAAATATATTTAAGACTAAAAATAAGGAAATAAGAATAGCTGAAGAAAGTTAAAAATCATGCTTTGATTAGTGAATTGAAAACTCGAAAAGACTTTATCCAAAACCTAGAGATAAAAAAAAAAGAAAACCGCAAGTCATAAGTATAAATACTAAAAATAAATACCAATGGAAAGTTTAATCGCATTCATTCTCTTAAGCGTAATTTTAAGTTTTAAAGCATGTAGATAGGAGTTGTCTTTATTATGATATTCTTGCAATGACATTCAAGAATTCTCTTTTGTCTGCAAACATTTTTGATAAAAACGTGATTTTTATTTTTCAGTCCACAAATAGTAAACTATTTTTATTTTAAATTGTTTTAATTATTCTTTTACAATTATTTTAGGCAAGAAATCGAATACTTTCAAAAATTTTCTCGCATAATGCAATGATGAAGAGGTTGATGCAAAACATTGAATTTAAAATAGTATTTTGAAAATTATGGCAGCGTTTCTCAAACTGTAAGGCGTTTTCCTCTTCGAGGGGGCATGATTTATCATATTTGAACTGATATAAGAAACTTATAAATGCATTAGAATGTAAAAAGATATTTTATAATTAATGATATTTTATAATTAATGTATAAATATATATATATATGTATGTATTTAAATATATAAAACCAATCACAATTATCAATTGAAAAATTGAAATATATGTATGAATCTTATAATACTAAATCCCATTTTAAAATATCAATGGCGAATATAAAAGATAAAATTCCATCGTTTTCAAACAAAATTAAAAAATTATAAAATAAAATAAAAAATTATAAAATATCCAAGTGCAATCTCGGACTTAGGACCGATAAATTGGGTTAAACTAGTTTGATGGCGCCAAACTTCCCCTATTGTAAATTGTTAAGTTAATTGGAAAATATCCAAATTTCAAAAATTTAAAAATAAAAAATTAAAAAGTTAAAATTAAACCATTATACTTGAAAAATTAAACTATTCGCCATCGCATTCTGAAAGATATTACAACATTAAAATATTAAAATATAAAAACAATTTAGTGCATAATATAAGTGAACCATCAAACGTCTAAGATGATGCACCCATCTTTAAAACAGTTGTATATGTATAAAAAATACTTAAGATCCGAAAGTTCAAATTAAAAAAATATTTGAGATCCGAAAGTTCAAATTAAAAAATATCTAAATTCAAAAAGTTCAAACTAAAAAAAATCCGAAAGTTCAAACTAAAAATCCGAAAGTTCAAACTAAAAATCCGAAAGTTCAAACTAAAAAATCCGAAAGTTCAAACTAAAAAATCCGAAAGTTCAAACTAAAAACCAAAAGTTCAAACTAAAAATCCGAAAGTTCAAACTAAAAATCCGAAAGTTCAAACTAAAAAATCCGAAAGTTCAAACTAAAAATCCGAAAGTTCAAACTAAAAATCCGAAAGTTCAAACTAAAAATTGCGAAAGTTCAAACTAAAAATCCGAAAGTTCAAACTAAAAAATCTGAAAGTTAAAACTAAAAAATATCTAAAAACCGAATGTTCAAATTAAAAACACAGTATATTCACAAATGAATAGCATAAATCATTAAAAACTCACCAAAGAGTATCCTATCAGGAATTCAATCCATATCTTATAGAACGACTTTTCATATTTAATATATCAATTACCACATCCATATTTTGCTCATAACATCTACCAATGCCATGTCAATCCAAACGTTTCATGATCTAACACTAGAGTTTAATCACTTGGTATTGGAAGCAAACCACAGACCGCATGTAAAAAACTTGCTTGATTTGTCATAAGCATTTGATTGGTCATAAATGTGTGATTGGACATAAATGTTTAATTGGTCATAAATAATTTTTAAGTGTATTCGTATAAATATTGGTCTAAGTGTGTATTAAAATGTATCCTGTGTGTGGAATGCACAAATATTCACAGCTGGACCACTAACAAGCTGACTTTGTGGACCTAATGTTGTGTGGTGGATTTGTGCATTTACGAGTTTAAAAATATTTTTAAGAAATATTTCTGATCTATATATTTTCTCAGGAAGTTGATGGGATAATCATTCTATATGCAACACAATATAAATTTCTGGATATTCTTGAATTTATCAATATTGTGCGTCGTTAAATTATTATTTCTCATCAGAAAATTTAAAATTATATTTCTAAATACTGATATATGTAGACAACTATTGAAGTTTGGTATCTTTTTATGACATTGAATTTAAATGCTTCCCTTTTATCATATATATTGCTATATAGTTTGTTGTCAATAACAGTTAAATCTAAATCTAAAAATTCAACGTTGTTTGAGTTAATATATATATATATATATATATATATATATATATATATATATATATATATATATATATATACTAAATTAGAATCAAGTTTAGTAAATACTAGTGACTTCCATCGACTGGTTACACACAAAATAATATACAAAATTTAATAATTATCTTTATAATTTCTACAGTTTATCGAGGGGGGGCGCAAAGAAAACTATGAATGAAAATTGGGTCGCAAATATTGGAGGTTTGAGAAGCACTGGTTTATGAACATTACTTTCAAGATATACTCATGTCTAAAATTAAGGTCATAAGCAGGCTTTTAGTCATAAGTTTAAAACGCCTTCATGAAAACTGATAGAATTCGAATGTTACATATTTTGAAGAACGAGTAGTGCAATATCAATCTTCAATTTAGGAAAAAGTATTGTTCAGCATTAGTTTTTGCAGAACTACTGGATTGAGACTTTGAGACATATGGGAAATTTGACTCCAGTTTTGGGATTATTGCATTAAAACAAACAATTTAGTCTGTAGTGAGAATGACCTCTCATAATCGTTTAGATAATTCCTTGAGGTGGAGAGGCGTTGACAGGCTTGGAGCTAGTCTGTCTCAAGCGGAGGTAGCCAGATAAATACAAAAGCCCCGAAAGCGATCTCTCGGTTATGGAATCAACTCCAAACAAGTGGTTCTATCTCCAAGAAGGTCGACCAAGGTCACCACAGAGCGTCTACATCAGCACAGGATTATTACATGGCATTAAGGTATCCGACCAAGTTCGGAACCCTGATTTTGCAAAAGCGTGTAAATGGATAATATTTATGATATTTAGTGTCACTTAGATTACGAAATAAATATAAAATTGTTTTAAGAATAGTATTACAATAAAAAATGTTTTAAGTACAATATTTTGACAAAAAATGAACATAGAAAGACGCATTTTTAAAATATTCTCCTTTTGTGAAAAGTGCTTCTATTAGAATAATATTTTGCCTGTATATAGCTCAGACCTCTGTTCAGAGGCACAACTAGAATTTTGGAAATATATAACTGAGAAGTGGGTTTATACATGTTTTACGACAACAGAGGGGGAAATTTTAAGGAGAAAACGCCGATAATTATTTCAATTGGTTGTAACTGTGAAAATAATGTGAAATTTTCAAAAAAATATAGTTGAACTTCTGTACAGATGTCTGAGCTATATACAAGCAAATTATTATTATAATAGAAGCATTTTTCACAAAAGGAGATTTTGAAAAAAAGTGATTCTAAGTTAATTTTTTGCCGAAATTTTGCACTGAATTATTTTTTTTTGTCAAAATGTCCTGATAAAGCAATTTTATACGTGCATTCTAATCTAAGTGACACTAAATATCATGAAACTTATGCATTTACGCGTTTTTTTAAAGCACTGTTCCGAACGTAGTCGGACACCTTAAGCATAGGACGAGATAAGTAGACTATTGCGTCTGGAAGAAGAATTTCGTGACAAATAGTCTACCTCCGTCTTTCAGAAGCTGACCTTTATGCCCAGGGTCCAGTCTGAGGCCTCCGTTTGACTTTTTCCAGCAGGAAAGAACGGATATTATTAAGCCGAAAACATTAGTCATGGACACAACAAGAATGAGGAGAGGAGGTTCTTTTTAGCAATGATTCGATATGTACCATACAAAGTGATTCTCGTCGAGTCTTCACCTAGAGAGAAAATGAAGCTCGCTTTCATCCCCCTTACGCAATAAAAATTGACACATTTGGTAGCAAAGGAATCCTTGTGTGTGGTACCATATTGTTGGGCAATTGTAAACCACTGCACGTTTTTGATGCGGGTACTTTAAACTCACAGCGATGTAGGGAAGACATCCTGAGGGTTTTCTGAGTGTTATGGGCCAGAACTGCGTTTTTATGGGTGATAATACGCGGGCACACACAAATCAAATTACTGATGAATTTCATGAAGCAGGGAGTATTCGCCGTAAAGGTTGACCCTCAAGGTCTCCAGATCACAATTCTATTGGATATGTTTGGGATGATCCAGGAAAAGTGATTCCTCAGTGTAGCTCCCCTTTCAAAGAACCCTGACTAAAAAGTCTCGCTTTTTTTGGAGAAATGAGCTTTCTTGCCGCAAATACTTATTGACACCCTCATAAACAAGATGAGTGAGTGAATATTAACGTCGCACTGTTCAGCTACACGTTGGATTTTGGCGTCATTTTGAACCATGGTCAAGTGACGAGGAAGACACTTGAGCTGGCATCCCCTCACCTAACTACCACATCACACCAACCGGAGGACTTTTGAGCTTTCGACAGATTTAACGTGCATCGCTCCCTTACATGGTGGTTATTTAGTGGTATTGGGCTCGAACTCATGACACGCCAGCCATGATCCGATACCTTGATCACTTGGCTACTGTCGTCACCATAAACAATATAGAAGCTCGGTGTGAAACTTCTATAGCAGTTCACAGTGTTCACACACCATATTAGACTGATTTTTTCCGATGTAAATGCTTTATCGCTAATTTATGGTTTCACACTTTTTGATATGACTTGAGTGTATTTTTAAAAAAAAATATAATTTTTCCTCATTAACAATTTTAAAAGTAATTTTCACAATTAAAATTTGTTCAAATGTCTTTGGTTTGTCAGAAAACATTCGCAACAATTAAAATTTGTTCCATGTTGTTGTATATTCTTTCTGACATAATATGTCACTGTGCAAATTGTGTGACAACATAGTACAAAGTTAATTAGTTATCTTATATTTTATGTTTGTGACCTTAATTTTTGACTTGAGTGTATTTTTAAAAAAATATAATTTTTCCTCATTAATGTCTAAAAATATTTGGATAACATCAAAATCCGTTTTCATTCTACACGTTATTTTAAATAGTTTTAGAACCAAATGTCTTTGGTTTGTCAGAAAACATATTAAGGGAATCCTCGCAACAATACTCCATGCCTTTACTGAATACTCCATGCCTTTCCTGAGAAAAAAAATCAGAATGTGAGCTATTTTGTCATTATAAACTATATAAAATAATCACATTATGAATTTTAATGATACGTTACCGTTACAGTTAATATATTTATGTGGGATTTCGAGCAACAAAGGCTATTATTCCATGAGACCTTAATAGTAGAATAAATGGCGAAAGAAATATGTGAAATATAAACAAAAAAAATATAACAATGTTTGCTAAAGAACATAACTTGAAATCATTTACAGCATGCTGATGTATATAGTAGAACTGTAGTCAGGTAAAACAACATTACATTAAATATCCAACTACTCAGTTTCAAATTAAAATGTTACAAATATTTTACTATGAAGTACGATGAATTATTAGAGATTATCTACTTGTTTTAAATGTATTTTTGTATTCAATATTCAATTTCCTGATCAATGATTCAATGTATTGTTTGTGTAATACAAAAATCCTAAGTTTCTAGAGCATGGGTTTCGGCGCGATGCTTTATCTTCAATTTCCTACATTCTTTTATTGGTTTGAAAAAAGTAACAAAAAAAACTTTAGTTTTTAGATAATATCACAATATTTCATACATCATCAATCTATTGAATTCATTTGTATTTTCGAATTAATAGAAATATGCATCCACATAAAACTAGCTCCATTTTTTATTATTATTTAAAAACATAGCTTTATTAAGGGTAATTGTAACAAAACGTTCTATCCTTTTTATGTCCGAATCTACAATATCAAACTTTTCCCAAAGATTTTAATTTCAATGCTAGGAAAAAATGAATGTATCAATCTAGTATTTAGATTATTATAAAAGTGATTAATACGGCACAAAAATGTTTTACTAAAAATAAATGTGTGACTCACACACACATCTATACTTAATGATAATTTTTGAATATTTTTCCTTTCACAAAGCTGGATTTTATGCAGAATACTTAAAGTATTCTTTCAAAAATTCCAGACGATATTGATTTCTATTTTAATGTTACTTAGAACTAAGGAGACATATTTATTGAAACATGATAATAAAGGAAGAAGACACAATTTATTTATTTATTTATGTGCAATATCTGCTACAATAAAAAAACCCGCTATGTGTGTTTCTGAGATTTTATTTCAATCCTCTATCGATTGATTTTCTTCAGCATTATTAATTTTTTTTCATTTGCATAATCTTAAATACATGTCAAACCGTATGCAGCGATTAAATATGTTTTTCGAAAAATACAATAACACACAATAAATATAAATTAAAGCACAGTGGCCGAGAGGTAGTGTATCATGCTTTCTAATCACAATTCTGAGGTTCAAATCCCAGTCAGGGCAAGCTCGACTCAACCTCTTATCGCTTCAGTGGTTTGTTAAATGTATACCAAGCTTGCTCGGGAACTTAATACCAGGGGTTTCACGCCAGACTGAATAACTGACCAAAGCATCTGCTCATCCACCTCAGGGTCCATGTTCACATATGCTGAGAATAGGCACAGTAGACCATTGCCCTCATAGGCGGTTGCGCCATTGAGTTAAGTTAAATGTATTGTTTTGTATCATATAGTTTATTTTCACAAGCCACTTTTTTATACGCTTTGTTTAAAAATAATTTAATTTCTGACTTTTAATAGCTACAGTGACACATCATTTACAGTTTGTTGTAAGTTGACACTTCATCAAAATATTTATTTGGACATCAGATCGGAACAAATTAAAGAGGCAATAAGAGCAATGTAGAAACTGTGTTATTCCAAAAAAAATTCAGCAGTGACAGAAAAGAGTCGCGACTTCTATGAATTTAGTAAGATGCATCCCTTACAGGATCGAGATAAAGATATAACTGATGTTGTTGGAGTGATGTCTTTCCATCCCCTGCGGTGATATAAGAGTCTTATTTGACATACTGACGATTTATAAACTCATCTCTTTATAATATCCCGTCATTGCATTAGGGAATTTATGTTACTCGTAAAAAGTAGTCGCGTTCCAATTTGTAGTCATTAGAAGACGCTTTCGCATTCACGATGTTGTTAGCACTTTATGGAAACGATTTCGATAGTTAATTTTTATCAATAAATACCAGATATTTTGTGGACATTTTCTACTTTTTGATAGCCATGATTCTTGACAATAGCTCTAGTTTGATTTTTTTTTATGAAAGTAAACTCTTTTTCTTAGTACTGTCATGCAAATTTCACTCCATTCCTGTTGAACCGTTTTTCAAAGTCCGTTCAGTGTCGTTGGATGCCGTTTTCCTAAGGCTCGCCTTAATAAATCGAAAGCACAAAAGTTTATTGCATACACGTAAGGTGATTTTACATGTGTTTCATCAAATTTAGTACACTTTATTCCTGTGTTTTTGACTCTTTCTTTGCTAAATAAGTGCTACAAGAAGTGTGACTAGAGGCTTTGTCCATATGAATTTCAACATTATCAATGTCCTTTCCATTTAAAGTTGGAACTTTTTCTTCAAAAATTGGTCGGTTGAGGAATATAAAATTGATCCTTTTTTATTACAGTATCTTAAAAATGCCCATATCTCACACAGTAATACAACACATTTTCATTTTTCAGCAACTAGGTGTTTTGTACATAATTTTCTACAATTTGCTTTCTCTTAGCAATATGTTTGAGAAAAGGAGAACTTTGAGCTTAACATCTATTTTAACTTTAAATCCTTATGAATGAATTTACTTACAGAGCCGGAAGACATTCGAAGTTTCGATGCGATGACACTTTCAGTCGGTGGATTTTCTTTTAGGATAAAGGACGTCACTTTCTGGGAAATGCCCTTCATTTGAAAAGTCTTAGTATAATGTTTCGAGGCCATGTTTGCATTTTTACTTTCCGTTGCTTTTTTAATATATTATTACGCTGATCGGAGCTGAATGAATGTATGCATATTAGTCACAAAGAACAAGACAGTTATTTAAGAGCAATGAAAATTTATTGTAGAAAATCCAATTGTTTAGAACGCAGGATAAATCTCAGAAGGTCTTCACATCTTCAATAGCTCTCAGACACAATTATCGGTGTTTAAAATACACGTATATTAAACATTATTCACAGACAATCGCATGTTCAACTGGTGAAGTAATCACTGGTCACTTCAACAATCAGAGCAATACTAATTTATTCCTAATCGAAACCATACTGATTGACTTTCGACGGGCTTCTCTCTATTTATATCCCTCGCAGATAATTAAGACCCGCTTGTGTCAAAGATCTTGAAATTAGTGTATTTTTCTACTAATTTCTAGAACAATCCAGAGTGTCCCGAACTTGCCAAAAATGGTCGCCAAAGTCGCTAACTTGGTCACCAAAATTGACGCCAACTTGGCTCTATCACCAAGATTTTGCTAAATCTAATTTAGAGTAAGGTAAAAGCATTACACGTGCAAATACAAATTATTTACACTTTTCTACAAAAATTTCATAACAATATTATAAATAACTTTGACTGAAATGCAATAAGTGAGATTTTAGCACTACTTTTTAGTTTGTTGATACGAATATTTCTCCTTGGAAAGCGTAATTACGCAATCTTCAACCTATGTATCATTTTTAGGAGACTTTTTTAAAACATTTTTTTTTACACTCTAATCAAAAGAAAACCTTAACACGCGTTTACTCTGTAATTGTCAAAAATTTATCTTAAAATACAAATGAGAAAATGAATTACAAAATCGTTTCTTTAAAGTGCAAACGACCTTCTGTAGTATGAAGAAGTGACTAAAAGATAATGATGGTTATTTGTAACATTCCATTCCTTTGTTGGGATTTAAATAATTAATTCGGGAAGATGAAAGGTAAAAGAATAAACAAAAGCTTAAATATTGATTTTAAATTATTAATTTTATCTCAAATATTTTTAACTCTTCCGATACTTATTTTAATAATTAAATAAACATATGCATTTCAATAATTAAATATAAAATTGTTTGACTTAATAATTCAATTATAATTTGAAGCAGTTTCTCTACATATTTAAGTTTTATTTTTTTTAAAAAAGTAATCCGTGATTTTTTCCCTATTTTCCTTAAAATAAAATATAACCCTTTGAATTATTATACTCGAATATGTATACAATTACTCACTAATGATGGTGAAAACAATACATCATTATCCTTTTGTTGTCCTCCTTTTTCTTCATTTGCTATCTCTGGGCTTCATTGAGAAAAAAGATCTCTCCATTAGGAACACAGGTAACTTCCATTACTAAAGGTTTCTAATTATTTTCCCACTATGCAATCCTATCGTTCGAAGAAACTTTTGTATGTTTATTATGCAACAAACAGTATTGCTAATAGCTTTCCAAATTATTGTCCTTATATATACTAATTGGTGGGGTCATTCCATTTTTTTCTTCTTCTTGAGGTATACAAATGAAAAATTCAGAATTTAGTATTGTTGTTACAATAAATGAGAAAATATATGCGTTTAGTATCAGATACCACGATGAGAAATTTGTCATACCCATAGTTTGCTGAGAGAAAATCAGAAATCTGCAATTAATTTGAAATAGAAGCTATCTTTTCTTAAAAAGAAATTACAGCATTAAAAGTTTTAAAATTTCTGAATCCATGCACAGATAACAAAATGACTATTTTAGAAGACATTGTCGGCAATATTTTTGGGCAGATTAAACAGAATCCATAGGGACATGGGATTAAAAAGGGGTCATGTATTTTTTTTATCTTGTTAAAGGGACTTAGTACCCTTTGAAGCATATTTTTATTTATGTATTTAAAAATTATATTTTAGAATTTCATATAATGTTTCTATTCAAAATAGTGACACGAGATGAAATTTTTGACATATTATTCAAACAATTTAAAAACTTTAAATTTCTTGAAGAAAATTTGGAACATTTTCAAACCATCTACTCCTTCTGAAATTATTAATTGTTTGACATGATTTTTTTAATATTCTTAAGAATATTTTCAACAACTTTAGGTATCGATTTTACAAGAACTTAATTAGTTTGGATGAAAAATATAAAATGCTGATATGCATGTTAAAAATCAGCGAAAAAGCCAATATGTGTCTTACATTTTAAGTTTTTTTAAAAAAAAGATTCAGTTTATAGCAAAATGGATCTCTAATTTTGTTACATGCTTTATACATAACACGCACGAAAAATGGAAGCGATTGGTAAATATTTCTGGAAAGAGTAACATTTTGAATGCACTAATATTTCCAAAAACACAAACTGAGAAAAACCACGTTAAATTTATAATTTAAAAAAAATAATTATAAGCTTAAATAAACTTAAAATACCATTTTAAGATATTAGTTACATGTTTTTTTAAAAGTAATGCATTTTCGTATTTTTTCAACCCATACATTTTTATAAATGATCAATATTTTAGAGAGTATTAATTGCACAAGAAAATTCAAGAAAAATTTTACATTTTTTTTCTGTCACGACAGAAATTTTATTTTTTTTCTTCATATAATATTGACATTTGTATACAAAGCATTTCAGGAATAAGAACTGAAATTATGAAATTATTAATATAAAATGCCTTAATGCAAACGTTTTACATATGTACACATTTCCCCAAATAAAAAGAAAATTACATTATTGTATTGCCTCGATAATATTTTCTTTATATATTACACATTCTTTTTTCGTTTTTATTTCTCTCAATAAAATAGATTTTTTTTATCAAAACGCTCTTTTAGCCTTTTTTTTCCCCTAAAAGAGGGCCTGGCCGAATTGCCTAATTTATTTTCAAATGAAGTTTTATTCAACTTCTAACTTTACGATATGCATAAGTGATATACCAACCAAAAGATAATAATGCAAAGAATAAGATTAAATCAGAATAAAAAAAAACAATAGGTCGATCTTTTTTGGGGTACCAAATCCTGTTAAATTTGGGACAATTTAATGGTCGAAAGCCAACATGGCGGCCATTGATGTTGACGCGTCATTTCGATCGCTTGAGGATTGCTTCGAAAACTTGGAAAACGTGTTAAACTGTGCTGGAAATCCAAGCAAAAAGTTGCGTGAAGATGCAAGAACTGCTTTGGGTAAGTTGAAATCGTATACAAGCGCAGCTTACTCTTGACTTTGATTCAACCTGGACAAAGAATTTTAAATTAGAGTTTAATGCTGTCAAGTCAAAAGTTATGTTCTTGGAGAAGAGAGATAAGAACGCTCTCTCACTGGCAACCTCACCCTTAAGGAGTTTTCTCTTGATTGTGTGAAAGAACTAAAATATCTTGGTGTTGTCCTTGACAGTAAATTTTGTTGGAAACACAACATATTTTGCATCTTTCAAATAAATGTGAAAAAATTCTGCTAGGGCTTAATAAAGTTGCCAGAAATAACTTTGGGATCAAGTCTAATGCATCATCCCTCATTTATAAACAAGGCATTGTTCCATTTATTTGTTACGGCTCACAAATCTGGGGATCCGCCTTGAAGAAGAAAATATATATTGTCGTCTTTTACGAAAAATTCAACGAAGAATTCTTATCCGAGTTATTTCTGGGTATCGAACGATATCCTACGAAGCTGTGTTTGCTAGTTCGGGCTTTCCACTTATTGACATCTTTATTATCAGAAATAATGAATTCAAGATTGCAACGAAGAACTGTACCAATAAGTGTCTAGATGGTTCCCTGAGAGTTTCTGAGCTCACTCATCCTTCTGAACGATTTCCCCTTAACTTGGTTAATTACCGTAAAAATATTGAAAACAACTTTCCAGTTGTCTGCTTTACAGATGGCAGCAAAATCAACACTAAGGTTGGCCTTGCATTTGTTATCTTCAAAGTTTTTATTGAAATTGAAACTCGCCAATTTAGAATAAGAGATGAGTGTAGTGTGTTTGAAGCTGAATTACTTTGCATAGCTCAAGCAGTCTCTTGGATCAGCAGTAACGAAATCCTCTCATCGAATTTCTTAATTTGCAGCGATTCCCTATCGTCTTTGTGTGCCTTAAATAGCATTTATTCCCAAAATAAACTAATAGTTAAAACGCATATTAATCTCGATTTTCTTCGAAGCAGAGGAGTACAAGTTTTCTTTTCTTTTGTTCGAGGTCATACGGGAATCTATGGCAATGAACGTGCTGACTGGCTTGCAAAAGAAGCGACAAAATTAATCGATCTGATTCCTATGAGCATTCCAAAATCATATCATAAGAAAGTTTTTAAAGAAAAGATTATTTCCGAGTGGAATAACTTGTATCAAATTTCAAATAATGCGCATCTCACCAAGGAATTTTTTCCTTCTATTGAGAGCCGTTTAAAGGCTAAGCACTTTCACCCTAATTTTAAACTTACCCAGTTTCTAACTGGGCATGGAAACTTTAAAGCATATTTAAAGCGCCTACTGATCAGTGTACTTGCTCCAGTGACACAATCCAAAATGCCAAGCATCTGATTCTTGCTTGTACTAATTTCTCTTCGGAAAGACGTACACTCATGAATTGCCTACAAAAGAACAATACAGTGTGGCCTCCTCCTTTATCTGCTTTTGTTGAAGGAAATTCATCTTTTACATTTTTTTTTTGCATACATTAATAGCATTTTTCCTGTATTATTTAGATTCTAAATTTTGTGTGTTTGTTAACATTTTCTGTACGTGAATATACATGTGTATATGTGTGTATATATATTTGTATGTGTATGTATGTATGCTTTATGTTTTTATATTTTGAACATTTTTTTTTTGTTTTCATGTTTTCTTATCTTCCTCATTGTATAATTTTATTATTGATTTTCTCCGTTTGCATGTGAGCATTCTTGTATTTAATTCTGTATTTGTTGTTTCTGTATCCCCCCCCTTTGGTTCCCATTTGTGCCTATATACTTCTACATGTAGTCTCCATTGTCTTGTGTATTGACTTACGTTTGTAAGCCTTGTGTTATACTTGTCGGCACACAAGGAGTCTATCTAGAGTCTAAAAAAAAACTAATATTTAATACGTACATATTCCAATAAAATATTTTAAAAAATATAACGACCATTTCAGTTTGCCGGTAATTTATTTTGGTTCCTATTGAGACATATTGCACCACACATGGGTTTAAAAACCTGATCATTATAGAAATGGGATAATAGATTTATTTTGGTGAGGAAGTGGAGGGAGAAAAGATTCATTCACATGAACAAGTTATGCAAAAGGAAATGTTAAAGTAAAAAGGTAACGGAAGTTATCGCATGCATTGTACAATGAGCGAAAATATTTTAGAAGCAGACTTCAGCAAATCGTAGATGAAGGGGTGTTGGAAAGCTAAAATCTTATTTGTTTCACAATTTGAGATTTTTACATCTTCAAATTGTATAGACTTTTACTTTTATAAAAATACCTTACTTTAACCTCTAGGGTTTATTCGAACATCTTAAAACCTATTTTTAAATAGTCGTTGAAACTGGGTCACGCCCATTTGAATGGCGAAACATGCAAACAAAGTACTTCGTTTTTGCTTAAAAGTTGAACGTCTGATATAAACTAAAACATTTATATTGTATTATAAACTGAGAGTTGTATTTTTTTATTTCCTGGCTGATTAGAATTCTCACTGTATACATTAAAATGAATTTACCTCAAAATGTAAATTTTTGTGTTCGTTGTACCTTTTCTGAAAACTACTGTTCACAGGTATGTAAATTTTTATAATATATTTAGAATGATGGCTATATATATATATATATATATATATATATACTGAAATGAGCGTTTTGGAAAAAACTCAAAATTTTATTTTTTACAATTTTTTTATATGTAAAATGGGTTAAATTTCACTGTTTGATAAAATATTTTAAAAATTTTTTAAATATTCAAAATTAGGTAAAAGCTCATTTCAGTATAGTAAAAAGGTGTAATTTAATTGTATGAAAAATTTCAAACATTTACATATAACAGCTTTAGAGAAATGGTACATCGAAAACAGCCATTTTAACACGAAAAAAAATTACATAAATACTTGGAAAAAAAAGAAGTCAAGTATAAAATTGGAAAATATCATTTCAAAATGATTGTATCAGTTTTCGATTCTTAGTAAGTAGCAAAATTCTTGTGGTATTCCATATCAGTACAATCTAAATAAAGAAAACCTTCTCAAAAAATATCCAAATAAAATTAGGATACCTGCCAAGGCCAAAACAGATTGATTATGTAACTTATAACGTAAAATTATAACGTAGAGTGAGCTTAAAAAGAAGTTTAATTAACTATTTATCGCTTCTGATCATCTCAGCTCTACTTTGTACATAATACACACTTTCTATTAGAGGACACATAGCACATATTTCGGCAACAGTTTACAAGCAGCAGAACATTCAACCCTTTTTGATATTCCCTAGGCAATCCATAACGAATCAGATGCAGATAACCAATTGATTGATAGTGAATGAGTGACTTCTTTCCTTCCTGGAAACAAGGATTAACAAAATCAAATTAGGAGAGTCAGAAGATTAATATTTGTTTCCAGGTATCGTACTTATGTTTTCAATTTATCAGAGTCGGGGCTAAGACGGAACAATTATTTTTAAAAAAACTACTTTTTTACTGATACACGCACTATTTTATGGGGGGACTACATATACTGTTTACATTGGTAAACTCTATATTAACAAAAGCTAAAACGTTACATTTATTTTAATTTAATCTGTAAAATATGTATATGTCGCAGAGGAAGGATGAAATTAGGAATTTGATCAAATGCCTGAGGGATATGATCAATTCACGTGAGATGGTAAAATAATATCTGTTCAAGATCATTTCCCTGATGAAAGTAAGATATTTGAACAAATTATTGATCTGTTTCAGTGAAATGATGCAATAATACTTTCGAAAGTTTTTAAAAGTGTTTATTTAACAATTATTGTGCTTTATTAAACGTAGAAGAGTAAATAATACACCAATAGTCAATGAAATACAAATTATTTATTCGAAATTAATTAACAAGTAATTAGGATATTAGGCTAGTATTTTTGTATGAGTAACATCTTTCCTCTCGGTTGCTGGATATGTATGGGAAATATTTCGTCGAAAGGCACGGAAATGTGTAACAGGAAACCAGGAAGAGCGTGTGTTGACGTTGATCGTCTTGTGTATGACCTGTCCTCTCCCTCTCATAGTTTCTTTACTAAGGGTGACCTGGTTTGGACAGCGGAAGGCTTACACACTAAAAAATCAATTCCCGTGTTAATCCTATGGTGTCATTTTTATAAAGATATGGAATTGATATTTCAGGGATCGACAGTACTACCTGTTTTGTTAGGAAGTGCGAGGACTCCCTCCCCAAATGCCTCCCCCACCGGACAGCACTTTGTCAATGCAAATCCTGACTAGTAAATTTTATCATTTCAATGAAAAAGTTCAGGGATTTGATCCAATAACTTGCTTTCATCAGGCCAATGACATTGAACAGATGTTTTTTAGCATCTCTCGTCAATAGACCATATTTCTTAGGGATTTGATCAAATTTCTAATTTTGTCATTTCCCTGCGACATATATATACCCTTTTAATTTGTTAAATTAAATAAAAGTACACATCCCCTTTTTCAAGAACTTTTCATAAATTTATAAATTCTGACATTTTGCTGCTTTCTCATGTTTTTTTTTAAAACTGTATCTTATTATTAAAAAATAAAGATTAATATTTATATCTTCACAAAAAAAACTAAATTAGACAAAAGAAATTTGAAATGTTTATTTGATTCTGAAAACAGTTTTAAACGTAGATGTGTCATTTTCTTAAAGGAAAATGTTAAATGAGCCTTTTGAATGCAAAAAAAAGTGTTTTGAAGGAAAATTAATGCGATGCCGATAAAAATGACCGTATGTATGTTCATCAGTAAAGATTTAACTTGTAAAAATCTTTTTAGAGACTAAATATACATCTACTTCAAGTCATTCATAAGGAAGGAACTGCATTTTCAA